>JAKFHT010004800.1:0-2500 GCA_023783455.1 Erythrocebus patas | reverse complement strand
AGGGTTAGGGTTAGGGTTAGGGTTAGGGTTAGGGTTAGGGTTAGGGTTAGGGTTAGGGTTAGGGTTAGGGTTAGGGTTAGGGTTAGGGTTAGGGTTAGGGTTAGGGTTAGGGTTAGGGTTAGGGTTAGGGTTAGGGTTAGGGTTAGGGTTAGGGTTAGGGTTAGGGTTAGGGTTAGGGTTAGGGTTAGGGTTAGGGTTAGGGTTAGGGTTAGGGTTAGGGTTAGGGTTAGGGTTAGGGTTAGGGTTAGGGTTAGGGTTAGGGTTAGGGTTAGGGTTAGGGTTAGGGTTAGGGTTAGGGTTAGGGTTAGGGTTAGGGTTAGGGTTAGGGTTAGGGTTAGGGTTAGGGTTAGGGTTAGGGTTAGGGTTAGGGTTAGGGTTAGGGTTAGGGTTAGGGTTAGGGTTAGGGTTAGGGTTAGGGTTAGGGTTAGGGTTAGGGTTAGGGTTAGGGTTAGGGTTAGGGTTAGGGTTAGGGTTAGGGTTAGGGTTAGGGTTAGGGTTAGGGTTAGGGTTAGGGTTAGGGTTAGGGTTAGGGTTAGGGTTAGGGTTAGGGTTAGGGTTAGGGTTAGGGTTAGGGTTAGGGTTAGGGTTAGGGTTAGGGTTAGGGTTAGGGTTAGGGTTAGGGTTAGGGTTAGGGTTGGGGTTGGGGTTAGGGTTAGGGTTAGGGTTAGGGTTAGGGTTAGGGTTGGGGTTAGGGTTAGGGTTAGGGTTAGGGTTAGGGTTAGGGTTAGGGTTAGGGTTAGGGTTGGGGTTAGGGTTGGGGTTAGGGTTAGGGTTAGGGTTAGGGTTAGGGTTAGGGTTAGGGTTAGGGTTAGGGTTAGGGTTAGGGTTAGGGTTAGGGTTGGGGTTAGGGTTAGGGTTAGGGTTAGGGTTAGGGTTGGGGTTAGGGTTAGGGTTAGGGTTAGGGTTAGGGTTAGGGTTAGGGTTAGGGTTAGGGTTAGGGTTAGGGTTAGGGTTAGGGTTAGGGTTAGGGTTAGGGTTAGGGTTAGGGTTAGGGTTAGGGTTAGGGTTAGGGTTAGGGTTAGGGTTAGGGTTAGGGTTAGGGTTAGGGTTAGGGTTAGGGTTGGGGTTAGGGTTAGGGTTAGGGTTGGTTAGGGTTAGGGTTAGGGTTAGGGTTAGGGTTAGGGTTAGGGTTAGGGTTAGGGTTAGGGTTAGGGTTAGGGTTAGGGTTAGGGTTTGGGTTAGGGTTAGGGTTAGGGTTAGGGTTAGGGTTAGGGTTAGGGTTAGGGTTAGGGTTAGGGTTAGGGTTAGGGTTAGGGTTAGGGTTAGGGTTAGGGTTAGGGTTAGGGTTAGGGTTAGGGTTAGAGGGTTAGGGTTAGGGTTAGGGTGGTTAGGGTTAGGGTTACAGGGTTAGGTTTAAGGGTTAAGGGTTAGTTTTAGGGGTAGGGTTAGGGGTTAGGGTTATGGTTGGGTTAGGGTTGGGGTTAGGGTTAGGGTTGGGGTTAGGGTTAGGGTTAGGGTTAGGGTTAGGGTTAGGGTTAGGGTTGGGGTTAGGGTTAGGGTTAGGGTTAGGGTTAGGGTTAGGGTTAGGGTTAGGGTTAGGGTTTTGGGGTTAGGGTTAGGGTTAGGGTTAGGGTTAGGGTTAGGGTTAGGGTTGGGGTTAGGGTTAGGGTTAGGGTTAGGGTTAGGGTTAGGGTTAGGGTTAGGGTTAGGGTTAGGGTTAGGGTTAGGGTTAGGGTTAGGGTTAGGGTTAGGGTTAGGGTTAGGGTTAGGGTTAGGGTTAGGGTTAGGGTTAGGGTTAGGGTTAGGGTTAGGGTTAGGGTTAGGGTTAGGGTTAGGGTTAGGGTTGGGGTTAGGGTTAGGGTTAGGGTTAGGGTTAGGGTTAGGGTTAGGGTTAGGGTTAGGGTTAGGGTTAGGGTTAGGGTTAGGGTTAGGGTTAGGGTTAGGGTTAGGGTTAGGGTTAGGGTTGGGGTTAGGGTTAGGGTTAGGGTTAGGGTTAGGGTTGGGGTTAGGGTTAGGGTTAGGGTTAGGGTTAGGGTTAGGGTTAGGGTTAGGGTTAGGGTTAGGGTTAGGGTTAGGGTTTGGGTTAGGGTTAGGGTTAGGGTTAGGGTTAGGGTTAGGGTTAGGGTTAGGGTTAGGGTTAGGGTTAGGGTTAGGGTTAGGGTTTGGGTTAGGGTTAGGGTTAGGGTTAGGGTTAGGGTTAGGGTTAGGGTTAGGGTTAGGGTTAGGGTTAGGGTTAGGGTTAGGGTTAGGGTTGGGGTTAGGGTTAGGGTTAGGGTTAGGGTTAGGGTTAGGGTTAGGGTTAGGGTTGGGGTTAGGGTTAGGGTTAGGGTTGGGGTTAGGGTTAGGGTTAGGGTTGGGGTTAGGGTTAGGGTTAGGGTTGGGGTTAGGGTTAGGGTTAGGGTTAGGGTTAGGGTTGGGGTTAGGGTTGGGGTTAGGGTTGGGGTTAGGGTTAGGGTTAGGGTTAGGGTTAGGGTTAGGGTTGGGGTTAGGGTTAGGGTTAGGGTTAGGGTTAGGGTTAGGGTTAGGGTTAGGGTTGGGGTTAGGGTTAGGGTTAGGGTTA
>JAKFHT010004799.1:0-112767 GCA_023783455.1 Erythrocebus patas | reverse complement strand
GGAAGATATTTCCTTTTTCACCATAGCCCTCTATGGGCTTCCAAATATCCTTTGCCAATTCCACAAGAACAGCCTTATCGAAAGGCTTCTTGAAGGAAAGATGTAACTCTGTGAGATGAATTAACAGAACACAGAGCAGTTTCTCAGAAAGCTTCTTTCCAGTTTTGAACGGAAGATATTTTTCACCATAGCCCTATGGGCTTCCAAATATCCTTTGCCAGTTCCTCAAGAACAGCCATAGCGAAAGGCTTGAAGGAAAGATGTAACTCTATGAGATGAATTAACAGAACACAGAGCAATTTCTCAAGCTTCTTTCCAGTTTTGAACGGAAGATATTTTTCACCATAGCCTCTATGGGCTTCCAAATATCCTTTGCCAATTCCACAAGAACAGCCTTAGCGAAAGGCTTCTTGAAGGAAAGATGTAACTCTGTGAGATGAATTAACAGAACACAGAGCAGTTTCTCAGAAAGCTTCTTTCAGTTTTGAGCGGAAGATATTTCCTTTTTCACCATAGCCCTCTATGGGCTTCCAAATATCCTTTGCCAGTTCACAAGAACAGCCATAATGAAAGGCTTCTTGAAGGAAAGATGTAACTCTGTGAGATGAATTAACAGAACACAGAGCAGTTTCTCAGAAAGCTTCTTTCCAGTTTTGAGCGGAAGATATTTCCTTTTTCACCACAGCCCTCTATGGGCTTCCAAATATCCTTTGACAATTCCACAAGAACAGCCTTAGCGAAAGGCTTCTTGAAGGAAAGATGTAACTCTGTGAGATGAATTAACAGAACACAGAGCAGTTTCTCAGAAAGCTTCTTTCAGTTTTGAGCGGAAGATATTTCCTTTTTCACCATAGCCCTCTATGGGCTTCCAAATATCCCTTGCCAATTCCACAAGAACAGCCTTAGCGAAAGGCTTCTTGAAGGAAAGATGTAACTCTGTGAGATGAATTAACAGAACACAGAGCAGTTTCTCAAGCTTCTTTCCAGTTTTGAGCGGAAGATATTTCCTTTTTCACCATAGCCCTCTATGGGCTTCCAAATATCCTTTGCCAATTCCACAAGAACAGCCTTAGCGAAAGGCTCCTTGAAGGAAAGATGTAACTCTGTGAGATGAATTAACAGAACACAGAGCAGTTTCTCAAGCTTCTTTCCAGTTTTGAGCGGAAGATATTTCCTTTTTCACCATAGCCCTCTATGGGCTTCCAAATATCCTTTGCCAGTTCCACAAGAACAGCCATAATGAAAGGCTTCTTGAAGGAAAGATGTAACTCTGTGAGATGAATTAACAGAACACAGAGCAGTTTCTCAAGCTTCTTTCCAGTTTTGAGCGGAAGATATTTCCTTTTTCACCATAGCCCTCTATGGGCTGCCAAATATCCTTTGCCAGTTCCACAAGAACAGCCATAGCGAAAGGCTTCTTGAAGGAAAGATGTAACTCTATGAGATGAATTAACAGAACACAGAACAGTTTCCCAGAAAGCTTCTTTCCAGTTTTGAGCGGAAGATATTTCCTTTTTCACCATAGCCCTCTATGGGCTTCCAAATATCCTTTGCCAATTCACAAGAACAGCCTTAGCGAAAGGCTTCTTGAAGGAAAGATGTAACTCTGTGAGATGAATTAACAGAAAACAGAACAGTTTCCCAGAAAGCTTCTTCCCAGTTTTGAACGGAGGATATTTCCTTTTTCACCATAGCCCTATGGGCTTCCAAATATCCTTTGCCAATTCCACAAGAACAGCCTTAGCGAAAGGCTTTTGAAGGAAAGATGTAACTCTGTGAGATGAATTAACAGAACACAGAGCAGTCTCTCAGAAAGCTTCTTTCCAGTTTTGAACGGAAGATATTTCCTTTTTCACCATAGCCTCTATGGGCTTCCAAATATCCTTTGCCAATTCCACAAGAACAGCCTTAGCGAAAGGCTTCTTGAAGGAAAGATGTAACTCTGTGAGATGAATTAACAGAACACAGAGCAGTTTCTCAGAAAGCTTCTTTCCAGTTTTGAACGGAAGATATTTCCTTTTTCACCATAGCCCTCTATGGGCTTCCAAATATCTCTTTGCCAATTCCACAAGAACTGCCTTAGCGAAAGGCTTCTTGAAGGGAAAGATGTAACTCTGTAAGATGAATTAACAGAACACAGAGCAGTTTCTCAGAAAGCTTCTTTGCAGTTTTGAAAGGAAGATATTTCCTTTTTCACCATAGCCCTCTATGGGCTTCCAAATATCCCTTTGCCAATTCCACAAGAGCAGCCTTAGCGAAAGGCTTGAAGGAAAGATGTAACTCTGTGAGATGAATTAACAGAACACAGAGCAGTTTCTCAGAAACCTTCTTTCCAGTTTTGAACGGAAGATATTTCCTTTTTCACCATAGCCCTCTATGGGCTTCCAAATATCCCTTTGCCAGTTCCACAAGAACAGCCATAATGAAAGGCTTCTTGAAGGAAAGATGTAACCTGTGAGATGAATTAACAGAACACAGAGCAGTTTCTGAGAAAGCTTCTTTTCAGGTTTGAACGGAAGATATTTCCTTTTTCACCATAGCCCTCTATGGGCTTCCAAATATCCTTTGCCAATTCCACAAGAACAGCCTTAGCGAAAGGCTTCTTGAAGGGAAAGATGTAACTCTGGGAGATGAATTAACAGAACACAGAGCAGTTTCTCAAGCTTCTTTTCAGTTTTGAGCGGAAGATATTTCCTTTTTCACCATAGCCCTCTATGGGCTTCCAAATATCCTTTGCCAATTCCACAAGAACAGCCTTAGCGAAGGCTTCTTGAAGGAAAGATGTAACACTGTGAGATGAATTAACAGAAGACAGAGCAGTTTCTCAAGCTTCTTTCCAGTTTTGAGCGGAAGATATTTCCTTTTTCACCATAGCCCTCTATGGGCTTCCAAATATCCCTTTGCCAATTCCACAAGAACAGTCTTAGCGAAAGGCTTCTTGAAGGGAAAGATGTAACTCTGTGAGATGAATTAGCAGAACCCAGAGCAGTTTCTCAGAAAGCTTCTTTCCAGTTTTGAACGGAAGATGTTTCCTTTTTCACCATAGCCCACTATGGGCTTCCAAATATCACTTTGCCAATTCCACAAGAACAGCCTTAGCGAAAGGCTTCTTGAAGGGAAAGATGTAACTCTGTGAGATGAATTGACAGAACACAGAGCAGTTTCTCAAAAAGTTTCTTTCCAGTTTTCAACGGAAGATATTTCCTTTTACACCATAGCACTCTATGGGCTTCCAAATATACCTTTGCCAATTCCACAAGAACAGCCTTAGCGAAAGGCTTCTTGAAGGGAAAGATGTAACTCGGTGAGATGAATTAACAGAACACAGAGCAGTTTCTCAGAACGCTTCTTTCCTGTTTTGAACGGAAGATATTTCCTTTTTCACCATAGCCCTCTATGGGCTTCCAAATATCATTTTGCCAGTTCCTCAAGAACAGCCATGACGAAAGGCTTCTTGAAGGGAAAGCTGTAACTCTGTGAGATGAATTAACAGAACACAGAGCAGTTTCTCAAGCTTCTTTCCAGTTTTGAGCGGAAGATATTTCCTTTTTCACCGTAGCCCTCTATGGGCTTCAAATATCCCTTTGCCAATTCCACAAGAACAGCCTTAGCGAAAGGCTTCTTGAAGGAAAGATGTAACTCGGTGAGATGAATTAACAGAACACAGAGCAGTTTCTCAAGCTTCTTTCCAGTTTTGAGCGGAAGATATTTCCTTTTTCACCGTAGCCCTCTATGGGCTTCCAAATATCCTTTGCCAGTTCCACAAGAACAGCCTTGGCGAAAGGCTTCTTGAAGGGAAAGATGTAACTCTGTGAGATGAACTAAAAAACACAGAGCAGTTTCTCAGAAAGCTTCTTTCCAGTTTTGAACGGAAGATATTTCCTTTTTCACCGTAGCCCTCTATGGGCTTCCAAATATCACTTTGCCAATTCCACAAGAACAGCCTTAGCGAAAGGCTTCTTGAAGGGAAAGATGTAACTCTGTGAGATGAATTAACAGAACACAGAGCAATTTCTCAAGCTTCTTTCCAGTTTTGAGCGGAAGATATTTCCTTTTCACCATAGCCCTCTATGGGCTTCCAAATATCCTTTTCCAATTCCACAAGAACAGCCTTAGCGAAAGGCTTTTGAAGGAAAGATGTAACTCTGTGAGATGAATTAACAGAACACAGAGCAGTTTCTCAAGCTTCTTTCCAGTTTTGAGCGGAAGATATTTCCTTTTCACCATAGCCCTCTATGGGCTTCCAAATATCCTTTGCCAATTCCACAAGAACAGCCTTAGCGAAGGCTTCTTGAAGGAAAGATGTAACTCTGTGAGATGAATTAACAGAACACAGAGCAGTTTCTCAAGCTTCTTTCCAGTTTTGAGCGGAAGATATTTCCTTTTCACCATAGCCCTCTATGGGCTTCCAAATATCCTTGCCAATTCCACAAGAACAGCCTTAGCGAAGGCTTCTTGAAGGAAAGATGTAACTCTGTGAGATGAATTAACAGAACACAGAGCAGTTTCTCAAGCTTCTTTCCAGTTTTGAAGCGGAAGATATTTCCTTTTTCACCATAGCCCTCTATGGGCTTCCAAATATCCCTTTGCCAGTTCCACAAGAACAGCCTTAGCGAAAGGCTTCTTGAAGGGAAAGATGTAACTCTGTGAGATGAATTAACAGAACACAGAGCAGTTTCTCAAGCTTCTTTCCAGTTTTGAAGCGGAAGATATTTCCTTTTCACCATAGCCCTCTATGGGCTTCCAAATATCCTTGCCAGTTCCACAAGAACAGCCATAGCGAAAGGCTTCTTGAAGGAAAGATGTAACTCTGTGAGATGAATTATCAGAACACAGAGCAGTTTCTCAGAAAGCTTCTTTCCAGGTTTGAGCGGAAGATATTTCCTTTTTCACCATAGCCCTCTAAGGGCTTCCAAATATCCTTGCCAATTCCACAAGAACAGCCTTAGCGAAAGGCTTCTTCAAGGAAAGATGTAACTCTGTGAGATGAATTAACAGAACACAGAGCAGTTTCTCAGAAAGCTTCTTTCCAGTTTTCAACGGAAGATATTTCCTTTTTCACCATAGCCCTCTGGGCTTCCAAATATCCTTTGCCAATTCACAAGAACAGCCTTAGCGAAAGGCTTCTTCAAGGGAAAGATGTAACTCTGTGAGATGAATTAACAGAACACAGAGCAGTTTCTCAGAAAGCTTCTTTCCAGTTTTGAAGCGGAAGATATTTCCTTTTCACCATAGCCCTCTATGGGCTTCCAAATATCCTTGCCAATTCCACAAGAACAGCCTTAGCGAAAGGCTTTTGAAGGGAAAGATGTAACTCTGTGAGATGAATTAACAGAACACAGAGCAGTTTCTCAGAAAACTTCTTTCCAGTTTTGAAAGGAAGATATTTCCTTTTCACCATAGCCCTCTAAGGGCTTCCAAATATCCTTGCCAATTCCACAAGAACAGCCTTAGCGAAAGGCTTCTTGAAGGAAAGATGTAACTCTGTGAGATGAATTAACAGAACACAGAGCAGTTTCTCAGAAAGCTTCTTTCCAGTTTTGAACGAAGATATTTCCTTTTCACCATAGCCCTCTATGGGCTTCCAAATATCCTTTGCCAGTTCCACAAGAACAGCCTTAGCGAAGGCTTCTTGAAGGAAAGATGTAACTCTGTGAGATGAATTAACAGAACACAGAGCAGTTTCTCAAGCTTCTTTCCAGTTTTGAGCGGAAGATATTTCCTTTTCACCATAGCCCTCTATGGGCTTACAAATATCCTTTGCCAATTCCACAAGAACAGCCTTAGCGAAAGGCTTTTGAAGGAAAGATGTAACTCTGTGAGATGAATTAACAGAACACAGAGCAGTTTCTCAGAAAGCTTCTTTTCAGTTTTGAGCGGAAGATATTTCCTTTTCACCATAGCCCTCTATGGGCTTCCAAATATCCCTTGCCAATTCCACAAGAACAGCCTTAGCGAAAGGCTTCTTGAAGGAAAGATGTAACTCTGTGAGATGAATTAACAGAACACAGAGCAGTTTCTCAAGCTTCTTTTCAGTTTTGAACGGAAGATATTTCCTTTTCACCATAGCCCTCTATGGGCTTCCAAATATCCTTGCCAATTCCACAAGAACAGCCTTAGCGAAAGGCTTCTTGAAGGAAAGATGTAACTCTGTGAGATGAATTAACAGAACACAGAGCAGTTTCTCAAGCTTCTTTCCAGTTTTGAACGGAAGATATTTCCTTTTCACCATAGCCCTCTATGGGCTTCCAAATATCCTTTGCCAATTCCACAAGAACAGCCTTAGCGAAGGCTTCTTGAAGGAAAGATGTAACTCTGTGAGATGAATTAACACAACACAGAGCAGTTTCTCAAGCTTCTTTCCAGTTTTGAAAAGAAGATATTTCCTTTTCACCATAGCCCTCTATGGGCTTCCAAATATCCTTGCCAATTCCACAAGAACAGCCTTAGCGAAAGGCTTCTTGAAGGAAAGATGTAACTCTGTGAGATGAATTAACAGAACACAGAGCAGTTTCTCAAGCTTCTTTCCAGTTTTGAACAGAAGATATTTCCTTTTCCATAGCCCTCTATGGGCTTCAAATATCCTTTGCCAGTTCCACAAGAACAGCCATGACGAAAGGCTTCTTGAAGGAAAGATGTAACTCTGTGAGATGAATTAACAGAACACAGAGCAGTTTCTCAAGCTTCTTTCCAGTTTTGAACGAAGATATTTCCTTTTTCACCGTAGCCCTCTATGGGCTTCCAAATATCCTTTGCCAATTCCACAAGAACAGCCTTAGCGAAGGCTTCTTGAAGGGAAAGATGTAACTCTGTGAGATGAATTAACAGAACACAGAGCAGTTTCTCAAGCTTCTTTCCAGTTTTGAGCGGAAGATATTTCCTTTTTCACCATAGCCCTCTATGGGCTTCCAAATATCCTTTGCCAGTTGCACAAGAACAGCCTTAGCGAAAGGCTTCTTGAAGGGAAAGATGTAACTCTGTGAGATGAATTAACAGAACACAGAGCAGTTTCTCAAGCTTCTTTCCAGTTTTGAGCGGAAGATATTTCCTTTTTCACCATAGCCCTCTATGGGCTTCCAAATATCCTTGCCAATTCCACAAGAACAGCCTTAGCGAAGGCTTCTTGAAGGGAAAGATGTAACTCTGTGAGATGAATTAACAGAACACAGAGCAGTTTCTCAGAAAGCTTCTTCCAGTTTTGAAAGGAAGATATTTCCTTTTCACCATAGCCCTCTATGGGCTTCCAAATATCCTTGCCAATTCCACAAGAACAGCCTTAGCGAAAGGCTTCTTGAAGGAAAGATGTAACTCTGTGAGATGAATTAACAGAACACAGAGCAGTTTCTCAGAAAGCTTCTTTCCAGTTTTGAGCGGAAGATATTTCCTTTTTCAGCATAGCCCTCTATGGGCTTCCAAATATCACTTTGCCAATTCACAAGAACAGCCATAGCGAAAGGATTCTTGAAGGGAAAGATGTAACTCTGTGAGATGAATTAACAGAACACAGAGCAGTTTCTCAAGCTTCTTTCCAGTTTTGAACGGAAGATATTTCCTTTTCACCATAGCCCTCTATGGGCTTCAAATATCCTTTGCCAATTCCACAAGAACAGCCTTAGCGAAAGGCTTCTTGAAGGGAAAGATGTAACTCTGTGAGATGAATGAACAGAACACAGAGCAGTTTCTCAGAAAGCTTCTTTCCAGTTGTGAACGGAAGATATTTCCTTTTTCACCATAGCCTTCTATGGGCTTCCAAATATCCTTGCCAATTCCACAAGAACAGCCTTAGCGAAAGGCTTCTTGAAGGAAAGATGTAACTCTGTGAGATGAATTAACAGAACACAGAGCAGTTTCTCAGAAAGATTCTTTCCAGTTTTGAAAGGAAGATATTTCCTTTTTCACCATAGCCCTCTAAGGGCTTCCAAATATCCCTTTTCCAATTCCACAAGAACAGCCTTAGCGAAAGGCTTCTTGAAGGAAAGATGTAACTCTGTGAGATGAATTAACAGAACACAGAGCAGTTTCTCAGAAAGCTTCTTTCCAGTTTTGAGCGGAAGATATTTCCTTTTTCACCATAGCCTCTATGGGCTTCCAAATATCCTTTGCCAGTTCCACAAGAACAGCCATAGCGAAAGGCTTCTTGAAGGAAAGACGTAACTCTGTGAGATGAATTAACAGAACACAGAGCAGTTTCTCAGAAAACTTCTTTCCTGGTTTGAACGGAAGATATTTCCTTTTTCACCATAGCCCTCTATGGGCTTCCAAATATCCCTTTGCCAATTCCACAAGAACAGCCTTAGCGAAAGGCTTCTTGAAGGGAAAGATGTAACTCTGTGAGATGAATTAACAGAACACAGAGCAGTTTCTCAAGCTTCTTTTCAGTTTTGAACGGAAGACATTTCCTTTTTCACCATAGCCCTCTATGGTCTTCCAAATATCCTTTGCCAATTCCACAAGAACAGCCTTAGCGAAAGCCTTCTTGAAGGAAGATGTAACTCTGTGAGATGAATTAACAGAACACAGAGCAGTTTCTCAAGCTTCTTTCCAGTTTTGAGCGGAAGATATTTCCTTTTTCACCATAGCTCTCTATGGGCTTCCAAATATCCTTTGCCAGTTCCACAAGAACAGCCTTAGCGAAAACTTCTTGAAGGGAAAGATGCAACTCTGTGAGATGAATTAACAGAACACAGAGCAGTTTCTCAAGCTTCTTTCCAGTTTTGAGCGGAAGATATTTCCTTTTCACCATAGCCCTCTATGGGCTTCCAAATATCCTTGCCAATTCCACAAGAACAGCCTTAGCGAAAGGCTTCTTGAAGGGAAAGATGTAACTCTGTGAGATGACTTAACAGAACACAGAGCAGTTTCTCAAGCTTCTTTCCAGTTTTGAGCGGAAGATATTTCCTTTTTCACCATAGCCCTATGGGCTTCCAAATATCCTTGCCAATTCCACAAGAGCAGCCTTAGCGAAAGGCTTCTTGAAGGAAAACTGTAACTCTGTGAGATGAATTAACAGAACACAGAGCAGTTTCTCAGAAACATTCTTTCCAGTTTTGAACGGAAGATATTTCCTTTTTCACCATAGCCCTCTATGGGCTTTCAAATATCCCTTTGCCAATTGCACAAGAACAGCCTTAGCGAAAGGCTTCTTGAAGGGAATGATGTAACTCTGTGAGATGAATTAACAGAACACAGAGCAGTCTCTCAGAAAGCTTCTTTCCAGTTTTGAACGGAAGATATTTCCTTTTTCACCATAGCCCTCTATGGGCTTCCATATATCCCTTTGCCAATTCCACAAGAACAGCCTTAGCGAAAGGCTCCTTGAAGGGAAAGATGTAACTCTGTGAGATGAATTAACAGAACACAGAGCAGTTTCAGAAAGCTTCTTTCCAGTT
Organism: Erythrocebus patas; assembly: GCA_023783455.1. Classification (NCBI taxonomy): domain Eukaryota; kingdom Metazoa; phylum Chordata; class Mammalia; order Primates; family Cercopithecidae; genus Erythrocebus; species Erythrocebus patas. The sequence continues at coordinate 103,378 of JAKFHT010004799.1, read as the reverse complement.
TTGAACGGAAGATATTTTTTTTCACCATAGCCCTCTATGGGCTTCCAAATATCCCTTTTCCAATTCCACAAGAACAGCCATAGCGAAAGGCTTTGAAGGAAAGATGTAGCTCTGTGAGATGAATTAACAGAACACAGAGCAGTTTCTCAAGCTTCTTTCCAGTTTTGAAAGGAAGATATTTCCATTTCACCATAGCCCTCTATGGGCTTCCAAATATCCTTTGCCAATTCCACAAGAACAGCCTTAGCGAAGGCTTCTTGAAGGAAAACTGTAACTCTGTGAGATGAATTAACAGAACACAGAGCAGTTTCTCAAAAAGCTTCTTTCCAGTTTTGAGCGGAAGATATTTCCTTTTCACCATAGCCTTCTATGGGCTTCCAAATATCCTTTGCCAATTCCACAAGAACAGCCTTAGCGAAAGACTTTTGAAGGAAAGATGTAACTCTGTGAGATGAATTAACAGAACACAGAGCAGTTTCTCAAGCTTCTTTCCAGTTTTGAGCGGAAGATATTTCCTTTTTCACCATATCCCTCTATGGGCTTCCAAATATCCTTTGCCAATTCCACAAGCACAGCCTAAGCGAAAGGTTTCTTGAAGGGAAAGATGTAACTCTGTGAGATGAATTAACAGAACACAGAGCAGTTTCTCAGAAAGCTTCTTTCCAGTTTTGAAAGGAAGATATTTCCTTTTCACCATAGCCCTCTAAGGGCTTCCAAATATCCTTTGCCAATTCCACAAGAACAGCCTTAGCGAAGGCTTCTTGAAGGGAAAGATGTAACTCTGTGAGATGAATTCACAGAACACAGAGCAGTTTCTCAAGCTTCTTTCCAGTTTTGAACGGAAGATATTTCCTTTTTCACCATAGCCCTCTATGGGCTTCAAATATCCTTTGCCAATTCCACAAGAACAGTCATACCGAAAGGCTTCTTGAAGGAAAGATGTAACTCTGTGAGATGAATTAACAGAACACAGAGCAGTTTCTCAGAAAACTTCTTTCCAGTTTTGAACGGAAGATATTTTTCACCATAGCCCTCTATGGGCTTCCAAATATCCCTTGCTAATTCCACAAGAACAGCCTTAGCGAAAGGCTTCTTGAAGGAAAGATGTAACTCTGTGAGATGAATTAACAGAACACAGAGCAGTTTCTCAGAAAGCTTCTTCCAGTTTTGAACGGAAGATATTTTTTTCACCATAGCCCTCTATGGGCTTCCAAATATCCTTTGCTAATTCCACAAGAACAGCCTTAGCGAAAGGCTTTGAAGGGAAAGATGTAACTCTGTGAGATGAATTAACAGAACACAGAGCACTTTCTCAGAAAGCTTCTTTCCAGTTTTGAACGGAAGATATTTCCTTTTTCACCATAGCCCCTATGGGCTTCCAAATATCCTTTGACAATTCCACAAGAACAGCCTTATCGAAAGGCTTCTTGAAGGAAAGATGTAACTCTGTGAGATGAATTCACAGAACACAGAGCAGTTTCTCAAGCTTCTTTCCAGTTTTGAACGGAAGATATTTCCTTTTTCAGCATAGCCATCTATGGGGTTCCAAATATCCTTTGCCAATTCCACAAGAACAGCCTTAGCGAATGGCTTCTTCAAGGAAAGATGTAACTCTGTGAGATGAATTAACAGAACACAGAGCAGTTTCTCAGAAAGATTCTTTCCAGTTTTGAACGGAAGATATTTCCTTTTCACCATAGCCTCTATGGGCTTCCAAATATCACTTTGCCAATTCCACAAGAACAGCCTAAGCGAAAGGCTTCTTGAAGGAAAGATGTAACTCTGTGAGATGAATTAACAGAACACAGAGCAGTTTCTCAAGCTTCTTTCCAGTTTTGAAAGGAAGATATTTCCTTTTCACCATAGCCCTATAAGGGCTTCCAAATATCCTTTGCCAGTTCCACAAGAACAGCCTTAGCGAAGGCTTCTTGAAGGGAAAGATGTAACTCTGTGAGATGAATTGACAGAACACAGAGCAGTTTCTCAAGCTTCTTTCGAGTGTTGAAAGGAAGATATTTCCTTTTTCACCATAGCCCTCTATGGGCTTCCAAATATCCCTTTGCCAATTCCACAAGAACAGCCATAGCGAAAGGCTTCTTGAAGGGAAAGATGTAACTCTGTGAGATGAATTAACAGAACACAGAGCAGTGTCTCAGAAGACTTCTTTCCAGTTTTGAACGGAAGATATTTCCTTTTTCACCATAGCCCTCTACGGGCTTCCAAATATCCCTTTGCCAATTCCAGAAGAACAGCCTTAGCGAAAGGCTTCTTGAAGGGAAAGATGTAACTCTGTGAGATGAATTAACAGAACACAGAGCACTTTCTCAGAAAGCTTCTTTCCAGTTTTGAACGGAAGATATTTTTCACCATAGCCTCTATGGGCTTCCAAATATCCCTTTGCAAATTCCACAAGAACAGCCTTGGCGAAAGGCTTCTTGAAGGGAAAGATGTAACTCTGTGAGATGAATTAACAGAACACAGAGCAGTTTCTCAGAAAGCTTCTTTCCAGTTTTGAACGGAAGATATTTCCTTTTTCACCGTAGCCCTCTATGGGCTTCCAAATATCCCTTTGCCAATTCCACAAGAACAGCCTTAGCGAAAGGCTTCTTGAAGGGAAAGATGTAACTCTGTGAGATGAATTAACAGAACACAGAGCAGTTTCTCAGAAAGCTTCTTTCCAGTTTTGAACGGAAGATATTTCCTTTTTCACCATAGCTCTCCAAGGGCTCCAAATGTCCCTTTGCCAGTTCCACAAGAACAGCCATAGCAAAAGGCTTCTTGAAGGGAAAGATGTAACTCTGTGAGATGAATTAACAGAACACAGAGCACTTTCTCAGAAAGCTTCTTTCCAGTTTTGAACGGAAGATATTTCCTTTTTCACCATAGCCCTCTATGGGCTTCCAAATATCCCTTTGCCAATTCCACAAGAACAGCCTTAGCGAAAGGCTTCTTGAAGGGAAAGATGTAACTCTGTGAGATGAATTAACAGAACACAGAGCAATTTCTCAGAAAGCTTCTTTCCAGTTTTGAACGGAAGATATTTCCTTTTTCACCATAGCCCTCTATGGGCTTCCAAATATCCCTTTGCCAATTCCACAAGAAGAGCCTTAGCGAAAGGCTTCTTGAAGGGAAAGATGTAACTCTGTGAGATGAATTAACAGAACACAGAGCAGTTTCTCAGAAAGCTTCTTTCCAGTTTTGAACGGAAGATATTTCCTTTTTCACCATAGCCCTCTAAGGGCTTCCAAATATCCCTTTGCCAGTTCCACAAGAACAGCCTTAGCGAAAGGCTTCTTTAAGGGAAAGATGTAACTCTGTGAGATGAATTAGCAGAACACAGAGCAGTTTCTCAGAAAGCTTCTTTCCAGTTTTGAACGGAAGATATTTCCTTTTTCACCGTAGCCCTCTATGGGCTTCCAAATATCCCTTTGCCAATTCCACAAGAACAGCCTTAGCGAAAGGCTTCTTGAAGGGAAAGATGTAACTCTGTGAGATGAATTAACAGAACACAGAGCAGTGTCTCAGAAAACTTCTTTACAGTTTTGAACGGAAGATATTTCCTTTTTCACCATAGCCCTCTATGGGCTTCCAAATATCCCTTTGCCAATTCCAGAAGAACAGCCTTAGCGAAAGGCTTCTTGAAGGGAAAGATGTAACTCTGTGAGATGAATTAACAGAACACAGAGCAGTTTCTCAGAAAGCTTCTTTCCAGTTTTGAACGGAAGATATTTCCTTTTTCACCATAGCCCTCTATGGGCTTCCAAATATCCCTTTGCAAATTCCACAAGAACAGCCTTAGCGAAAGGCTTTTGAAGGAAAGATGTAACTCTGTGAGATGAATTAACAGAACACAGAGCAGTTTCTCAGAAAGCTTCTTTCCAGTTTTGAACGGAAGATATTTCCTTTTTCACCGTAGCCCTCTATGGGCTTCCAAATATCCCTTTGCCAATTCCACAAGAACAGCCTTAGCGAAAGGCTTCTTGAAGGGAAAGATGTAACTCTGTGAGATGAATTAACAGAACACAGCAGTTTCTCAGAAAGCTTCTTTCCAGTTTTGAACGGAAGATATTTCCTTTTTCACCATAGCCCTCTAAGGGCTTCCAAATATCCCTTTGCCAGTTCCACAAGAACAGCCATAGCAAAAGGCTTCTTGAAGGGAAAGATGTAACTCTGTGAGATGAATTAACAGAACACAGAGCACTTTCTCAGAAAGCTTCTTTCCAGTTTTGAACGGAAGATATTTCCTTTTTCACCATAGCCCTCTATGGGCTTCCAAATATCCCTTTGCCAATTCCACAAGAACAGCCTTAGCGAAAGGCTTCTTTAAGGGAAAGATGTAACTCTGTGAGATGAATTAACAGAACACAGAGCAATTTCTCAGAAAGCTTCTTTCCAGTTTTGAACGGAAGATATTTCCTTTTTCACCATAGCCCTCTATGGGCTTCCAAATATCCTTTGCTAATTCCACAAGAAGAGCCTTAGCGAAGGCTTTTGAAGGGAAAGATGTAACTCTGTGAGATGAATTAACAGAACACAGAGCAGTTTCTCAGAAAGCTTCTTTCCAGTTTTGAACGGAAGATATTTCCTTTTTCACCGTAGCCCTCTAAGGGCTTCCAAATATCCCTTTGCCAGTTCCACAAGAACAGCCATAGCGAAAGGCTTCTTTAAGGGAAAGATGTAACTCTGTGAGATGAATTAGCAGAACACAGAGCAGTTTCTCAGAAAGCTTCTTTCCAGTTTTGAACGGAAGATATTTCCTTTTTCACCGTAGCCCTCTATGGGCTTCCAAATATCCCTTTGCCAATTCCACAAGAACAGCCTTAGCGAAAGGCTTCTTGAAGGGAAAGATGTAACTCTGTGAGATGAATTAACAGAACACAGAGCAGTGTCTCAGAAAACTTCTTTCCAGTTTTGAACGGAAGATATTTCCTTTTTCACCATAGCCCTCTATGGGCTTCCAAATATCCCTTTGCCAATTCCAGAAGAACAGCCTTAGCGAAAGGCTTCTTGAAGGAAGATGTAACTCTGTGAGATGAATTAACAGAACACAGAGCAGTTTCTCAGAAAGCTTCTTTCCAGTTTTGAGCGGAAGATATTTCCTTTTTCACCATAGCCCTCTATGGGCTTCCAAATATCCTTTGCAAATTCCACAAGAACAGCCTTAGCGAAAGGCTTGAAGGAAAGATGTAACTCTGTGAGATGAATTAACAGAACACAGAGCAGTTTCTCAAGCTTCTTTCCAGTTTTGAGCGGAAGATATTTCCTTTTTCACCGTAGCCCTCTATGGGCTTCCAAATATCCTTTGCCAATTCCACAAGAACAGCCTTAGCGAAAGGCTTTTGAAGGGAAAGATGTAACTCTGTGAGATGAATTAACAGAACACAGCAGTTTCTCAGAAAGCTTCTTTCCAGTTTTGAACGGAAGATATTTCCTTTTTCACCATAGCCTCTAAGGGCTTCCAAATATCCTTTGCCAGTTCCACAAGAACAGCCATAGCAAAAGGCTTCTTGAAGGGAAAGATGTAACTCTGTGAGATGAATTAACAGAACACAGAGCACTTTCTCAGAAAGCTTCTTTCCAGTTTTGAGCGGAAGATATTTCCTTTTTCACCATAGCCCTCTATGGGCTTCCAAATATCCTTTGCCAATTCCACAAGAACAGCCTTAGCGAAAGGCTTCTTTAAGGGAAAGATGTAACTCTGTGAGATGAATTAACAGAACACAGAGCAATTTCTCAAGCTTCTTTCCAGTTTTGAGCGGAAGATATTTCCTTTTTCACCATAGCCCTCTATGGGCTTCCAAATATCCTTTGCCAATTCCACAAGAAGAGCCTTAGCGAAAGTCTTCTTGAAGGGAAAGATGTAACTCTGTGAGATGAATTAACAGAACACAGAGCAGTTTCTCAAGCTTCTTTCCAGTTTTGAGCGGAAGATATTTCCTTTTTCACCATAGCCCTCTATGGGCTTCCAAATATCCTTTGTCAGTTCCACAAGAACAGCCATAGCGAAAGGCTTCTTGAAGGAAAGATGTAACTCTGTGAGATGAATTAACAGAACACAGAGCAGTTTCTCAGAAAGCTTCTTTCCAGTTTTGAGCGGAAGATATTTCCTTTTTCACCATAGCCCTCTATGGGCTTCCAAATATCCTTGCCAATTCCACAAGAACAGCCTTAGCGAAAGGCTTCTTGAAGGAAAGATGTAACTCTGTGAGATGAATTAACAGAACACAGAGCAGTTTCTCAGAAAGCTTCTTTCCAGTTTTGAGCGGAAGATATTTCCTTTTTCACCATAGCCCTCTATGGGCTTCCAAATATCCTTTGCCAATTCCACAAGAAAAGCCTTAGCGAAAGGCTTCTTGAAGGGAAAGATGTAACTCTGTGAGATGAATTAACAGAACACAGAGCAGTTTCTCAAGCTTCTTTCCAGTTTTGAGCGGAAGATATTTCCTTTTTCACCATAGACCTCTATGGGCTTCCAAATATCCTTTGCCAATTCCACAAGAAGAGCCTTAGCGAAAGGCTTCTTGAAGGGTAAGATGTAACTCTGTGAGATGAATTAACAGAACACAGAGCAGTTTCTCAAGCTTCTTTCCAGTTTTGAGCGGAAGATATTTCCTTTTTCACCATAGCCCTCTAAGGGCTTCCAAATATCCTTTGCCAGTTCCACAAGAACAGCCATAGCGAAAGGCTTCTTTAAGGGAAAGATGTAACTCTGTGAGATGAATTAACAGAACACAGAGCAGTTTCTCAAGCTTCTTTCCAGTTTTGAACGGAAGATATTTCCATTTCACCATAGCCCTCTATGGGCTTCCAAATATCCTTTGCCAATTCCACAAGAACAGCCTTAGCGAAAGGCTTCTTGAAGGAAAGATGTAACTCTGTGAGATGAATTAACAGAACACAGAGCAGTTTCTCAAGCTTCTTTCCAGTTTTGAGCGGAAGATATTTCCTTTTTCACCATAGCCCTCTATGGGCTTCCAAATATCCTTTGCCATTTCCTCAAGAAAAGCCTTAGCGAAAGGCTTCTTGAAGGAAAGATGTAACTCTGTGAGATGAATTAACAGAACACAGAGCAGTTTCTCAAGCTTCTTTCCAGTTTTGAGCGGAGGATATTTCCTTTTTCACCATAGCCCTCTATGGGCTTCCAAATATCCTTTGCCAGTTCCTCAAGAACAGCCATGACGAAAGGCTTCTTGAAGGAAAGATATAACTCTGTGAGATGAATTAACAGAACACAGAGCAATTTCTCAGAAAGCTTCTTTCCAGTTTTGAGCGGAAGATATTTCCTTTTTCACCATAGCCCTCTATGGGCTTCCAAATATCCTCTGCCAGTTCCTCAAGAACAGCCATGACGAAAGGCTTCTTGAAGGGAAAGATGTAACTCTGTGAGATGAATTAACAGAACACAGAGCAGTTTCTCAGAAAACTTCTTTCCAGTTTTGAGCGGAAGATATTTCCTTTTTCACCATAGCCCTCTATGGGCTTCCAAATATCCTTTGCCAATTCCACAAGAACAGCCTTAGCGAAAGGCTTCTTGAAGGAAAGATGTAACTCTGTGAGATGAATTAACAGAACACAGAGCAGTTTCTCAAGCTTCTTTCCAGTTTTGAGCGGAAGATATTTCCTTTTTCACCATAGCCCTCTATGGGCTTCCAAATATCCTTTGCCAATTCCACAAGAACAGCCTTAGCGAAGGCTTCTTGAAGGAAAGATATAACTCTGTGAGATGAATTAACAGAACACAGAGCACTTTCTCAAGCTTCTTTCCAGTTTTGAACGGAAGATATTTCCTTTTTCACCATAGCCCTCTATGGGCTTCAAATATCCCTTTGACAATTCCACAAGAACAGCCTTATCGAAAGGCTTCTTGAAGGAAAGATGTAACTCTGTGAGATGAATTAACAGAACACAGAGCAGTTTCTCAAGCTTCTTTCCAGTTTTGAAAGGAAGATATTTCCTTTTTCACCATAGCCCTCTATGGGCTTCCAAACATCACTTTGCCTACTCCACAAGAACTGCCTTAGCGAAAGGCTTCTTGAAGGAAAGATGTAACTCTGTGAGTTGAATTAACAGAACACAGAGCAGTTTCTCAGAAAGCTTCTTTCCAGTTTTGAGCGGAAGATATTTCCTTTTTCACCGTAGCCCTCTATGGGCTTCAAATATCCTTTGCCAATTCCACAAGAACAGCCTTAGCGAAGGCTTCTTGAAGGAAAGATGTAACTCTGTGAGATGAATTAACAGAACACAGAGCAGTTTCTCAAGCTTCTTTCCAGTTTTGAAGGAAGATATTTCCTTTTTCACCATAGCCCTCTATGGGCTTCCAAATATCCCTTTCCCAGTTCCACAAGAACAGCCATGACGAAAGGCTTCTTGAAGGAAAGATGTAACTCTGTGAGATGAATTAACAGAACACAGAGCAGTTTCTCAAGCTTCTTTCCAGTTTTGAACGGAAGATATTTCCTTTTTCACCATAGCCCTCTATGGGCTTCCAAATATCCTTTGCCAATTCCACAAGAACAGCCTTAGCGAAAGGCTTCTTGAAGGAAAGATGTAACTCTGTGAGATGAATTAACAGAACACAGAGCAGTTTCTCAAGCTTCTTTCCAGTTTTGAACGGAAGATATTTCCTTTTTCAGCATAGCCATCTATGGGGTTCCAAATATCCTTTGCCAATTCCACAAGAACAGCCTTAGCGAAAGGCTTCTTTAAGGAAAGATGTAACTCTGTGAGATGAATTAACAGAACACAGAGCAGTTTCTCAGAAAGCTTCTTTCCAGTTTTGAGCGGAAGATATTTCCTTTTTCACCATAGCCCTCTATGGGCTTCCAAATATCACTTTGCCAATTCCACAAGAACAGCCTAAGCGAAAAGGCTTCTTGAAGGGAAAGATGTAACTCTGTGAGATGAATTAACAGAACACAGAGCAGTTTCTCAGAAAGCTTCTTTCCAGTTTTGAACGGAAGATATTTCTTTTTCACCATAGCCCTATAAGGGCTTCCAAATATCCTTGCCAGTTCCACAAGAACAGCCTTAGCGAAAGGCTTCTTGAAGGGAAGATGTAACTCTGTGAGATGAATTGACAGAACACAGAGCAGTTTCTCAAGCTTCTTTCCAGTGTTGAAAGGAAGATATTTCCTTTTTCACCATAGCCCTCTATGGGCTTCCAAATATCCTTTGCCAATTCCACAAGAACAGCCATAGCGAAAGGCTTCTTGAAGGGAAGATGTAACTCTGTGAGATGAATTAACAGAACACAGAGCAGTGTCTCAGAAGACTTCTTTCCAGTTTTGAGCGGAAGATATTTCCTTTTCACCATAGCCCTCTATGGGCTTCCAAATATCCTTTGCCAATTCCAGAAGAACAGCCTTAGCGAAAGGCTTCTTGAAGGAAAGATGTAACTCTGTGAGATGAATTAACAGAACACAGAGCACTTTCTCAAGCTTCTTTCCAGTTTTGAGCGGAAGATATTTCCTTTTCACCATAGCCCTCTATGGGCTTCCAAATATCCTTTGCAAATTCCACAAGAACAGCCTTGGCGAAAGGCTTCTTGAAGGAAAGATGTAACTCTGTGAGATGAATTAACAGAACACAGAGCAGTTTCTCAGAAAGCTTCTTTCCAGTTTTGAGCGGAAGATATTTCCTTTTTCACCGTAGCCCTCTATGGGCTTCCAAATATCCTTTGCCAATTCCACAAGAACAGCCTTGGCGAAAGGCTTCTTGAAGGGAAAGATGTAACTCTGTGAGATGAATTAACAGAACACAGAGCAGTTTCTCAAGCTTCTTTCCAGTTTTGAACGGAAGATATTTCCTTTTTCACCATAGCCCTCTAAGGGCTTCCAAATATCCTTTGCCAGTTCCACAAGAACAGCCATAGCAAAAGGCTTCTTGAAGGAAAGATGTAACTCTGTGAGATGAATTAACAGAACACAGAGCAGTTTCTCAAGCTTCTTTCCAGTTTTGAGCGGAAGATATTTCCTTTTTCACCATAGCCCTCTATGGGCTTCCAAATATCCTTTGCCAATTCCACAAGAACAGCCTTAGCGAAGGCTTCTTTAAGGGAAAGATGTAACTCTGTGAGATGAATTAACAGAACACAGAGCAATTTCTCAAGCTTCTTTCCAGTTTTGAGCGGAAGATATTTCCTTTTTCACCATAGCCCTCTATGGGCTTCCAAATATCCTTTGCCAATTCCACAAGAAGAGCCTTAGCGAAAGGCTTCTTGAAGGAAAGATGTAACTCTGTGAGATGAATTAACAGAACACAGAGCAGTTTCTCAGAAAGCTTCTTTCCAGTTTTGAACGGAAGATATTTCCTTTTTCACCATAGCCCTCTAAGGGCTTCCAAATATCCTTTGCCAGTTCCACAAGAACAGCCATAGCGAAAGGCTTCTTGAAGGGAAAGATGTAACTCTGTGAGATGAATTAACAGAACACAGAGCACTTTCTCAGAAAGCTTCTTCCAGTTTTGAACGGAAGATATTTCCTTTTTCACCATAGCCCTCTATGGGCTTCCAAATATCCTTGCCAATTCCACAAGAACAGCCTTAGCGAAAGGCTTTTGAAGGAAAGATGTAACTCTGTGAGATGAATTAACAGAACACAGAGCAATTTCTCAGAAAGCTTCTTTCCAGTTTTGAACGGAAGATATTTCCTTTTTCACCATAGCCCTCTATGGGCTTCCAAATATCCTTTGCCAATTCCACAAGAAGAGCCTTAGCGAAAGGCTTTTGAAGGGAAAGATGTAACTCTGTGAGATGAATTAACAGAACACAGAGCAGTTTCTCAGAAAGCTTCTTTCCAGTTTTGAACGGAAGATATTTCCTTTTCACCATAGCCCTCTAAGGGCTTCCAAATATCCTTTGCCAGTTCCACAAGAACAGCCATAGCGAAAGGCTTCTTTAAGGAAAGATGTAACTCTGTGAGATGAATTAGCAGAACACAGAGCAGTTTCTCAGAAAGCTTCTTTCCAGTTTTGAACGGAAGATATTTTTTTCACCGTAGCCCTCTATGGGCTTCCAAATATCCTTTGCCAATTCCAGAAGAACAGCCTTAGCGAAAGGCTTTGAAGGGAAAGATGTAACTCTGTGAGATGAATTAACAGAACACAGAGCAGTGTCTCAGAAAACTTCTTTACAGTTTTGAACGGAAGATATTTCCTTTTTCACCATAGCCCTCTATGGGCTTCCAAATATCCTTTGCCAATTCCAGAAGAACAGCCTTAGCGAAAGGCTTTTGAAGGGAAAGATGTAACCTGTGAGATGAATTAACAGAACACAGAGCAGTTTCTCAGAAAGCTTTTTTCCAGTTTTGAACGGAAGATATTTCCTTTTTCACCATAGCCCTCTATGGGCTTCCAAATATCCCTTTGCAAATTCCACAAGAACAGCCTTAGCGAAAGTCTTCTTGAAGGGAAAGATGTAACTCTGTGAGATGAATTAACAGAACACAGAGCAGTTTCTCAGAAAGCTTCTTTCCAGTTTTGAACGGAAGATATTTCCTTTTTCACCGTAGCCCTCTATGGGCTTCCAAATATCCTTTGCCAATTCCACAAGAACAGCCTTAGCGAAAGGCTTCTTGAAGGGAAAGATGTAACTCTGTGAGATGAATTAACAGAACACAGCAGTTTCTCAGAAAGCTTCTTTCCAGTTTTGAACGGAAGATATTTCCTTTTTCACCATAGCCCTCCAAGGGCTTCCAAATATCCTTTGCCAGTTCCACAAGAACAGCCATAGCAAAAGGCTTCTTGAAGGGAAAGATGTAACTCTGTGAGATGAATTAACAGAACACAGAGCACTTTCTCAGAAAGCTTCTTTCCAGTTTTGAACGGAAGATATTTCCTTTTTCACCATAGCCCTCTATGGGCTTCCAAATATCCTTTGCAATTCCACAAGAACAGCCTTAGCGAAAGGCTTCTTGAAGGAAAGATGTAACCTGTGAGATGAATTAACAGAACACAGAGCAGTTTCTCAGAAAGCTTCTTCCAGTTTTGAACGGAAGATATTTTTTTCACCATAGCCCTCTAAGGGCTTCCAAATATCCCTTTGTCAGTTCCACAAGAACAGCCATAGCGAAAGGCTTCTTTAAGGAAAGATGTAACTCTGTGAGATGAATTAACAGAACACAGAGCAGTTTCTCAGAAAGCTTCTTTCCAGTTTTGAACGGAAGATATTTCCTTTTTCACCATAGCCCTATGGGCTTCCAAATATCCTTGCCAATTCCACAAGAACAGCCTTAGCGAAAGTCTTCTTGAAGGGAAAGATGTAACTCTGTGAGATGAATTAACAGAACACAGAGCAGTTTCTCAGAAAGCTTCTTTCCAGTTTTGAACGGAAGATATTTCCTTTTCACCATAGCCCTCTATGGGCTTCCAAATATCCTTTGCCAATTCCACAAGAAAAGCCTTAGCGAAAGGCTTTTGAAGGAAAGATGTAACTCTGTGAGATGAATTAACAGAACACAGAGCATTTTCTCAGAAAGCTTCTTTCCAGTTTTGAACGGAAGATATTTCCTTTTTCACCATAGCCCTATGGGCTTCCAAATATCCTTTGCTAATTCCACAAGAAGAGCCTTAGCGAAAGGCTTCTTGAAGGGTAAGATGTAACTCTGTGAGATGAATTAACAGAACACAGAGCAGTTTCTCAGAAAGCTTCTTTCCAGTTTTGAACGGAAGATATTTCCTTTTTCACCATAGCCCTCTAAGGGCTTCCAAATATCCCTTTGCCAGTTCCACAAGAACAGCCATAGCGAAAGGCTTCTTTAAGGGAAAGATGTAACTCTGTGAGATGAATTAACAGAACACAGAGCAGTTTCTCAGAAAGCTTCTTTCCAGTTTTGAACGGAAGATATTTCCATTTCACCATAGCCCTCTATGGGCTTCCAAATATCCCTTTGCCAATTCCACAAGAACAGCCTTAGCGAAAGGCTTCTTGAAGGAAAGATGTAACTCTGTGAGATGAATTAACAGAACACAGAGCAGTTTCTCAGAAAGCTTTTTCCAGTTTTGAACGGAAGATATTTTTTTCACCATAGCCCTCTATGGGCTTCCAAATATCCTTTGCCATTTCCTCAAGAAAAGCCTTAGCGAAAGGCTTCTTGAAGGAAAGATGTAACTCTGTGAGATGAATTAACAGAACACAGAGCAGTTTCTCAGAAAGCTTCTTTCCAGTTTTGAACGGAAGATATTTCTTTTTCACCATAGCCCTCTATGGGCTTCCAAATATCCTTGCCAGTTCCTCAAGAACAGCCATGACGAAAGGCTTCTTGAAGGAAAGATATAACTCTGTGAGATGAATTAACAGAACACAGAGCAATTTCTCAGAAAGCTTCTTTCCAGTTTTGAACGGAAGATATTTCCTTTTTCACCATAGCCCTCTATGGGCTTCCAAATATCCTCTGCCAGTTCCTCAAAACAGCCATGACGAAAGGCTTCTTGAAGGAAAGATGTAACTCTGTGAGATGAATTAACAGAACACAGAGCAGTTTCTCAGAAAACTTCTTTCCAGTTTTGAACGGAAGATATTTCCTTTTTCACCATAGCCCTCTATGGGCTTCCAAATATCCTTGCCAATTCCACAAGAACAGCCTTAGCGAAAGGCTTCTTGAAGGAAAGATGTAACTCTGTGAGATGAATTAACAGAACACAGAGCAGTTTCTCAGAAAGCTTCTTTCCAGTTTTGAACGGAAGATATTTCCTTTTTCACCATAGCCTCTATGGGCTTCCAAATATCCTTTGCTAATTCCACAAGAACAGCCTTAGCGAAAGGCTTCTTGAAGGAAAGATATAACTCTGTGAGATGAATTAACAGAACACAGAGCACTTTCTCAGAAAGCTTCTTTCCAGTTTTGAACGGAAGATATTTTTTTCACCATAGCCCCTATGGGCTTCCAAATATCCTTTGACAATTCCACAAGAACAGCCTTATCGAAAGGCTTCTTGAAGGAAAGATGTAACTCTGTGAGATGAATTAACAGAACACAGAGCAGTTTCAGAAAGCTTCTTTCCAGTTTTGAAAGGAAGATATTTACTTTTTCACCATAGCCCTCTATGGGCTTCCAAACATCACTTTGCCTACTCCACAAGAACTGCCTTAGCGAAAGGCTTCTTGAAGGGAAAGATGTAACTCTGTGAGTTGAATTAACAGAACACAGAGCAGTTTCTCAGAAAGCTTCTTTCCAGTTTTGAACGGAAGATATTTCCTTTTCACCGTAGCCCTCTATGGGCTTCCAAATATCCCTTTGCCAATTCCACAAGAACAGCCTTAGCGAAAGGCTTCTTGAAGGGAAAGATGTAACTCTGTGAGATGAATTAACAGAACACAGAGCAGTTTCTCAGAAAGCTTCTTTCCAGTTTTGAAGGGAAGATATTTCCTTTTTCACCATAGCCCTCTATGGGCTTCCAAATATCCCTTTCCCAGTTCCACAAGAACAGCCATAGCGAAAGGCTTCTTGAAGGGAAAGATGTAACTCTGTGAGATGAATTAACAGAACACAGAGCAGTTTCTCAGAAAGCTTCTTTACAGTTTTGAACGGAAGATGTTTCCTTTTTCACCATAGCCCTCTATGGGCTTCCAAATATCCCTTTGCCAATTCCACAAGAACAGCCTTAGCGAAAGGCTTCTTGAAGGGAAAGATGTAACTCTGTGAGATGAATTAACAGAACACAGAGCAGTTTCTCAGAAAGCTTCTTTCCAGTTTTGAACGGAAGATATTTCCTTTTTCAGCATAGCCATCTATGGGGTTCCAAATATCCCTTTGCCAATTCCACAAGAACAGCCTTAGCGAATGGCTTCTTCAAGGGAAAGATGTAACTCTGTGAGATGAATTAACAGAACACAGAGCAGTTTCTCAGAAAGCTTCTTTCCAGTTTTGAACGGAAGATATTTTTTTCACCATAGCCCTCTATGGGCTTCCAAATATCACTTTGCCAATTCCACAAGAACAGCCTAAGCGAAAGGCTTCTTGAAGGAAAGATGTAACTCTGTGAGATGAATTAACAGAACACAGAGCAGTTTCTCAGAAAGCTTCTTTCCAGTTTTGAAAGGAAGATATTTTTTTCACCATAGCCCTATAAGGGCTTCCAAATATCCTTTGCCAGTTCCACAAGAACAGCCTTAGCGAAAGGCTTGAAGGAAAGATGTAACTCTGTGAGATGAATTGACAGAACACAGAGCAGTTTCTCAGAAAGCTTCTTTCCAGTTTTGAAGGAAGATATTTCCTTTTTCACCATAGCCCTCTATGGGCTTCCAAATATCCTTTGCCAATTCCACAAGAACAGCCATAGCGAAAGGCTTCTTGAAGGGAGAGATGTAACTCTGTGAGATGAATTAACAGAACACAGAGCAGTGTCTCAGAAGACTTCTTTCCAGTTTTGAACGGAAGATATTTCCTTTTTCACCATAGCCCTCTACGGGCTTCCAAATATCCTTTGCCAATTCCAGAAGAACAGCCTTAGCGAAAGGCTTCTTGAAGGGAAAGATGTAACTCTGTGAGATGAATTAACAGAACACAGAGCACTTTCTCAGAAAGCTTCTTTCCAGTTTTGAACGGAAGATATTTCCTTTTTCACCATAGCCCTCTATGGGCTTCCAAATATCCCTTTGCAAATTCCACAAGAACAGCCTTGGCGAAAGGCTTCTTGAAGGGAAAGATGTAACTCTGTGAGATGAATTAACAGAACACAGAGCAGTTTCTCAGAAAGCTTCTTTCCAGTTTTGAACGGAAGATATTTCCTTTTTCACCGTAGCCCTCTATGGGCTTCCAAATATCCCTTTGCCAATTCCGCAAGAACAGCCTTAGCGAAAGGCTTCTTGAAGGGAAAGATGTAACTCTGTGAGATGAATTAACAGAACACAGAGCAGTTTCTCAGAAAGCTTCTTTCCAGTTTTGAACGGAAGATATTTCCTTTTTCACCATAGCTCCAAGGGCTCCAAATATCCCTTTGCCAGTTCCACAAGAACAGCCATAGCAAAAGGCTTCTTGAAGGGATAGATGTAACTCTGTGAGATGAATTAACAGAACACAGAGCACTTTCTCAGAAAGCTTCTTTCCAGTTTTGAACGGAAGATATTTCCTTTTTCACCATAGCCCTCTATGGGCTTCCAAATATCCCTTTGCCAATTCCACAAGAACAGCCTTAGCGAAAGGCTTCTTTAAGGGAAAGATGTAACTCTGTGAGATGAATTAACAGAACACAGAGCAATTTCTCAGAAAGCTTCTTTCCAGTTTTGAACGGAAGATATTTCCTTTTTCACCATAGCCCTCTATGGGCTTCCAAATATCCCTTTGCCAATTCCACAAGAAGAGCCTTAGCGAAAGGCTTCTTGAAGGGAAAGATGTAACTCTGTGAGATGAATTAACAGAACACAGAGCAGTTTCTCAGAAAGCTTCTTTCCAGTTTTGAACGGAAGATATTTCCTTTTCACCGTAGCCCTCTAAGGGCTTCCAAATATCCTTGCCAGTTCCACAAGAACAGCCATAGCGAAAGGCTTCTTTAAGGAAAGATGTAACTCTGTGAGATGAATTAGCAGAACACAGAGCAGTTTCTCAGAAAGCTTCTTTCCAGTTTTGAACGGAAGATATTTCCTTTTCACCGTAGCCCTCTATGGGCTTCCAAATATCCCTTTGCCAATTCCACAAGAACAGCCTTAGCGAAAGGCTTCTTGAAGGGAAAGATGTAACTCTGTGAGATGAATTAACAGAACACAGAGCAGTGTCTCAGAAAACGTCTTTCCAGTTTTGAACGGAAGATATTTCCTTTTTCACCATAGCCTCTATGGGCTTCCAAATATCCTTTGCCAATTCCAGAAGAACAGCCTTAGCGAAAGGCTTCTTGAAGGGAAAGATGTAACTCTGTGAGATGAATTAACAGAACACAGAGCACTTTCTCAGAAAGCTTCTTTCCAGTTTTGAACGGAAGATATTTCCTTTTTCACCATAGCCCTCTATGGGCTTCCAAATATCCTTTGCAAATTCCACAAGAACAGCCTTAGCGAAAGGCTTCTTGAAGGGAAAGATGTAACTCTGTGAGATGAATTAACAGAACACAGAGCAGTTTCTCAGAAAGCTTCTTTCCAGTTTTGAACGGAAGATATTTCCTTTTTCACCATAGCCCTATGGGCTTCCAAATATCCTTTGCCAATTCCACAAGAAGAGCCTTAGCGAAAGGCTTCTTGAAGGGAAAGATGTAACTCTGTGAGATGAATTAACAGAACACAGAGCAGTTTCTCAGAAAGCTTCTTTCCAGTTTTGAACGGAAGATATTTCCTTTTTCACCATAGCCCTCTAAGGGCTTCCAAATATCCCTTTGTCAGTTCCACAAGAACAGCCATAGCGAAAGGCTTCTTTAAGGGAAAGATGTAACTCTGTGAGATGAATTAACAGAACACAGAGCAGTTTCTCAGAAAGCTTCTTTCCAGTTTTGAACGGAAGATATTTCCTTTTTCACCATAGCCCTCTATGGGCTTCCAAATATCCCTTTGCCAATTCCACAAGAACAGCCTTAGCGAAAGGCTTCTTGAAGGAAAGATGTAACACAGTGAGATGAATTAACAGAACACAGAGCAGTTTCTCAGAAAGCTTTTTCCAGTTTTGAACGGAAGATATTTCCTTTTCACCATAGCCCTCTATGGGCTTCCAAATATCCCTTTGCCAATTCCACAAGAAGAGCCTTAGCGAAAGGCTTCTTGAAGGGTAAGATGTAACTCTGTGAGATGAATTAACAGAACACAGAGCAGTTTCTCAGAAAGCTTCTTTCCAGTTTTGAACGGAAGATATTTCCTTTTTCACCATAGCCCTCTAAGGGCTTCCAAATATCCCTTTGCCAGTTCCACAAGAACAGCCATAGCGAAAGGCTTCTTTAAGGGAAAGATGTAACTCTGTGAGATGAATTAACAGAACACAGAGCAGTTTCTCAGAAAGCTTCTTTCCAGTTTTGAACGGAAGATATTTCCATTTCACCATAGCCCTCTATGGGCTTCCAAATATCCCTTTGCCAATTCCACAAGAACAGCCTTAGCGAAAGGCTTCTTGAAGGGAAAGATGTAACTCTGTGAGATGAATTAACAGAACACAGAGCAGTTTCTCAGAAAGCTTCTTTCCAGTTTTGAACGGAAGATATTTCCTTTTTCACCATAGCCCTCTATGGGCTTCCAAATATCCCTTTGCCATTTCCTCAAGAAAAGCCTTAGCGAAAGGCTTCTTGAAGGGAAAGATGTAACTCTGTGAGATGAATTAACAGAACACAGAGCAGTTTCTCAGAAAGCTTCTTTCCAGTTTTGAACGGAGGATATTTCCTTTTTCACCATAGCCCTCTATGGGCTTCCAAATATCCCTTTGCCAGTTCCTCAAGAACAGCCATGACGAAAGGCTTCTTGAAGGGAAAGATGTAACTCTGTGAGATGAATTAACAGAACACAGAGCAATTTCTCAGAAAGCTTCTTTCCAGTTTTGAACGGAAGATATTTCCTTTTTCACCATAGCCCTCTATGGGCTTCCAAATATCCCTCTGCCAGTTCCTCAAGAACAGCCATGACGAAAGGCTTCTTGAAGGGAAAGATGTAACTCTGTGAGATGAATTAACAAAACACAGAGCAATTTCTCAGAAAGCTTCTTTCCAGTTTTGAACGGAAGATATTTCCTTTTTCACCATAGCCCTCTATGGGCTTCCAAATATCCCTTTGCCAATTCCACAAGAACAGCCTTAGCGAAAGGCTTCTTGAAGGGAAAGATGTAACTCTGTGAGATGAATTAACAGAACACAGAGCAGTTTCTCAGAAAGATTCTTTCCAGTTTTGAACGGAAGATATTTCCTTTTTCACCATAGCCGTCTATGGGCTTCCAAATATCACTTTGCCAATTCCACAAGAACAGCCTTAGCGAAAGGCTTCTTGAAGTTAAAGATGTAACTCTGTGAGATGAATTAACAGAACACAGAGCAGTTTCTCAGAAAGCTTCTTTCCAGTTTTGAACGGAAGATATTTTTTTCACCATAGCCCTCTATGGGCTTCCAAATATCCTTTGCCAATTCCACAAGAACAGCCTTAGCGAAAGGCTTCTTGAAGGGAAAGATGTAACTCTGTGAAATGAATTAACAGAACACAGAGCAGTTTCTCAGAAAGCTTCTTTCCATTTTTGAACGGAAGATGTTTCCTTTTTCACCATAGCCCTCTATGGGCTTCCAAATATCCCTTTGCCAGTTCCACAAGAACAGCCATAGCGAAAGGCTTCTAGAAGGGAAAGATGTAACTCTGTGAGATGAATTAACAGAACACAGAGCAGTTTCTCAGAAAGCTTCTTTCCAGTTTTGAACGGAAGATATTTCCTTTTTCACCATAGCCCTCTATGGGCTTCCAAATATCCCTTTTCCAATTCCACAAGAACAGCCTTAGCGAAAGGCTTCTTGAAGGGAAAGATGTAACTCTGTGAGATGAATTAACAGAACACAGAGCACTTTCTCAGAAAGCTTCTTTCCAGTTTTGAACGGAAGATATTTCCTTTTTCACCATAGCCCTCTATGGGCTTCCAAATATCCCTTTGCCAGTTCCACGAGAACAGCCATAGCGAAAGGCCTCTTTAAGGGAAAGATGTAACTCTGTGAGATGAATTAACAGAACACAGAGCAGTTTCTCATTAAGCTTCTTTCCAGTTTTGAACGGAAGATATTTCCTTTTTCACCATAGCCCTCTATGGGCTTCCAAATATCCCTTTGCCAATTCCACAAGAACAGCCTTAGCGAAAGGCTTCTTGAAGGGAAAGATGTAACTCTGTGAGATGAATTAACAGAACACAAAGCAGTTTCTCAGAAAGCTTCTTTCCAGTTTTGAACGGAAGATATTTCCTTTTTCACCATAGCCCTCTATGGGCTTCCAAATATCCCTTTGCCAATTCCACAAGAAAAGCCTTAGCGAAAGGCTTCTTGAAGGAAAGATGTAACTCTGTGAGATGAATTAACAGAACACAGAGCAGTTTCTCAGAAAGCTTCTTTCCAGTTTTGAACGGAAGATATTTCCTTTTTCACCATAGCCCTCTATGGGCTTCCAAATATCCCTTTGCCAATTCCACAAGAACAGCCTTAGCGAAAGGCTTTTGAAGGGAAAGATGTAACTCTGTGAGATGAATTAACAGAACACAGAGCAGTTTCTCAGAAAGCTTCTTCCAGTTTTGAACGGAAGATATTTCCTTTTTCACCATAGCCCTCTATGGGCTTCCAAATATCCTTTGCCAGTTCCACAAGAACAGCCATAGCGAAAGGCTTCTTTAAGGAAAGATGTAACTCTGTGAGATGAATTAACAGAACACAGAGCAGTTTCTCAGAAAGCTTCTTTCCAGTTTTGAACGGAAGATATTTCCTTTTTCACCATAGCCCTATGGGCTTCCAAATATCCTTTGCCAATTCCACAAGAACAGCCTTAGCGAAAGGCTTCTTGAAGGAAAGATGTAACTCTGTGAGATGAATTAACAGAACACAAAGCAGTTTCTCAGAAAGCTTCTTTCCAGTTTTGAACGGAAGATATTTCCTTTTTCACCATAGCCCTCTATGGGCTTCCAAATATCCTTTGCCAATTCCACAAGAAAAGCCTTAGCGAAAGGCTTCTTGAAGGGAAAGATGTAACTCTGTGAGATGAATTAACAGAACACAGAGCAGTTTCTCAGAAAGCTTCTTTCCAGTTTTGAACGGAAGATATTTCCTTTTTCACCATAGCCCTCTATGGGCTTCCAAATATCCTTTGCCAATTCCACAAGAACAGCCTTAGCGAAAGGCTTCTTTAAGGGAAAGATGTAACTCTGTGAGATGAATTAACAGAACACAGAGCAATTTCTCAGAAAGCTTCTTTCCAGTTTTGAACGGAAGATATTTCCTTTTTCACCATAGCCCTCTATGGGCTTCCAAATATCCCTTTGCCAATTCCACAAGAAGAGCCTTAGCGAAAGGCTTCTTGAAGGGAAAGATGTAACTCTGTGAGATGAATTAACAGAACACAGAGCAGTTTCTCAGAAAGCTTCTTTCCAGTTTTGAACGGAAGATATTTCCTTTTTCACCATAGCCCTCTAAGGGCTTCCAAATATCCCTTTGTCAGTTCCACAAGAACAGCCATAGCGAAAGGCTTCTTTAAGGGAAAGATGTAACTCTGTGAGATGAATTAACAGAACACAGAGCAGTTTCTCAGAAAGCTTCTTTCCAGTTTTGAACGGAAGATATTTCCTTTTTCACCATAGCCCTCTATGGGCTTCCAAATATCCCTTTGCCAATTCCACAAGAACAGCCTTAGCGTAAGTCTTCTTGAAGGGAAAGATGTAACTCTGTGAGATGAATTAACAGAACACAGAGCAGTTTCTCAGAAAGCTTCTTTCCAGTTTTGAACGGAAGATATTTCCTTTTTCACCATAGCCCTCTATGGGCTTCCAAATATCCTTTGCCAATTCCACAAGAAAAGCCTTAGCGAAAGGCTTCTTGAAGGGAAAGATGTAACTCTGTGAGATGAATTAACAGAACACAGAGCATTTTCTCAGAAAGCTTTTCCAGTTTTGAACGGAAGATATTTCCTTTTTCACCATAGACCTCTATGGGCTTCCAAATATCCTTTGCCAATTCCACAAGAAGAGCCTTAGCGAAAGGCTTTGAAGGAAAGATGTAACTCTGTGAGATGAATTAACAGAACACAGAGCAGTTTCTCAGAAAGCTTCTTTCCAGTTTTGAACGGAAGATATTTCCTTTTTCACCATAGCCCTCTAAGGGCTTCCAAATATCCTTTGCCAGTTCCACAAGAACAGCCATAGCGAAAGGCTTCTTTAAGGAAAGATGTAACTCTGTGAGATGAATTAACAGAACACAGAGCAGTTTCTCAGAAAGCTTCTTTCCAGTTTTGAACGGAAGATATTTCCTTTTCACCATAGCCCTCTATGGGCTTCCAAATATCCTTTGCCAATTCCACAAGAACAGCCTTAGCGAAAGGCTTTGAAGGAAAGATGTAACTCTGTGAGATGAATTAACAGAACACAGAGCAGTTTCTCAGAAAGCTTCTTTCCAGTTTTGAACGGAAGATATTTCCTTTTTCACCATAGCCCTCTATGGGCTTCCAAATATCCTTTGCCATTTCCTCAAGAAAAGCCTTAGCGAAAGGCTTTGAAGGAAAGATGTAACTCTGTGAGATGAATTAACAGAACACAGAGCAGTTTCTCAGAAAGCTTCTTTCCAGTTTTGAACGGAGGATATTTCCTTTTTCACCATAGCCCTATGGGCTTCCAAATATCCTTGCCAGTTCCTCAAGAACAGCCATGACGAAAGGCTTCCTGAAGGGAAAGATGTAACTCTGTGAGATGAATTAACAGAACACAGAGCAATTTCTCAGAAAGCTTCTTTCCAGTTTTGAACGGAAGATATTTCCTTTTTCACCATAGCCCTCTATGGGCTTCCAAATATCCCTCTGCCAGTTCCTCAAGAACAGCCATGACGAAAGGCTTCTTGAAGGAAAGATGTAACTCTGTGAGATGAATTAACAGAACACAGAGCAATTTCTCAGAAAGCTTCTTTCCAGTTTTGAACGGAAGATATTTCCTTTTTCACCATAGCCCTCTATGGGCTTCCAAATATCCCTTTGCCAATTCCACAAGAACAGCCTTAGCGAAAGGCTTTTGAAGGGAAAGATGTAACTCTGTGAGATGAATTAACAGAACACAGAGCAGTTTCTCAGAAAGCTTCTTTCCAGTTTTGAACGGAAGATATTTCCTTTTTCACCATAGCCCTCTATGGGCTTCCAAATATCACTTTGCCAATTCCACAAGAACAGCCTTAGCGAAAGGCTTCTTGAAGTTAAAGATGTAACTCTGTGAGATGAATTAACAGAACACAGAGCAGTTTCTCAGAGCTTCTTTCCAGTTTTGAACGGAAGATATTTCCTTTTTCACCATAGCCCTCTATGGGCTTCCAAATATCCTTTGCCAATTCCACAAGAACAGCCTTAGCGAAAGGCTTCTTTAAGGAAAGATGTAACTCTGTGAGATGAATTAACAGAACACAGAGCAGTTTCTCAGAAAGCTTCTTTCCAGTTTTGAACGGAAGATGTTTCCTTTTTCACCATAGCCCTCTATGGGCTTCCAAATATCCTTTGCCAGTTCCACAAGAACAGCCATAGCGAAAGGCTTCTTGAAGGAAAGATGTAACTCTGTGAGGTGAATTAACAGAACACAGAGCAGTTTCTCAGAAAGCTTCTTTCCAGTTTTGAACGGAAGATATTTCCTTTTTCACCATAGCCCTCTATGGGCTTCCAAATATCCTTTTGCCAATTCCACAAGAACAGCCTTAGCGAAAGGCTTCTTGAAGGGAAAGATGTAACTCTGTGAGATGAATTAACAGAACACAGAGCAGTTTCTCAGAAAGCTTCTTTCCAGTTTTGAACGGAAGATATTTCCTTTTTCACCATAGCCCTCTATGGGCTTCCAAATATCCTTTTGCCAATTCCTCAAGAAAAGCCTTAGCGAAAGGCTTCTTGAAGGGAATGATGTAACTCTGTGAGAGGAATTAACAGAACACAGAGCAGTTTCTCAGAAAGCTTCTTTCCAGTTTTGAACGGAGGATATTTCCTTTTACACCATAGCCCTCTATGGGCTTCCAAATATCCCTTTGCCAGTTCCTCAAGAACAGCCATGACGAAAGGCTTCTTGAAGGAAAGATGTAACTCTGTGAGATGAATTAACAGAACACAGAGCAATTTCTCAGAAAGCTTCTTTCCAGTTTTGAACGGAAGATATTTTTTTCACCATAGCCCTCTATGGGCTTCCAAATATCCTTTGCCAGTTCCTCAAGAACAGCCATGACGAATGGCTTCTTGAAGGAAAGATGTAACTCTGTGAGATGAATTAACAGAACACAGAGCAATTTCTCAGAAAGCTTCTTTCCAGTTTTGAACGGAAGATATTTCCTTTTTCACCATAGCCCTCTATGGGCTTCCAAATATCCTTTGCCAATTCCACAAGAACAGCCTTAGCGAAAGGCTTCTTGAAGGAAAGATGTAACTCTGTGAGATGAATTAACAGAACACAGAGCAGTTTCTCAGAAAGCTTCTTTCCAGTTTTGAACGGAAGATATTTCCTTTTTCACCATAGCCCTCTATGGGCTTCCAAATATCTCTTTGCCAATTCCACAAGAACAGCCTTAGCGAAGGCTTCTTGAAGTTAAAGATGTAACTCTGTGAGGTGAATTAACAGAACACAGAGCAGTTTCTCAGAGAGCTTCTTTCCAGTTTTGAACGGAAGATATTTTTTTCACCATAGCCCTCTATGGGCTTCCAAATATCCTTTGCTAATTCCACAAGAACAGCCTTAGCGAAAGGCTTTTGAAGGAAAGATGTAACTCTGTGAGATGAATTAACAGAACACAGAGCAGTTTCTCAGAAAGCTTCTTTCCATTTTGAACGGAAGATATTTCCTTTTTCACCATAGGCCTCTATGGGCTTCCAAATATCCTTTGCCAGTTCCACAAGAACAACCTTAGCGAAAGGCTTCTTGAAGGGAAAGATGTAACTCTGTGAGATGAATTAACAGAACACAGAGCAGTTTCTCAGAAAGCTTCTTTCCAGTTTTGAACGGAAGATATTTCCTTTTTCACCATAGCCCTCTATGGGCTTCGAAATATCCTTTGCCAATTCCACAAGAACAGCCTTAGCGAAAGGCTTTTGAAGGGAAAGATGTAACTCTGTGAGATGAATTAACAGAACACAGAGCAGTTTCTCAGAAAGCTTCTTTCCAGTTTTGAACGGAAGATATTTCCTTTTCAGCATAGCCCTCTATGGGCTTCCAAGTATCCTTTGTCAATTCCACAAGAACAGCCTTAGCGAAAGGCTTTTGAAGGAAAGATGTAACTCTGTGAGCTGAATTAACAGAACACAGAGCAGTTTCTCAGAAAGGTTCTTTCCAGTTTTGAACGGAAGATATTTCCTTTTTCACCATAGCCCTCTATGGGCTTCCAAATATCACTTTGCCAATTCCACAAGAACAGCCTTAGCGAAAGGCTTCTTGAAGGGAAAGATGTAACTCTGTGAGATGAATTAACAGAACACAGAGCAGTTTCTCAGAAAGCTTCTTTCCAGTTTTGAACGGAAGATATTTCCTTTTTCACCATAGCCCTCTATGTGTTCCAAATATCCCTTTGCCAATTCCACAAGAACAGCTTTAGCGAAAGGCTTCTTGAAGGGAAAGATGTATCTCTCTGAGATGAATTAACAGAACACAGAGCAGTTTCTCAGAAAGCTTCTTTCCAGTTTTGAACGGAAGATATTTCCTTTTTCACCATAGCCCTCTATGGGCTTCCAAATATCCTTTGCTAATTCCACAAGAACAGCCTTAGCGAAAGGCTTCTTGAAGGGAAAGATGTAACTCTGTGAGATGAATTAACAGAACACAGAGCACTTTCTCAGAAAGCTTCTTTCCAGTTTTGAACGGAAGATATTTCCTTTTTCACCATAGCCCTCTATGGGCTTCCAAATATCCCTTTGCCAATTCCACAAGAACAGCCTTAGCGAAAGGCTTCTTGAAGGGAAAGATGTAACTCTGTGAGATGAATTAACAGAACACAGAGCAGTTTCTCAGAAAGCTTCTTTCCAGTTTTGAACGGAAGCTATTTCCTTTTTCACCGTAGCCCTCTATGGGCTTCCAAATATCCCTTTGCCAATTCCACAAGAACAACCTTAGCGAAAGGCTTCTTGAAGGGAAAGATGTAACTCTGTGAGATGAATTAACAGAACACAGAGCAGTTTCTCAGAAAGCTTCTTTCCAGTTTTGAACGGAAGATATTTCCTTTTTCACCATAGCCCTCTAAGGGCTTCCAAATATCCCTTTGCCAGTTCCACAAGAACAGCCATAGCAAAAGGCTTCTCGAAGGGAAAGATGTAACTCTGTGAGATGAATTAACAGAACACAGAGCAGTTTCTCAGAAAGCTTCTTTCCAGTTTTGAACGGAAGATATTTCCTTTTTCACCATAGCCCTCTATGGGCTTCCAAATATCCCTTTGCCAATTCCACAAGAACAGCCTTAGCGAAAGGCTTCTTTAAGGGAAAGATGTATCTCTGTGAGATGAATTAACAGAACACAGAGCAATTTCTCAGAAAGCTTCTTTCCAGTTTTGAACGGAAGATATTTCCTTTTTCACCATAGCCCTCTATGGGCTTCCAAATATCCCTTTGCCAATTCCACTAGAAGAGCCTTAGCGAAAGGCTTCTTGAAGGGAAAGATGTAACTCTGTGAGATGAATTAACAGAAAACAGAGCAGTTTCTCAGAAAGCTTCTTTCCAGTTTTGAACGGAAGATATTTCCTTTTTCACCATAGCCCTCTAAGGGCTTCCAAATATCCCTTTGCCAGTTCCACAAGAACAGCCATAGCGAAAGGCTTCTTTAAGGGAAAGATGTAACTCTGTGAGATGAATTAACAGAACACAGAGCAGCTTCTCAGAAAGCTTCTTTCCAGGTTTGAACGGAAGATATTTCCTTTTTCACCATAGCCCTCTATGGGCTTCCAAATATCCCTTTGCCAGTTCCACAAGAACAGCCATAGCGAAAGGCTTCTTTAAGGGAAAGATGTAACTCTGTGAGATGAATTAACAGAACACAGAGCAGTTTCTCAGAAAGCTTCTTTCCAGTTTTGAACGGAAGATATTTCCTTTTTCACCATAGCCCTCTATGGGCTTCCAAATATCCCTTTTCCAATTCCACAAGAACAGCCTTAGCGAAAGGCTTCTTGAAGGGAAAGATGTAACTCTGTGAGATGAATTAACAGAACACAGAGCACTTTCTCAGAAAGCTTCTTTCCAGTTTTGAACGGAAGATATTTCCTTTTTCACCATAGCCCTCTATGGGCTTCCAAATATCCCTTTGCCAGTTCCACAAGAACAGCCATAGCGAAAGGCCTCTTTAAGGGAAAGATGTAACTCTGTGAGATGAATTAACAGAACACAGAGCAGTTTCTCAGAAAGCTTCTTTCCAGTTTTGAACGGAAGATATTTCCTTTTTCACCATAGCCCTCTATGGGCTTCCAAATATCCCTTTGCCAATTCCACAAGAACAGCCTTAGCGAAAGGCTTCTTGAAGGGAAAGATGTAACTCTGTGAGATGAATTAACAGAACACAAAGCAGTTTCTCAGAAAGCTTCTTTCCAGTTTTGAACGGAAGATATTTCCTTTTTCACCATAGCCTCTATGGGCTTCCAAATATTCCTTTGCCAATTCCACAAGAAAAGCCTTAGCGAAAGGCTTCTTGAAGGGAAAGATGTAACTCTGTGAGATGAATTAACAGAACACAGAGCAGTTTCTCAGAAAGCTTCTTTCCAGTTTTGAACGGAAGATATTTCCTTTTTCACCATAGCCCTCTATGGGCTTCCAAATATCCCTTTGCCAATTCCACAAGAAGAGCCTTAGCGAAAGGCTTCTTGAAGGGAAAGATGTAACTCTGTGAGATGAATTAACAGAACACAGAGCAGTTTCTCAGAAAGCTTCTTTCCAGTTTTGAACGGAAGATATTTCCTTTTTCACCGTAGCCCTCTAAGGGCTTCCAAATATCCCTTTGCCAGTTCCACAAGAACAGCCATAGCGAAAGGCTTCTTTAAGGGAAAGATGTAACTCTGTGAGATGAATTAACAGAACACAGAGCAGTTTCTCAGAAAGCTTCTTTCCAGTTTTGAACGGAAGATATTTCCTTTTTCACCATAGCCCTCTATGGGCTTCCAAATATCCCTTTGCCAATTCCACAAGAACAGCCTTAGCGAAAGGCTTCTTGAAGGGAAAAATGTAACTCTGTGAGATGAATTAACAGAACACAGAGCAGTGTCTCAGAAAACTTCTTTCCAGTTTTGAACGGAAGATATTTCCTTTTTCACCATAGCCCTCTATGGGCTTCCAAATATCCCTTTGTCAATTCCAGAAGAACAGCCTTAGCGAAAGGCTTCTTGAAGGGAAAGATGTAACTCTGTGAGATGAATTAACAGAACACAGAGTACTTTCTCAGAAAGCTTCTTTCCAGTTTTGAACGGAAGATATTTCCTTTTTCACCATAGCCCTCTATGGGCTTCCAAATATCCCTTTGCAAATTCCACAAGAACAGCCTTAGCGAAAGGCTTCTTCAAGGGAAAGATGTAACTCTGTGAGATGAATTAACAGAACACAGAGCAGTTTCTCAGAAAGCTTCTTTCCAGTTTTGAACGGAAGATATTTCCTTTTTCACCGTAGCCCTCTATGGGCTTCCAAATATCCCTTTGCCAATTCCACAAGAACAGCCTTAGCGAAAGGCTTCTTGAAGGGAAAGATGTAACTCTGTGAGATGAATTAACAGAACACAGAGCAGTTTCTCAGAAAGCTTCTTTCCAGTTTTGAACGGAAGATATTTCCTTTTTCACCATAGCCCTCTGGGCTTCCAAATATCCTTTGCCAGTTCCACAAGAACAGCCATAGCAAAAGGCTTCTTGAAGGAAAGATGTAACTCTGTGAGATGAATTAACAGAACACAGAGCACTTTCTCAGAAAGCTTCTTTCCAGTTTTGAACGGAAGATATTTCCTTTTTCACCATAGCCCTCTATGGGCTTCCAAATATCCCTTTGCCAATTCCACAAGAACAGCCTTAGCGAAAGGCTTCCTTAAGGGAAAGATGTAACTCTGTGAGATGAATTAACAGAACACAGAGCAATTTCTCAGAAAGCTTCTTTCCAGTTTTGAACGGAAGATATTTCCTTTTTCACCATAGCCCTCTATGGGCTTCCAAATATCCCTTTGCCAATTCCACAAGAAGAGCCTTAGCGAAAGGCTTCTTGAAGGGAAAGATGTAACTCTGTGAGATGAATTAACAGAACACAGAGCAGTTTCTCAGAAAGCTTCTTTCCAGTTTTGAACGGAAGATATTTCCTTTTTCACCATAGCCCTCTAAGGGCTTCCAAATATCCTTTGTCAGTTCCACAAGAACAGCCATAGCGAAAGGCTTCTTTAAGGAAAGATGTAACTCTGTGAGATGAATTAACAGAACACAGAGCAGTTTCTCAGAAAGCTTCTTTCCAGTTTTGAACGGAAGATATTTCCTTTTTCACCATAGCCCTCTATGGGCTTCCAAATATCCCTTTGCCAATTCCACAAGAACAGCCTTAGCGTAAGTCTTCTTGAAGGGAAAGATGTAACTCTGTGAGATGAATTAACAGAACACAGAGCAGTTTCTCAGAAAGCTTCTTTCCAGTTTTGAACGGAAGATATTTCCTTTTTCACCATAGCCCTCTATGGGCTTCCAAATATCCCTTTGCCAATTCCACAAGAAAAGCCTTAGGGAAAGGCTTCTTGAAGGGAAAGATGTAACTCTGTGAGATGAATTAACAGAACACAGAGCATTTTCTCAGAAAGCTTCTTTCCAGTTTTGAACGGAAGATATTTCCTTTTTCACCATAGACCTCTATGGGCTTCCAAATATCCCTTGGCCAATTCCACAAGAAGAGCCTTAGCGAAAGGCTTCTTGAAGGGTAAGATGTAACTCTGTGAGATGAATTAACAGAACACAGAGCAGTTTCTCAGAAAGCTTCTTTCCAGTTTTGAACGGAAGATATTTCCTTTTTCACCATAGCCCTCTAAGGGCTTCCAAATATCCCTTTGCCAGTTCCACAAGAACAGCCATAGCGAAAGGCTTCTTTAAGGGAAAGATGTAACTCTGTGAGATGAATTAACAGAACACAGAGCAGTTTCTCAGAAAGCTTCTTTCCAGTTTTGAACGGAAGATATTTCCTTTTTCACCATAGCCCTCTATGGGCTTCCAAATATCCCTTTGCCAATTCCACAAGAACAGCCTTAGCGAAAGGCTTCTTGAAGGAAAGATGTAACTCTGTGAGATGAATTAACAGAACACAGAGCAGTTTCTCAGAAAGCTTCTTTCCAGTTTTGAACGGAAGATATTTCCTTTTTCACCATAGCCCTCTATGGGCTTCCAAATATCCTTTGCCATTTCCTCAAGAAAAGCCTTAGCGAAAGGCTTCTTGAAGGAAAGATGTAACTCTGTGAGATGAATTAACAGAACACAGAGCAGTTTCTCAGAAAGCTTCTTTCCAGTTTTGAACGGAAGATATTTTTTCACCATAGCCCTCTATGGGCTTCCAAATATCCTTTGCCAGTTCCTCAAGAACAGCCATGACGAAAGGCTTCCTGAAGGGAAAGATGTAACTCTGTGAGATGAATTAACAGAACACAGAGCAATTTCTCAGAAAGCTTCTTTCCAGTTTTGAACGGAAGATATTTCCTTTTTCACCATAGCCCTCTATGGGCTTCCAAATATCCTCTGCCAGTTCCTCAAGAACAGCCATGACGAAAGGCTTCTTGAAGGAAAGATGTAACTCTGTGAGATGAATTAACAGAACACAGAGCAATTTCTCAGAAAGCTTCTTTCCAGTTTTGAACGGAAGATATTTCCTTTTTCACCATAGCCCTCTATGGGCTTCCAAATATCCTTTGCCAATTCCACAAGAACAGCCTTAGCGAAAGGCTTCTTGAAGGAAAGATGTAACTCTGTGAGATGAATTAACAGAACACAGAGCAGTTTCTCAGAAAGCTTCTTTCCAGTTTTGAACGGAAGATATTTCCTTTTTCACCATAGCCCTCTATGGGCTTCCAAATATCACTTTGCCAATTCCACAAGAACAGCCTTAGCGAAAGGCTTCTTGAAGTTAAAGATGTAACTCTGTGAGATGAATTAACAGAACACAGAGCAGTTTCTCAGAGAGCTTCTTTCCAGTTTTGAACGGAAGATATTTCCTTTTTCACCATAGCCCTCTATGGGCTTCCAAATATCCCTTTGCCAATTCCACAAGAAGAGCCTTAGCGAAAGGCTTCTTGAAGGGAAAGATGTAACTCTGTGAGATGAATTAACAGAACACAGAGCAGTTTCTCAGAAAGCTTCTTTCCATTTTTGAACGGAAGATGTTTCCTTTTTCACCATAGCCCTCTATGGGCTTCCAAATATCCCTTTGCCAGTTCCACAAGAACAGCCATAGCGAAAGGCTTCTTGAAGGGAAAGATGTAACTCTGTGAGATGAATTAACAGAACACAGAGCAGTTTCTCAGAAAGCTTCTTTCCAGTTTTGAACGGAAGATATTTCCTTTTTCACCATAGCCCTCTATGGGCTTCCAAATATCCCTTTGCCAATTCCACAAGAACAGCCTTAGCGAAAGGCTTCTTCAAGGGAAAGATGTAACTCTGTGAGATGAATTAACAGAACACAGAGCAGTTTCTCAGAAAGCTTCTTTCCAGTTTTGAACGGAAGATATTTCCTTTTTCACCATAGACCTCTATGGGCTTCCAAATATCCCTTTGCCAATTCCACAAGAAGAGCCTTAGCGAAAGGCTTCTTGAAGGGTAAGATGTAACTCTGTGAGATGAATTAACAGAACACAGAGCAGTTTCTCAGAAAGCTTCTTTCCAGTTTTGAACGGAAGATATTTCCTTTTTCACCATAGCCCTCTAAGGGCTTCCAAATATCCCTTTGCCAGTTCCATAAGAACAGCCATAGCGAAAGGCTTCTTTAAGGGAAAGATGTAACTCTGTGAGATGAATTAACAGAACACAGAGCAGTTTCTCAGAAAGCTTCTTTCCAGTTTTGAACGGAAGATATTTCCTTTTTCACCATAGCCCTCTATGGGCTTCCAAATATCCTTTTGCCAATTCCACAAGAACAGCCTTAGCGAAAGGCTTCTTGAAGGGAAAGATGTAACTCTGTGAGATGAATTAACAGAACACAGAGCAGTTTCTCAGAAAGCTTCTTTCCAGTTTTGAACGGAAGATATTTCCTTTTTCACCATAGCCCTCTATGGGCTCCAAATATCCCTTTGCCAATTCCTCAAGAAAAGCCTTAGCGAAAGGCTTCTTGAAGGGAATGATGTAACTCTGTGAGAGGAATTAACAGAACACAGAGCAGTTTCTCAGAAAGCTTCTTTCCAGTTTTGAACGGAGGATATTTCCTTTTACACCATAGCCCTCTATGGGCTTCCAAATATCCCTTTGCCAGTTCCTCAAGAACAGCCATGACGAAAGGCTTCTTGAAGGGAAAGATGTAACTCTGTGAGATGAATTAACAGAACACAGAGCAATTTCTCAGAAAGCTTCTTTCCAGTTTTGAACGGAAGATATTTCCTTTTTCACCATAGCCCTCTATGGGCTTCCAAATATCCCTTTGCCAGTTCCTCAAGAACAGCCATGACGAAAGGCTTCTTGAAGGGAAAGATGTAACTCTGTGAGATGAATTAACAGAACACAGAGCAATTTCTCAGAAAGCTTCTTTCCAGTTTTGAACGGAAGATATTTCCTTTTTCACCATAGCCCTCTATGGGCTTCCAAATATCCCTTTGCCAATTCCACAAGAACAGCCTTAGCGAAAGGCTTCTTGAAGGGAAAGATGTAACTCTGTGAGATGAATTAACAGAACACAGAGCAGTTTCTCAGAAAGCTTCTTTCCAGTTTTGAACGGAAGATATTTCCTTTTTCACCATAGCCCTCTATGGGCTTCCAAATATCTCTTTGCCAATTCCACAAGAACAGCCTTAGCGAAAGGCTTCTTGAAGTTAAAGATGTAACTCTGTGAGGTGAATTAACAGAACACAGAGCAGTTTCTCAGAGAGCTTCTTTCCAGTTTTGAACGGAAGATATTTCCTTTTTCACCATAGCCCTCTATGGGCTTCAAATATCCTTTGCCAATTCCACAAGAACAGCCTTAGCGAAAGGCTTCTTGAACGGAAAGATGTAACTCTGTGAGATGAATTAACAGAACACAGAGCAGTTTCTCAGAAAGCTTCTTTCCATTTTTGAACGGAAGATATTTCCTTTTTCACCATAGCCCTCTATGGGCTTCCAAATATCCCTTTGCCAGTTCCACAAGAACAGCCATAGCGAAAGGCTTCTTGAAGGGAAAGATGTAACTCTGTGAGATGAATTAACAGAACACAGAGTAGTTTCTCAGAAAGCTTCTTTCCAGTTTTGAACGGAAGATATTTCCTTTTTCACCATAGCCCTCTATGGGCTTCCAAATATCCCTTTGCCAATTCCACAAGAACAGCCTTAGCGAAAGGCTTCTTGAAGGGAAAGATGTAACTCTGTGAGATGAATTAACAGAACACAGAGCAGTTTCTCAGAAAGCTTCTTTCCAGTTTTGAACGGAAGATATTTCCTTTTTCAGCATAGCCCTCTATGGGCTTCCAAGTATCCCTTTGTCAATTCCACAAGAACAGCCTTAGCGAAAGGCTTCTTGAAGGAAAGATGTAACTCTGTGAGCTGAATTAACAGAACACAGAGCAGTTTCTCAGAAAGCTTCTTTCCAGTTTTGAACGGAAGATATTTCCTTTTTCACCATAGCCCTCTATGGGCTTCCAAATATCACTTTGCCAATTCCACAAGAACAGCCTTAGCGAAAGGCTTCTTGAAGGGAAAGATGTAACTCTGTGAGATGAATTAACAGAACACAGAGCAGTTTCTCAGAAAGCTTCTTTCCAGTTTTGAACGGAAGATATTTCCTTTCCACCATAGCCCTCTATGTGTTCCAAATATCCCTTTGCCAATTCCACAAGAACAGCTTTAGCGAAAGGCTTCTTGAAGGGAAAGATGTATCTCTGTGAGATGAATTAACAGAACACAGAGCAGTTTCTCAGAAAGCTTCTTTCCAGTTTTGAACGGAAGATATTTCCTTTTTCACCATAGCCCTCTATGGGCTTCCAAATATCCCTTTGCCAATTCCACAAGAACAGCCTTAGCGAAAGGCTTCTTGAAGGGAAAGATGTAACTCTGTGAGATGAATTAACAGAACACAGAGCACTTTCTCAGAAAGCTTCTTTCCAGTTTTGAACGGAAGATATTTCCTTTTCACCATAGCCCTCTAAGGGCTTCCAAATATCCTTTGCTAATTCCACAAGAACAGCCTTAGCGAAAGGCTTCTTGAAGGAAAGATGTAACTCTGTGAGATGAATTAACAGAACACAGAGCAGTTTCTCAGAAAGCTTCTTTCCAGTTTTGAACGGAAGATATTTCCTTTTCACCATAGCCCTCTATGGGCTTCCAAATATCCTTTGCCATTTCCTCAAGAAAAGCCTTAGCGAAAGGCTTCTTGAAGGGAAAGATGTAACTCTGTGAGATGAATTAACAGAACACAGAGCAGTTTCTCAGAAAGCTTCTTTCCAGTTTTGAACGGAGGATATTTCCTTTTCACCATAGCCCTCTATGGGCTTCCAAATATCCTTTGCCAGTTCCTCAAGAACAGCCATGACGAAAGGCTTCTTGAAGGAAAGATGTAACTCTGTGAGATGAATTAACAGAACACAGAGCAATTTCTCAGAAAGCTTCTTTCCAGTTTTGAACGGAAGATATTTCCTTTTTCACCATAGCCCTCTATGGGCTTCCAAATATCCCTCTGCCAGTTCCTCAAGAACAGCCATGACGAAAGGCTTCTTGAAGGGAAAGATGTAACTCTGTGAGATGAATTAACAGAACACAGAGCAATTTCTCAGAAAGCTTCTTTCCAGTTTTGAACGGAAGATATTTCCTTTTTCACCATAGCCCTCTATGGGCTTCCAAATATCCCTTTGCCAATTCCACAAGAACAGCCTTAGCGAAAGGCTTCTTGAAGGGAAAGATGTAACTCTGTGAGATGAATTAACAGAACACAGAGCAGTTTCTCAGAAAGCTTCTTTCCAGTTTTGAACGGAAGATATTTCCTTTTCACCATAGCCCTCTATGGGCTTCCAAATATCACTTTGCCAATTCCACAAGAACAGCCTTAGCGAAAGGCTTCTTGAAGTTAAAGATGTAACTCTGTGAGATGAATTAACAGAACACAGAGCAGTTTCTCAGAGAGCTTCTTTCCAGTTTTGAACGGAAGATATTTCCTTTTTCACCATAGCCCTCTATGGGCTTCCAAATATCCTTTGCCAATTCCACAAGAAGAGCCTTAGCGAAAGGCTTCTTGAAGGAAAGATGTAACTCTGTGAGATGAATTAACAGAACACAGAGCAGTTTCTCAGAAAGCTTCTTTCCAGTTTTGAACGGAAGATGTTTCCTTTTTCACCATAGCCCTCTATGGGCTTCCAAATATCCTTTGCCAGTTCCACAAGAACAGCCATAGCGAAAGGCTTCTTGAAGGAAAGATGTAACTCTGTGAGATGAATTAACAGAACACAGAGCAGTTTCTCAGAAAGCTTCTTTCCAGTTTTGAACGGAAGATATTTCCTTTTTCACCATAGCCCTCTATGGGCTTCCAAATATCCTTGCCAATTCCACAAGAACAGCCTTAGCAAAGGCTTCTTCAAGGGAAAGATGTAACTCTGTGAGATGAATTAACAGAACACAGAGCAGTTTCTCAGAAAGCTTCTTTCCAGTTTTGAACGGAAGATATTTCCTTTTTCACCATAGACCTCTATGGGCTTCCAAATATCCTTTGCCAATTCCACAAGAAGAGCCTTAGCGAAAGGCTTCTTGAAGGAAAGATGTAACTCTGTGAGATGAATTAACAGAACACAGAGCAGTTTCTCAGAAAGCTTCTTTCCAGTTTTGAACGGAAGATATTTCCTTTTTTTTCACCATAGCCCTAAGGGCTTCCAAATATCCTTTGCCAGTTCCATAAGAACAGCCATAGCGAAAGGCTTCTTTAAGGGAAAGATGTAACTCTGTGAGATGAATTAACAGAACACAGAGCAGTTTCTCAGAAAGCTTCTTTCCAGTTTTGAACGGAAGATATTTCCTTTTTCACCATAGCCCTCTATGGGCTTCCAAATATCCTTTTGCCAATTCCACAAGAACAGCCTTAGCGAAAGGCTTCTTGAAGGGAAAGATGTAACTCTGTGAGATGAATTAACAGAACACAGAGCAGTTTCTCAGAAAGCTTCTTTCCAGTTTTGAACGGAAGATATTTCCTTTTTCACCATAGCCCTCTATGGGCTCCAAATATCCTTTGCCAATTCCTCAAGAAAAGACTTAGCGAAAGGCTTCTTGAAGGGAATGATGTAACTCTGTGAGAGGAATTAACAGAACACAGAGCAGTTTCTCAAGCTTCTTTCCAGTTTTGAACGGAGGATATTTCCTTTTACACCATAGCCCTCTATGGGCTTCCAAATATCCTTTGCCAGTTCCTCAAGAACAGCCATGACGAAGGCTTCTTGAAGGAAAGATGTAACTCTGTGAGATGAATTAACAGAACACAGAGCAATTTCAGAAAGCTTCTTTCCAGTTTTGAGCGGAAGATATTTCCTTTTTCACCATAGCCCTCTATGGGCTTCCAAATATCCTTTGCCAGTTCCTCAAGAACAGCCATGAAAAGGCTTCTTGAAGGAAAGATGTAACTCTGTGAGATGAATTAACAGAACACAGAGCAATTTCTCAGAAAGCTTCTTTCCAGTTTTGAGCGGAAGATATTTCCTTTTTCACCATAGCCCTCTATGGGCTTCCAAATATCCTTTGCCAATTCCACAAGAACAGCCTTAGCGAAAGGCTTCTTGAAGGAAAGATGTAACTCTGTGAGATGAATTAACAGAACACAGAGCAGTTTCTCAGAAAGCTTCTTTCCAGTTTTGAACGGAAGATATTTCCTTTTTCACCATAGCCCTCTATGGGCTTCCAAATATCTCTTTGCCAATTCCACAAGAACAGCCTTAGCGAAAGGCTTCTTGAAGTTAAAGATGTAACTCTGTGAGGTGAATTAACAGAACACAGAGCAGTTTCTCAGAGAGCTTCTTTCCAGTTTTGAACGGAAGATATTTCCTTTTTCACCATAGCCCTCTATGGGCTTAAAAATATCCCTTTGCCAATTCCACAAGAACAGCCTTAGCGAAAGGCTTCTTGAAGGGAAAGATGTAACTCTGTGAGATGAATTAACAGAACACAGAGCAGTTTCTCAGAAAGCTTCTTTCCATTTTTGAACGGAAGATATTTCCTTTTTCACCATAGGCCTCTATGGGCTTCCAAATATCCCTTTGCCAGTTCCACAAGAACAGCCATAGCGAAAGGCTTCTTGAAGGGAAAGATGTAACTCTGTGAGATGAATTAACAGAACACAGAGTAGTTTCTCAGAAAGCTTCTTTCCAGTTTTGAACGGAAGATATTTCCTTTTTCACCATAGCCCTCTATGGGCTTCCAAATATCCTTTGCCAGTTCCTCAAGAACAGCCTTAGCGAAAGGCTTCTTGAAGGGAAAGATGTAACTCTGTGAGATGAATTAACAGAACACAGAGCAGTTTCTCAGAAAGCTTCTTTCCAGTTTTGAACGGAAGATATTTCCTTTTCAGCATAGCCCTCTATGGGCTTCCAAGTATCCCTTTGTCAATTCCACAAGAACAGCCTTAGCGAAAGGCTTCTTGAAGGGAAAGATGTAACTCTGTGAGCTGAATTAACAGAACACAGAGCAGTTTCTCAGAAAGGTTCTTTCCAGTTTTGAACGGAAGATATTTCCTTTTTCACCATAGCCCTCTATGGGCTTCCAAATATCACTTTGCCAATTCCACAAGAACAGCCTTAGCGAAAGGCTTCTTGAAGGGAAAGATGTAACTCTGTGAGATGAATTAACAGAACACAGAGCAGTTTCTCAGAAAGCTTCTTTCCAGTTTTGAACGGAAGATATTTCCTTTTTCACCATAGCCCTCTATGTGTTCCAAATATCCCTTTGCCAATTCCACAAGAACAGCTTTAGCGAAAGGCTTCTTGAAGGGAAAGATGTATCTCTGTGAGATGAATTAACAGAACACAGAGCAGTTTCTCAGAAAGCTTCTTTCCAGTTTTGAACGGAAGATATTTCCTTTTTCACCATAGCCCTCTATGGGCTTCCAAATATCCCTTTGCCAATTCCACAAGAACAGCCTTAGCGAAAGGCTTGAAGGGAAAGATGTAACTCTGTGAGATGAATTAACAGAACACAGAGCACTTTCTCAGAAAGCTTCTTTCCAGTTTTGAACGGAAGATATTTCCTTTTTCACCATAGCCCTCTATGGGCTTCCAAATATCCTTTGCCAATTCCACAAGAACAGCCTTAGCGAAAGGCTTCTTGAAGGGAAAGATGTAACTCTGTGAGATGAATTAACAGAACACAGAGCAGTTTCTCAGAAAGCTTCTTTCCAGTTTTGAACGGAAGCTATTTCCTTTTTCACCGTAGCCCTCTATGGGCTTGCAAATATCCCTTTGCCAATTCCACAAGAACAACCTTAGCGAAAGGCTTCTTGAAGGGAAAGATGTAACTCTGTGAGATGAATTAACAGAACACAGAGCAGTTTCTCAGAAAGCTTCTTTCCAGTTTTGAACGGAAGATATTTCCTTTTTCACCATAGCCATCTAAGGGCTTCCAAATATCCCTTTGCCAGTTCCACAAGAACAGCCATAGCAAAAGGCTTCTCGAAGGGAAAGATGTAACTCTGTGAGATGAATTAACAGAACACAGAGCAGTTTCTCAGAAAGCTTCTTTCCAGTTTTGAACGGAAGATATTTCCTTTTTCACCATAGCCCTCTATGGGCTTCCAAATATCCCTTTGCCAATTCCACAAGAACAGCCTTAGCGAAAGGCTTCTTTAAGGGAAAGATGTATCTCTGTGAGATGAATTAACAGAACACAGAGCAATTTCTCAGAAAGCTTCTTTCCAGTTTTGAACGGAAGATATTTCCTTTTTCACCATAGCCCTCTATGGGCTTCCAAATATCCCTTTGCCAATTCCACAAGAAGAGCCTTAGCGAAAGGCTTCTTGAAGGGAAAGATGTAACTCTGTGAGATGAATTAACAGAACACAGAGCAGTTTCTCAGAAAGCTTCTTTCCAGTTTTGAACGGAAGATATTTCCTTTTTCACCATAGCCCTCTAAGGGCTTCCAAATATCCCTTTGCCAGTTCCACAAGAAAAGCCATAGCGAAAAGCTTCTTTAAGGAAAAGATGTAACTCTGTGAGATGAATTAACAGAACACAGAGCAGTTTCTCAGAAAGCTTCTTTCCAGTTTTGAACGGAAGATATTTCCTTTTTCACCATAGCCCTATGGGCTTCCAAATATCCTTTGCCAGTTCCACAAGAAC
Source organism: Erythrocebus patas (assembly GCA_023783455.1). Classification (NCBI taxonomy): domain Eukaryota; kingdom Metazoa; phylum Chordata; class Mammalia; order Primates; family Cercopithecidae; genus Erythrocebus; species Erythrocebus patas. Next base: position 64,360 of record JAKFHT010004799.1, on the reverse strand, counting down.
AGCCATAGCGAAAGGCTTCTTTAAGGGAAAGATGTAACTCTGTGAGATGAATTAACAGAACACAGAGCAGTTTCTCAGAAAGCTTCTTTCCAGTTTTGAACGAAGATATTTCCTTTTTCACCATAGCTCTCTATGGGCTTCCAAATATCCCTTTGCCAATTCCACAAGAACAGCCTTAGCGAAAGGCTTCTTGAAGGGAAAGATGTAACTCTGTGAGATGAATTAACAGAACACAGAGCAGTTTCTCAGAAAGCTTCTTTCCAGTTTTGAACGGAAGATATTTCCTTTTTCACCATAGCCCTCTATGGGCTTCCAAATATCCTTTGCCAATTCCACAAGAACAGCCTTAGCGAAAGGCTTCTTTAAGGAAAGATGTATCTCTGTGAGATGAATTAACAGAACACAGAGCAATTTCTCAGAAAGCTTCTTTCCAGTTTTGAACGGAAGATATTTCCTTTTTCACCATAGCCCTCTATGGGCTTCAAATATCCTTTGCCAATTCCACAAAAGAGCCTTAGCGAAAGGCTTTGAAGGAAAGATGTATCTCTGTGAGATGAATTAACAGAACACAGAGCAATTTCTCAGAAAGCTTCTTTCCAGTTTTGAACGGAAGATATTTCCTTTTTCACCATATCCCTCTATGGGCTTCCAAATATCACTTTGCCAATTCCACAAGCACAGCCTAAGCGAAAGGTTTCTTGAAGGGAAAGATGTAACTCTGTGAGATGAATTAACAGAACACAGAGCAGTTTCTCAGAAAGCTTCTTTCCAGTTTTGAAAGGAAGATATTTCCTTTTTCACCATAGCCCTCTAAGGGCTTCCAAATATCCCTTTGCCAATTCCACAAGAACAGCCTTAGCGAAAGGCTTCTTGAAGGGAAAGATGTAACTCTGTGAGATGAATTCACAGAACACAGAGCAGTTTCTCAGAAAGCTTCTTTCCAGTTTTGAACGGAAGATATTTCCTTTTTCACCATAGCCCTCTATGGGCTTCCAAATATCCTTTTGCCAATTCCACAAGAACAGTCATACCGAAAGGCTTCTTGAAGGGAAAGATGTAACTCTGTGAGATGAATTAACAGAACACAGAGCAGTTTCTCAGAAAACTTCTTTCCAGTTTTGAACGGAAGATATTTCCTTTTTCACCATAGCCCTCTATGGGCTTCCAAATATCCCCTTGCCAATTCCACAAGAACAGCCTTAGCGAAAGGCTTCTTGAAGGGAAAGATGTAACTCTGTGAGATGAATTAACAGAACACAGAGCAGTTTCTCAGAAAGCTTCTTTCCAGTTTTGAGCGGAAGATATTTTTTTCACCATAGCCCTCTATGGGCTTCCAAATATCCCTTTGCCAATTCCACAAGAACAGCCTTAGCGAAAGGCTTCTTGAAGGGAAAGATGTAACTCTGTGAGATGAATTAACAGAACACAGAGCACTTTCTCAGAAAGCTTCTTTCCAGTTTTGAACGGAAGATATTTCCTTTTTCACCATAGCCCCCTATGGGCTTCCAAATATCCCTTTGACAATTCCACAAGAACAGCCTTATCGAAAGGCTTCTTGAAGGGAAAGATGTAACTCTGTGAGATGAATTCACAGAACACAGAGCAGTTTCTCAGAAAGCTTCTTTCCAGTTTTGAACGGAAGATATTTCCTTTTTCAGCATAGCCATCTATGGGGTTCCAAATATCCCTTTGCCAATTCCACAAGAACAGCCTTAGCGAATGGCTTCTTCAAGGGAAAGATGTAACTCTGTGAGATGAATTAACAGAACACAGAGCAGTTTCTCAGAAAGATTCTTTCCAGTTTTGAACGGAAGATATTTCCTTTTTCACCATAGCCCTCTATGGGCTTCCAAATATCCCTTTGCCAATTCCACAAGAACAGCCTAAGCGAAAGGCTTCTTGAAGGGAAAGATGTAACTCTGTGAGATGAATTAACAGAACACAGAGCAGTTTCTCAGAAAGCTTCTTTCCAGTTTTGAAAGGAAGATATTTCCTTTTTCACCATAGCCCTATAAGGGCTTCCAAATATCCCTTTGCCAGTTCCACAAGAACAGCCTTAGCGAAAGGCTTCTTGAAGGGAAAGATGTAACTCTGTGAGATGAATTGACAGAACACAGAGCAGTTTCTCAGAAAGCTTCTTTCCAGTGTTGAAAGGAAGATATTTCCTTTTTCACCATAGCCCTCTATGGGCTTCCAAATATCCCTTTGCCAATTCCACAAGAACAGCCATAGCGAAAGGCTTCTTGAAGGGAAAGATGTAACTCTGTGAGATGAATTAACAGAACACAGAGCAGTGTCTCAGAAGACTTCTTTCCAGTTTTGAACGGAAGATATTTCCTTTTTCACCATAGCCCTCTACGGGCTTCCAAATATCCCTTTGCCAATTCCAGAAGAACAGCCTTAGCGAAAGGCTTCTTGAAGGGAAAGATGTAACTCTGTGAGATGAATTAACAGAACACAGAGCACTTTCTCAGAAAGCTTCTTTCCAGTTTTGAACGGAAGATATTTCCTTTTTCACCATAGCCCTCTATGGGCTTCCAAATATCCCTTTGCAAATTCCACAAGAACAGCCTTAGCGAAAGGCTTCTTGAAGGGAAAGATGTAACTCTGTGAGATGAATTAACAGAACACAGAGCAGTTTCTCAGAAAGCTTCTTTCCAGTTTTGAACGGAAGATATTTCCTTTTTCACCATAGCCCTCTATGGGCTTCAAATATCCCTTTGCCAGTTCCACAAGAACAGCCATAGCGAAAGGCTTCTTGAAGGGAAAGACGTAACTCTGTGAGATGAATTAACAGAACACAGAGCAGTTTCTCAGAAAACTTCTTTCCTGGTTTGAACGGAAGATATTTCCTTTTTCACCATAGCCCTCTATGGGCTTCCAAATATCCCTTTGCCAATTCCACAAGAACAGCCTTAGCGAAAGGCTTCTTGAAGGGAAAGATGTAACTCTGTGAGATGAATTAACAGAACACAGAGCAGTTTCTCAGAAAGCTTCTTTTCAGTTTTGAACGGAAGACATTTTTCACCATAGCCCTCAATGGGCTTCCAAATATCCTTTGCCAATTCCACAAGAACAGCCTTAGCGAAAGCCTTCTTGAAGGGAAAGATGTAACTCTGTGAGATGAATTAACAGAACACAGAGCAGTTTCTCAAGCTTCTTTCCAGTTTTGAACGGAAGATATTTCCTTTTTCACCATAGCCCTCTATGGGCTTCCAAATATCCCTTTGCCAGTTCCACAAGAACAGCCTTAGCGAAAGGCTTCTTGAAGGAAAGATGCAACTCTGTGAGATGAATTAACAGAACACAGAGCAGTTTCTCAGAAAGCTTCTTTCCAGTTTTGAGCGGAAGATATTTCCTTTTTCACCATAGCCCTCTATGGGCTTCCAAATATCCCTTTGCCAATTCCACAAGAACAGCCTTAGCGAAAGGCTTCTTGAAGGGAAAGATGTAACTCTGTGAGATGACTTAACAGAACACAGAGCAGTTTCTCAGAAAGCTTCTTTCCAGTTTTGAACGGAAGATATTTCCTTTTTCACCATAGCCCTCTATGGGCTTCCAAATATCCCTTTGCCAATTCCACAAGAGCAGCCTTAGCGAAAGGCTTCTTGAAGGGAAAGATGTAACTCTGTGAGATGAATTAACAGAACACAGAGCAGTTTCTCAGAAACATTCTTTCCAGTTTTGAACGGAAGATATTTCCTTTTTCACCATAGCCCTCTATGGGCTTTCAAATATCCCTTTGCCAATTGCACAAGAACAGCCTTAGCGAAAGGCTTCTTGAAGGGAATGATGTAACTCTGTGAGATGAATTAACAGAACACAGAGCAGTCTCTCAGAAAGCTTCTTTCCAGTTTTGAACGGAAGATATTTCCTTTTTCACCATAGCCCTCTATGGGCTTCCATATATCCCTTTGCCAATTCCACAAGAACAGCCTTAGCGAAAGGCTCCTTGAAGGGAAAGATGTAACTCTGTGAGATGAATTAACAGAACACAGAGCAGTTTCTCAGAAAGCTTCTTTCCAGTTTTGAACGGAAGATATTTCCTTTTTCACCATAGCCCTCTATGGGCTTCCAAATATCCCTTTTCCAATTCCACAAGAACAGCCATAGCGAAAGGCTTCTTGAAGGGAAAGATGTAGCTCTGTGAGATGAATTAACAGAACACAGAGCAGTTTCTCAGAAAGCTTCTTTCCAGTTTTGAAAGGAAGATATTTCCATTTCACCATAGCCCTCTATGGGCTTCCAAATATCCCTTTGCCAATTCCACAAGAACAGCCTTATCGAAAGGCTTCTTGAAGGGAAAACTGTAACTCTGTGAGATGAATTAACAGAACACAGAGCAGTTTCTCAAAAAGCTTCTTTCCAGTTTTGAACGGAAGATATTTCCTTTTTCACCATAGCCTTCTATGGGCTTCCAAATATCCCTTTGCCAATTCCACAAGAACAGCCTTAGCGAAAGACTTTTTGAAGGGAAAGATGTAACTCTGTGAGATGAATTAACAGAACACAGAGCAGTTTCTCGGAAAGCTTCTTTCCAGTTTTGAACGGAAGATATTTCCTTTTTCACCATATCCCTCTATGGGCTTCCAAATATCACTTTGCCAATTCCACAAGCACAGCCTAAGCGAAAGGTTTCTTGAAGGGAAAGATGTAACTCTGTGAGATGAATTAACAGAACACAGAGCAGTTTCTCAGAAAGCTTCTTTCCAGTTTTGAAAGGAAGATATTTCCTTTTTCACCATAGCCCTCTAAGGGCTTCCAAATATCCCTTTGCCAATTCCACAAGAACAGCCTTAGCGAAAGGCTTCTTGAAGGGAAAGATGTAACTCTGTGAGATGAATTCACAGAACACAGAGCAGTTTCTCAGAAAGCTTCTTTCCAGTTTTGAACGGAAGATATTTTTTTCACCATAGCCCTCTATGGGCTTCCAAATATCCTTTGCCAATTCCACAAGAACAGCCATAGCGAAAGGCTTCTTGAAGGGAAAGATGTAACTCTGTGAGATGAATTAACAGAACACAGAGCAGTTTCTCAGAAAACTTCTTTCCAGTTTTGAACGGAAGATATTTTTTTCACCATAGCCCTCTATGGCTTCCAAATATCCTTTGCCAATTCCACAAGAACAGCCTTAGCGAAAGGCTTCTTGAAGGGAAAGATGTAACTCTGTGAGATGAATTAACAGAACACAGAGCAGTTTCTCAGAAAGCTTCTTTCCAGTTTTGAACGGAAGATATTTCCTTTTTCACCATAGCCCTCTATGGGCTTCCAAATATCCTTTGCCAATTCCACAAGAACAGCCTTAGCGAAAGGCTTTGAAGGAAAGATGTAACTCTGTGAGATGAATTAACAGAACACAGAGCAGTTTCTCAGAAAGCTTCCTTCCAGTTTTGAACGGAAGATATTTCCTTTTTCAGCATAGCCATCTATGGGCTTCCAAATATCCCTTTGCCAATTCCACAAGAACAGCCTTAGCGAAAGGCTTCTTGAAGGGAAAGATGTAACTCTGTGAGATGAATTAACAGAACACAGAGCAGTTTCTCAGAAAGCTTCTTTCCAGTTTTGAACGGAAGATATTTTTTTCACCATAGCCCTCTATGGGCTTCCAAATATCACTTTGCCAATTCCACAAGAACAGCCTAAGCGAAAGGCTTCTTTAAGGAAAGATGTAACTCTGTGAGATGAATTAACAGAACACAGAGCAGTTTCTCAGAAAGCTTCTTTCCAGTTTTGAAAGGAAGATATTTCCTTTTTCACCATAGCCCTATGGGCTTCCAAATATCCTTTGCCAATTCCACAAGAACAGCCTTAGCGAAAGGCTTCTTGAAGGGAAAGATGTAACTCTGTGAGATGAATTAACAGAACACAGAGCAGTTTCTCAGAAAGCTTCTTTCCAGTTTTGAAAGGAAGATATTTCCTTTTTCACCATAGCCCTCTATGGGCTTCCAAATATCCTTTGCCAGTTCCACAAGAACAGCCTTAGCGAAAGGCTTCTTGAAGGGAAAGATGTAACTCTGTGAGATGAATTAACAGAACACAGAGCAGTTTCTCAGAAAGCTTCTTCCAGTTTTGAACGGAAGATATTTCCTTTTTCACCATAGCCCTCTATGGGCTTCCAAATATCCTTTGCCAATTCCACAAGAACAGCCTTAGCGAAAGGCTTCTTGAAGGAAAGATGTAACTCTGTGAGATGAATTAACAGAACACAGAGCAGTGTCTCAGAAGACTTCTTTCCAGTTTTGAACGGAAGATATTTCCTTTTTCACCATAGCCCTCTATGGGCTTCCAAATATCCTTTGCCAATTCCACAAGAACAGCCTTAGCGAAAGGCTTTGAAGGAAAGATGTAACTCTGTGAGATGAATTAACAGAACACAGAGCAGTTTCTCAGAAAGCTTCTTTCCAGTTTTGAACGGAAGATATTTCCTTTTTCACCGTAGCCCTCTATGGGCTTCCAAATATCCTTTGCTAATTCCACAAGAACAGCCTTAGCGAAAGGCTTCTTGAAGGAAAGATGTAACTCTGTGAGATGAATTAACAGAACACAGAGCAGTTTCTCAGAAAGCTTCTTTCCAGTTTTGAACGGAAGATATTTCCTTTTTCACCATAGCTCTCCAAGGGCTTCCAAATATCCTTATGCCAGTTCCACAAGAACAGCCATAGCGAAAGGCTTCTTGAAGGGAAAGATGTAACTCTGTGAGATGAATTAACAGAACACAGAGCACTTTCTCAGAAAGCTTCTTTCCAGTTTTGAACGGAAGATATTTCCTTTTTCACCATAGCCCTCTATGGGCTTCCAAATATCCTTTGCTAATTCCACAAGAACAGCCTTAGCGAAGGCTTCTTGAAGGGAAAGATGTAACTCTGTGAGATGAATTAACAGAACACAGAGCAGTTTCTCAGAAAGCTTCTTTCCAGTTTTGAACGGAAGATATTTCCTTTTTCACCATAGCCCTCTATGGGCTTCCAAATATCCCTTTGCCAATTCCACAAGAACAGCCTTAGCGAAAGGCTTCTTGAAGGGAAAGATGTAACTCTGTGAGATGAATTAACAGAACACAGAGCAGTTTCTCAGAAAGCTTCTTTCCAGTTTTGAACGGAAGATATTTCCTTTTTCACCATAGCCCTCTAAGGGCTTCCAAATATCCTTTGCCAGTTCCACAAGAACAGCCATAGCGAAAGGCTTTGAAGGAAAGATGTAACTCTGTGAGATGAATTAACAGAACACAGAGCAGTTTCTCAGAAAGCTTCTTTCCAGTTTTGAACGGAAGATATTTCCTTTTTCACCATAGCCCTCTATGGGCTTCCAAATATCCTTTGCCAATTCCACAAGAACAGCCATAGCGAAAGGCTTTGAAGGGAAAGATGTAACTCTGTGAGATGAATTAGCAGAACACAGAGCAGTTTCTCAGAAAGCTTCTTTCCAGTTTTGAACGGAAGATATTTCCTTTTTCACCGTAGCCCTCTATGGGCTTCCAAATATCCCTTTGCCAATTCCACAAGAACAGCCTTAGCGAAAGGCTTCTTGAAGGGAAAGATGTAACTCTGTGAGATGAATTAACAGAACACAGAGCAGTTTCTCAGAAAGCTTTTTCCAGTTTTGAACGGAAGATATTTTTTTCACCATAGCCCTCTATGGGCTTCCAAATATCCCTTTGCCAATTCCAGAAGAACAGCCATGACGAAAGGCTTCTTGAAGGGAAAGCTGTAACTCTGTGAGATGAATTAACAGAACACAGAGCAGTTTCTCAGAAAGCTTCTTTCCAGTTTTGAACGGAAGATATTTTTTCACCATAGCCCTCTATGGGCTTCCAAATATCCTTTGCAATTCCACAAGAACAGCCTTAGTGAAAGGCTTCTTGAAGGAAAGATGTAACTCTGTGAGATGAATTAACAGAACACAGAGCAGTTTCTCAGAAAGCTTCTTTCCAGTTTTGAACGGAAGATATTTCCTTTTTCACCATAGCCCTCTATGGGCTTCAAATATCCTTTGCCAATTCCACAAGAACAGCCTTAGCGAAAGGCTTCTTGAAGGGAAAGATGTAACTCTGTGAGATGAATTAACAGAACACAGAGCAGTTTCTCAGAAAGCTTCTTTCCAGTTTTGAACGGAAGATATTTCCTTTTTCACCATAGCCCTCCAAGGGCTTCCAAATATCCCTTTGCCAGTTCCACAAGAACAGCCATAGCAAAAGGCTTCTTGAAGGGAAAGATGTAACTCTGTGAGATGAATTAACAGAACACAGAGCACTTTCTCAGAAAGCTTCTTTCCAGTTTTGAACGGAAGATATTTCCTTTTTCACCATAGCCCTCTATGGGCTTCCAAATATCCCTTTGCCAATTCCACAAGAACAGCCTTAGCGAAAGGCTTCTTTAAGGGAAAGATGTAACTCTGTGAGATGAATTAACAGAACACAGAGCAATTTCTCAGAAAGCTTCTTTCCAGTTTTGAACGGAAGATATTTCCTTTTTCACCATAGCCCTCTATGGGCTTCCAAATATCCCTTTGCCAATTCCACAAGAAGAGCCTTAGCGAAGGCTTCTTGAAGGGAAAGATGTAACTCTGTGAGATGAATTAACAGAACACAGAGCAGTTTCTCAGAAAGCTTCTTTCCAGTTTTGAACGGAAGATATTTCCTTTTTCACCATAGCCCTCTATGGGCTTCCAAATATCCTTTGTCAATTCCACAAGAACAGCCATAGCGAAAGGCTTCTTTAAGGGAAAGATGTAACTCTGTGAGATGAATTAACAGAACACAGAGCAGTTTCTCAGAAAGCTTCTTTCCAGTTTTGAACGGAAGATATTTCCTTTTTCACCATAGCCCTCTATGGGCTTCCAAATATCCTTTGCTAATTCCACAAGAACAGCCTTAGCGAAAGTCTTCTTGAAGGGAAAGATGTAACTCTGTGAGATGAATTAACAGAACACAGAGCAGTTTCTCAGAAAGCTTCTTTCCAGTTTTGAACGGAAGATATTTCCTTTTTCACCATAGCCCTCTATGGGCTTCCAAATATCCCTTTGCCAATTCCACAAGAACAGCCTTAGCGAAAGGCTTTGAAGGAAAGATGTAACTCTGTGAGATGAATTAACAGAACACAGAGCATTTTCTCAGAAAGCTTCTTTCCAGTTTTGAACGGAAGGTATTTCCTTTTTCACCATAGCCCCTCTATGGGCTTCCAAATATCCCTTTGCCAATTCCACAAGAAGAGCCTTAGCGAAGGCTTCTTGAAGGGAAAGATGTAACTCTGTGAGATGAATTAACAGAACACAGAGCAGTTTCTCAGAAAGCTTCTTTCCAGTTTTGAACGGAAGATATTTCCTTTTTCACCATAGCCCTCTAAGGGCTTCCAAATATCCTTTGCCAGTTCCACAAGAACAGCCATAGCGAAAGGCTTCTTGAAGGGAAAGATGTAACTCTGTGAGATGAATTAACAGAACACAGAGCAGTTTCTCAGAAAGCTTCTTTCCAGTTTTGAACGGAAGATATTTCCTTTTCACCATAGCCCTCTATGGGCTTCCAAATATCCTTGCCAATTCCACAAGAACAGCCTTAGCGAAAGGCTTCTTGAAGGAAAGATGTAACTCTGTGAGATGAATTAACAGAACACAGAGCAGTTTCTCAGAAAGCTTCTTTCCAGTTTTGAACGGAAGATATTTCCTTTTTCACCATAGCCCTCTATGGGCTTCCAAATATCCTTTGCCATTTCCTCAAGAACAGCCTTAGCGAAGGCTTCTTGAAGGGAAAGATGTAACTCTGTGAGATGAATTAACAGAACACAGAGCAGTTTCTCAGAAAGCTTCTTTCCAGTTTTGAACGGAAGATATTTTTTCACCATAGCCTCTATGGGCTTCCAAATATCCCTTTGCCAGTTCCTCAAGAACAGCCATGACGAAAGGCTTCTTGAAGGGAAAGATATAACTCTGTGAGATGAATTAACAGAACACAGAGCACTTTCTCAGAAAGCTTCTTTCCAGTTTTGAGCGGAAGATATTTCCTTTTTCACCATAGCCCTCTATGGGCTTCCAAATATCCCTTTGCAAATTCCACAAGAACAGCCTTAGCGAAAGGCTTCTTGAAGGGAAAGATGTAACTCTGTGAGATGAATTAACAGAACACAGAGCAGTTTCTCAGAAAGCTTCTTTCCAGTTTTGAACGGAAGATATTTCCTTTTTCACCGTAGCCCTCTATGGGCTTCCAAATATCCCTTTGCCAATTCCACAAGAACAGCCTTAGCGAAAGGCTTCTTGAAGGGAAAGATGTAACTCTGTGAGATGAATTAACAGAACACAGAGCAGTTTCTCAGAAAGCTTCTTTCCAGTTTTGAACGGAAGATATTTCCTTTTTCACCATAGCCCTCCAAGGGCTTCCAAATATCCCTTTGCCAGTTCCACAAGAACAGCCATAGCAAAAGGCTTCTTGAAGGGAAAGATGTAACTCTGTGAGATGAATTAACAGAACACAGAGCACTTTCTCAGAAAGCTTCTTTCCAGTTTTGAACGGAAGATATTTTTTTCACCATAGCCCTCTATGGGCTTCCAAATATCCTTGCCAATTCCACAAGAACAGCCTTAGCGAAAGGCTTCTTTAGGGAAAGATGTAACTCTGTGAGATGAATTAACAGAACACAGAGCAATTTCTCAGAAAGCTTCTTTCCAGTTTTGAACGGAAGATATTTCCTTTTTCACCATAGCCCTCTATGGGCTTCCAAATATCCCTTTGCCAATTCCACAAGAAGAGCCTTAGCGAAAGGCTTCTTGAAGGAAAGATGTAACTCTGTGAGATGAATTAACAGAACACAGAGCAGTTTCTCAGAAAGCTTCTTTCCAGTTTTGAAGCGGAAGATATTTCCTTTTTCACCGTAGCCCTCTATGGGCTTCCAAATATCCTTGCCAGTTCCACAAGAACAGCCATAGCGAAAGGCTTCTTTAAGGAAAGATGTAACTCTGTGAGATGAATTAACAGAACACAGAGCAGTTTCTCAGAAAGCTTCTTTCCAGTTTTGAACGGAAGATATTTCCTTTTTCACCATAGCCCTCTATGGGCTTCCAAATATCCCTTTGCCAATTCCACAAGAACAGCCTTAGCGAAAGGCTTCTTGAAGGGAAAGATGTAACTCTGTGAGATGAATTAACAGAACACAGAGCAGTGTCTCAGAAAACGTCTTTCCAGTTTTGAACGGAAGATATTTCCTTTTTCACCATAGCCCTCTATGGGCTTCCAAATATCCTTTGCCAATTCCAGAAGAACAGCCATGACGAAAGGCTTCTTGAAGGAAAGATGTAACCTGTGAGATGAATTAACAGAACACAGAGCAGTTTCTCAGAAAGCTTCTTTCCAGTTTTGAACGGAAGATATTTCCTTTTTCACCATAGCCCTCTATGGGCTTCAAATATCCTTTGCAAATTCCACAAGAACAGCCTTAGCGAAAGGCTTCTTGAAGGAAAGATGTAACTCTGTGAGATGAATTAACAGAACACAGAGCAGTTTCTCAGAAAGCTTCTTTCCAGTTTTGAACGGAAGATATTTCCTTTTTCACCGTAGCCCTCTATGGGCTTCCAAATATCCCTTTGCCAATTCCACAAGAACAGCCTTAGCGAAAGGCTTGAAGGAAAGATGTAACTCTGTGAGATGAATTAACAGAACACAGCAGTTTCTCAGAAAGCTTCTTTCCAGTTTTGAACGGAAGATATTTCCTTTTTCACCATAGCCCTCCAAGGGCTTCCAAATATCCCTTTGCCAGTTCCACAAGAACAGCCATAGCAAAAGGCTTCTTGAAGGGAAAGATGTAACTCTGTGAGATGAATTAACAGAACACAGAGCACTTTCTCAGAAAGCTTCTTTCCAGTTTTGAACGGAAGATATTTCCTTTTTCACCATAGCCCTCTATGGGCTTCCAAATATCGCTTTGCCAATTCCACAAGAACAGCCTTAGCGAAAGGCTTCTTTAAGGGAAAGATGTAACTCTGTGAGATGAATTAACAGAACACAGAGCAATTTCTCAGAAAGCTTCTTTCCAGTTTTGAACGGAAGATATTTCCTTTTTCACCATAGCCCTCTATGGGCTTCCAAATATCCCTTTGCCAATTCCACAAGAAGAGCCTTAGCGAAAGGCTTCTTGAAGGAAAGATGTAACTCTGTGAGATGAATTAACAGAACACAGAGCACTTTCTCAGAAAGCTTCTTTCCAGTTTTGAACGGAAGATATTTCCTTTTTCACCATAGCCCTCTATGGGCTTCCAAATATCCTTTGTCAGTTCCACAAGAACAGCCATAGCGAAAGGCTTCTTGAAGGGAAAGATGTAACTCTGTGAGATGAATTAACAGAACACAGAGCAGTTTCTCAGAAAGCTTCTTTCCAGTTTTGAACGGAAGATATTTCCTTTTTCACCATAGCCCTCTATGGGCTTCCAAATATCCCTTTGCCAATTCCACAAGAACAGCCTTAGCGAAAGTCTTCTTGAAGGGAAAGATGTAACTCTGTGAGATGAATTAACAGAACACAGAGCAGTTTCTCAGAAAGCTTCTTTCCAGTTTTGAACGGAAGATATTTCCTTTTTCACCATAGCCCTCTATGGGCTTCCAAATATCCCTTTGCCAATTCCACAAGAAAAGCCTTAGCGAAAGGCTTCTTGAAGGAAAGATGTAACTCTGTGAGATGAATTAACAGAACACAGAGCAGTTTCAGAAAGCTTCTTTCCAGTTTTGAACGGAAGATATTTCCTTTTTCACCATAGACCTCTATGGGCTTCCAAATATCCTTTGCCAATTCCACAAGAAGAGCCTTAGCGAAAGGCTTCTTGAAGGGAAAGATGTAACTCTGTGAGATGAATTAACAGAACACAGAGCAGTTTCTCAGAAAGCTTCTTTCCAGTTTTGAACGGAAGATATTTCCTTTTTCACCATAGCCCTCTAAGGGCTTCCAAATATCCCTTTGCCAGTTCCACAAGAACAGCCTTAGCGAAAGGCTTCTTGAAGGGAAAGATGTAACTCTGTGAGATGAATTAACAGAACACAGAGCAGTTTCTCAGAAAGCTTCTTTCCAGTTTTGAGCGGAAGATATTTCCATTTCACCATAGCCCTCTATGGGCTTCCAAATATCCTTGCCAATTCCACAAGAACAGCCTTAGCGAAAGGCTTCTTGAAGGAAAGATGTAACTCTGTGAGATGAATTAACAGAACACAGAGCAGTTTCTCAGAAAGCTTCTTTCCAGTTTTGAAGCGGAAGATATTTCCTTTTTCACCATAGCCCTCTATGGGCTTCCAAATATCCTTTGCCATTTCCTCAAGAAAAGCCTTAGCGAAAGGCTTCTTGAAGGGAAAGATGTAACTCTGTGAGATGAATTAACAGAACACAGAGCAGTTTCAGAAAGCTTCTTTCCAGTTTTGAACGGAGGATATTTCACCATAGCCCTCTATGGGCTTCCAAATATCCTTTGCCAGTTCCTCAAGAACAGCCATGACGAAAGGCTTCTTGAAGGAAAGATATAACTCTGTGAGATGAATTAACAGAACACAGAGCAATTTCTCAGAAAGCTTCTTTCCAGTTTTGAACGGAAGATATTTCCTTTTTCACCATAGCCCTCTATGGGCTTCCAAATATCCTCTGCCAGTTCCTCAAGAACAGCCATAGCGAAAGGCTTCTTGAAGGGAAAGATGTAACTCTGTGAGATGAATTAACAGAACACAGAGCAGTTTCTCAGAAAACTTCTTTCCAGTTTTGAACGGAAGATATTTCCTTTTTCACCATAGCCTCTATGGGCTTCCAAATATCCTTTGCCAATTCCACAAGAACAGCCTTAGCGAAAGGTTTCTTGAAGGGAATGATGTAACTCTGTGAGATGAATTAGCAGAACACAGAGCGGTTTCTCAGAAAGCTTCTTTCCAGTTTTGAACGGAAGATATTTCCTTTTCCACCATAGCCCTCTATGGGCTTTCAAATATCCCTTTGCCAATTCCACAAGAACAGCCTTAGCGAAAAGCTTCTTGAAGGGAAAGATATAACTCTGTGAGATGAATTAACAGAACACAGAGCAGTTTCTCAGAAAGCTTCTTTCCAGTTTTGAGCGGAAGATATTTCCTTTTTCACCATAGCCCCTATGGGCTTCCAAATATCCTTTGCCAATTCCACAAGAACAGCCTTATCGAAAGGCTTCTTGAAGGGAAAGATGTAACTCTGTGAGATGAATTAACAGAACACAGAGCAGTTTCTCAGAAAGCTTCTTTCCAGTTTTGAAAGGAAGATATTTACTTTTTCACCATAGCCCTCTATGGGCTTCCAAATATCACTTTGCCTACTCCACAAGAACTGCCTTAGCGAAAGGCTTCTTGAAGGGAAAGATGTAACTCTGTGAGTTGAATTAACAGAACACAGAGCAGTTTCTCAGAAAGCTTCTTTCCAGTTTTGAACGGAAGATATTTCCTTTTTCACCGTAGCCCTCTATGGGCTTCCAAATATCCCTTTGCCAATTCCACAAGAACAGCCTTAGCGAAAGGCTTCTTGAAGGGAAAGATGTAACTCTGTGAGATGAATTAACAGAACACAGAGCAGTGTCTCAGAAAACTTCTTTACAGTTTTGAACGGAAGATATTTCCTTTTTCACCATAGCCCTCTATGGGCTTCCAAATATCCCTTTGCCAATTCCAGAAGAACAGCCATGACGAAAGGCTTCTTGAAGGGAAAGCTGTAACTCTGTGAGATGAATTAACAGAACACAGAGCAGTTTCTCAGAAAGCTTCTTTCCAGTTTTGAACGGAAGATATTTTTTCACCATAGCCCTCTATGGGCTTCCAAATATCCTTTGCTAATTCCACAAGAACAGCCTAGCGAAAGGCTTCTTGAAGGAAAGATGTAACTCTGTGAGATGAATTAACAGAACACAGAGCAGTTTCTCAGAAAGCTTCTTTCCAGTTTTGAACGGAAGATATTTCCTTTTCACCATAGCCTCTATGGGCTTCCAAATATCCTTTGCCAATTCCACAAGAACAGCCTTAGCGAAAGGCTTCTTGAAGGGAAAGATGTAACTCTGTGAGATGAATTAACAGAACACAGAGCAGTTTCTCAGAAAGCTTCTTTCCAGTTTTGAACGGAAGATATTTCCTTTTTCACCATAGCCCTCCAAGGGCTTCCAAATATCCCTTTGCCAGTTCCACAAGAACAGCCATAGCAAAAGGCTTCTTGAAGGGAAAGATGTAACTCTGTGAGATGAATTAACAGAACACAGAGCACTTTCTCAGAAAGCTTCTTTCCAGTTTTGAACGGAAGATATTTCCTTTTTCACCATAGCCCTCTATGGGCTTCCAAATATCCCTTTGCCAATTCCACAAGAACAGCCTTAGCGAAAGGCTTCTTTAAGGGAAAGATGTAACTCTGTGAGATGAATTAACAGAACACAGAGCAATTTCTCAGAAAGCTTCTTTCCAGTTTTGAACGGAAGATATTTCCTTTTTCACCATAGCCCTCTATGGGCTTCCAAATATCCCTTTGCCAATTCCACAAGAAGAGCCTTAGCGAAAGGCTTCTTGAAGGGAAAGATGTAACTCTGTGAGATGAATTAACAGAACACAGAGCACTTTCTCAGAAAGCTTCTTTCCAGTTTTGAACGGAAGATATTTCCTTTTTCACCATAGCCCTCTAAGGGCTTCCAAATATCCCTTTGTCAGTTCCACAAGAACAGCCATAGCGAAAGGCTTCTTTAAGGGAAAGATGTAACTCTGTGAGATGAATTAACAGAACACAGAGCAGTTTCTCAGAAAGCTTCTTTCCAGTTTTGAACGGAAGATATTTCCTTTTTCACCATAGCCCTCTATGGGCTTCCAAATATCCCTTTGCCAATTCCACAAGAACAGCCTTAGCGAAAGTCTTCTTGAAGGGAAAGATGTAACTCTGTGAGATGAATTAACAGAACACAGAGCAGTTTCTCAGAAAGCTTCTTTCCAGTTTTGAACGGAAGATATTTCCTTTTTCACCATAGCCCTCTATGGGCTTCCAAATATCTCTTTGCCAATTCCACAAGAAAAGCCTTAGCGAAAGGCTTTTGAAGGAAAGATGTAACTCTGTGAGATGAATTAACAGAACACAGAGCATTTTCTCAGAAAGCTTCTTTCCAGTTTTGAACGGAAGATATTTCCTTTTTCACCATAGACCTCTATGGGCTTCCAAATATCCCTTTGCCAATTCCACAAGAAGAGCCTTAGCGAAAGGCTTCTTGAAGGGTAAGATGTAACTCTGTGAGATGAATTAACAGAACACAGAGCAGTTTCTCAGAAAGCTTCTTTCCAGTTTTGAACGGAAGATATTTTTTCACCATAGCCCTCTAAGGGCTTCCAAATATCCCTTTGCCAGTTCCACAAGAACAGCCATAGCGAAAGGCTTCTTTAAGGGAAAGATGTAACTCTGTGAGATGAATTAACAGAACACAGAGCAGTTTCTCAGAAAGCTTCTTTCCAGTTTTGAACGGAAGATATTTCCATTTCACCATAGCCCTCTATGGGCTTCCAAATATCCCTTTGCCAATTCCACAAGAACAGCCTTAGCGAAAGGCTTCTTGAAGGGAAAGATGTAACTCTGTGAGATGAATTAACAGAACACAGAGCAGTTTCTCAGAAAGCTTCTTTCCAGTTTTGAACGGAAGATATTTCCTTTTTCACCATAGCCCTCTATGGGCTTCCAAATATCCTTTGCCATTTCCTCAAGAAAAGCCTTAGCGAAAGGCTTCTTGAAGGGAAAGATGTAACTCTGTGAGATGAATTAACAGAACACAGAGCAGTTTCTCAGAAAGCTTCTTTCCAGTTTTGAACGGAGGATATTTCCTTTTTCACCATAGCCCTCTATGGGCTTCCAAATATCCCTTTGCCAGTTCCTCAAGAACAGCCATGACGAAAGGCTTCTTGAAGGGAAAGATATAACTCTGTGAGATGAATTAACAGAACACAGAGCAATTTCTCAGAAAGCTTCTTTCCAGTTTTGAACGGAAGATATTTCCTTTTTCACCATAGCCCTCTATGGGCTTCCAAATATCCCTCTGCCAGTTCCTCAAAACAGCCATGACGAAAGGCTTCTTGAAGGGAAAGATGTAACTCTGTGAGATGAATTAACAGAACACAGAGCAGTTTCTCAGAAAACTTCTTTCCAGTTTTGAACGGAAGATATTTCCTTTTTCACCATAGCCCTCTATGGGCTTCCAAATATCCCTTTGCCAATTCCACAAGAACAGCCTTAGCGAAAGGCTTCTTGAAGGGAAAGATGTAACTCTGTGAGATGAATTAACAGAACACAGAGCAGTTTCTCAGAAAGCTTCTTTCCAGTTTTGAACGGAAGATATTTCCTTTTTCACCATAGCCCTCTATGGGCTTCCAAATATCCCTTTGCCAATTCCACAAGAACAGCCTTAGCGAAAGGCTTCTTGAAGGGAAAGATATAACTCTGTGAGATGAATTAACAGAACACAGAGCACTTTCTCAGAAAGCTTCTTTCCAGTTTTGAACGGAAGATATTTCCTTTTTCACCATAGCCCCCTATGGGCTTCCAAATATCCCTTTGACAATTCCACAAGAACAGCCTTATCGAAAGGCTTCTTGAAGGGAAAGATGTAACTCTGTGAGATGAATTAACAGAACACAGAGCAGTTTCTCAGAAAGCTTCTTTCCAGTTTTGAAAGGAAGATATTTACTTTTTCACCATAGCCCTCTATGGGCTTCCAAACATCACTTTGCCTACTCCACAAGAACTGCCTTAGCGAAAGGCTTCTTGAAGGGAAAGATGTAACTCTGTGAGTTGAATTAACAGAACACAGAGCAGTTTCTCAGAAAGCTTCTTTCCAGTTTTGAACGGAAGATATTTCCTTTTTCACCGTAGCCCTCTATGGGCTTCCAAATATCCCTTTGCCAATTCCACAAGAACAGCCTTAGCGAAAGGCTTTGAAGGAAAGATGTAACTCTGTGAGATGAATTAACAGAACACAGAGCAGTTTCTCAAGCTTCTTTCCAGTTTTGAAGGAAGATATTTCCTTTTTCACCATAGCCCTCTATGGGCTTCCAAATATCCCTTTCCCAGTTCCACAAGAACAGCCATAGCGAAAGGCTTCTTGAAGGGAAAGATGTAACTCTGTGAGATGAATTAACAGAACACAGAGCAGTTTCTCAGAAAGCTTCTTTCCAGTTTTGAACGGAAGATGTTTCCTTTTTCACCATAGCCCTCTATGGGCTTCCAAATATCCCTTTGCCAATTCCACAAGAACAGCCTTAGCGAAAGGCTTCTTGAAGGGAAAGATGTAACTCTGTGAGATGAATTAACAGAACACAGAGCAGTTTCTCAGAAAGCTTCTTTCCAGTTTTGAACGGAAGATATTTCCTTTTTCAGCATAGCCATCTATGGGGTTCCAAATATCCCTTTGCCAATTCCACAAGAACAGCCTTAGCGAATGGCTTCTTCAAGGGAAAGATGTAACTCTGTGAGATGAATTAACAGAACACAGAGCAGTTTCTCAGAAAGCTTCTTTCCAGTTTTGAACGGAAGATATTTCCTTTTTCACCATAGCCCTCTATGGGCTTCCAAATATCACTTTGCCAATTCCACAAGAACAGCCTAAGCGAAAGGCTTTGAAGGAAAGATGTAACTCTGTGAGATGAATTAACAGAACACAGAGCAGTTTCTCAGAAAGCTTCTTTCCAGTTTTGAAAGGAAGATATTTCCTTTTTCACCATAGCCCTATAAGGGCTTCCAAATATCCCTTTGCCAGTTCCACAAGAACAGCCTTAGCGAAAGGCTTCTTGAAGGGAAAGATGTAACTCTGTGAGATGAATTGACAGAACACAGAGCAGTTTCTCAGAAAGCTTCTTTCCAGTGTTGAAAGGAAGATATTTCCTTTTTCACCATAGCCCTCTATGGGCTTCCAAATATCCCTTTGCCAATTCCACAAGAACAGCCATAGCGAAAGGCTTCTTGAAGGGAGAGATGTAACTCTGTGAGATGAATTAACAGAACACAGAGCAGTGTCTCAGAAGACTTCTTTCCAGTTTTGAACGGAAGATATTTCCTTTTCACCATAGCCCTCACGGGCTTCCAAATATCCTTTGCCAATTCCAGAAGAACAGCCTTAGCGAAAGGCTTCTTGAAGGAAAGATGTAACTCTGTGAGATGAATTAACAGAACACAGAGCACTTTCTCAGAAAGCTTCTTTCCAGTTTTGAACGGAAGATATTTCCTTTTCACCATAGCCCTCTATGGGCTTCCAAATATCCCTTTGCAAATTCCACAAGAACAGCCTTGGCGAAAGGCTTCTTGAAGGGAAAGATGTAACTCTGTGAGATGAATTAACAGAACACAGAGCAGTTTCTCAGAAAGCTTCTTTCCAGTTTTGAACGGAAGATATTTCCTTTTTCACCGTAGCCCTCTATGGGCTTCCAAATATCCCTTTGCCAATTCCGCAAGAACAGCCTTAGCGAAAGGCTTCTTGAAGGGAAAGATGTAACTCTGTGAGATGAATTAACAGAACACAGAGCAGTTTCTCAGAAAGCTTCTTTCCAGTTTTGAACGGAAGATATTTCCTTTTTCACCATAGCTCTCCAAGGGCTCCAAATATCCCTTTGCCAGTTCCACAAGAACAGCCATAGCAAAAGGCTTCTTGAAGGGATAGATGTAACTCTGTGAGATGAATTAACAGAACACAGAGCACTTTCTCAGAAAGCTTCTTTCCAGTTTTGAACGGAAGATATTTCCTTTTTCACCATAGCCCTCTATGGGCTTCCAAATATCCCTTTGCCAATTCCACAAGAACAGCCTTAGCGAAAGGCTTCTTTAAGGGAAAGATGTAACTCTGTGAGATGAATTAACAGAACACAGAGCAATTTCTCAGAAAGCTTCTTTCCAGTTTTGAACGGAAGATATTTCCTTTTTCACCATAGCCCTCTATGGGCTTCCAAATATCCTTTGCCAGTTCCACAAGAACAGCCATAGCAAAAGGCTTCTTGAAGGATAGATGTAACTCTGTGAGATGAATTAACAGAACACAGAGCACTTTCTCAGAAAGCTTCTTTCCAGTTTTGAGCGGAAGATATTTCCTTTTTCACCATAGCCCTCTATGGGCTTCCAAATATCCTTTGCCAATTCCACAAGAACAGCCTTAGCGAAAGGCTTCTTGAAGGGAAAGATGTAACTCTGTGAGATGAATTAACAGAACACAGAGCAATTTCTCAGAAAGCTTCTTTCCAGTTTTGAACGGAAGATATTTCCTTTTCACCATAGCCCTCTATGGGCTTCCAAATATCCCTTTGCCAATTCCACAAGAAGAGCCTTAGCGAAAGGCTTCTTGAAGGAAAGATGTAACTCTGTGAGATGAATTAACAGAACACAGAGCAGTTTCTCAAGCTTCTTTCCAGTTTTGAACGGAAGATATTTCCTTTTCACCATAGCCCTCTAAGGGCTTCCAAATATCCTTTGCCAGTTCCACAAGAACAGCCATAGCGAAAGGCTTCTTTAAGGAAAGATGTAACTCTGTGAGATGAATTAGCAGAACACAGAGCAGTTTCTCAGAAAGCTTCTTTCCAGTTTTGAACGGAAGATATTTCCTTTTCACCGTAGCCCTCTATGGGCTTCCAAATATCCCTTTGCCAATTCCACAAGAACAGCCTTAGCGAAAGGCTTCTTGAAGGGAAAGATGTAACTCTGTGAGATGAATTAACAGAACACAGAGCAGTGTCTCAGAAAACTTCTTTCCAGTTTTGAACGGAAGATATTTCCTTTTCACCATAGCCCTCTATGGGCTTCCAAATATCCCTTGCTAATTCCAGAAGAACAGCCTTAGCGAAAGGCTTCTTGAAGGGAAAGATGTAACTCTGTGAGATGAATTAACAGAACACAGAGCAGTTTCTCAGAAAGCTTCTTTCCAGTTTTGAACGGAAGATATTTCCTTTTTCACCATAGCCCTCTATGGGCTTCCAAATATCCCTTTGCCAATTCCACAAGAACAGCCTTAGCGAAAGGCTTCTTGAAGGGAAAGATGTAACTCTGTGAGATGAATTAACAGAACACAGAGCAGTTTCTCAGAAAGCTTCTTTCCAGTTTTGAACGGAAGATATTTCCTTTTTCACCATAGCCCTCTATGGGCTTCCAAATATCCCTTTGCCAATTCCACAAGAACAGCCTTAGCGAAAGGCTTCTTGAAGGGAAAGATGTAACCTGTGAGATGAATTAACAGAACACAGAGCAGTTTCTCAGAAAGCTTCTTTCCAGTTTTGAACGGAAGATATTTCCTTTTTCACCATAGCCCTCTAAGGGCTTCCAAATATACCTTTGCCAGTTCCACAAGAACAGCCATAGCGAAAGGCTTCTTGAAGGGAAAGATGTAACTCTGAGATGAATTAACAGAACACAGAGCAGTTTCTCAAGCTTCTTTCCAGTTTTGAACGGAAGATATTTCCTTTTCACCATAGCCCTCTATGGGCTTCCAAATATCCTTTGCCAATTCCACAAGAACAGCCTTAGCGAAGGCTTCTTGAAGGGAAAGATGTAACTCTGTGAGATGAATTAACAGAACACAGAGCAGTTTCTCAGAAAGCTTCTTTCCAGTTTTGAGCGGAAGATATTTCCTTTTTCACCATAGCCCTCTATGGGCTTCCAAATATCCTTTGCCAATTCCACAAGAAGAGCCTTAGCGAAGGCTTCTTGAAGGAAAGATGTAACTCTGTGAGATGAATTAACAGAACACAGAGCAGTTTCTCAAGCTTCTTTCCAGTTTTGAGCGGAAGATATTTCCTTTTCACCATAGCCCTCTAAGGGCTTCCAAATATCCTTTGTCAGTTCCACAAGAACAGCCATAGCGAAAGGCTTCTTTAAGGAAAGATGTAACTCTGTGAGATGAATTAACAGAACACAGAGCAGTTTCTCAGAAAGCTTCTTTCCAGTTTTGAACGGAAGATATTTCCTTTTCACCATAGCCCTCTAAGGGCTTCCAAATATCCTTTGTCAGTTCCACAAGAACAGCCATAGCGAAAGGCTTCTTGAAGGAAAGATGTAACTCTGTGAGATGAATTAACAGAACACAGAGCAGTTTCTCAGAAAGCTTCTTTCCAGTTTTGAACGGAAGATATTTCCTTTTTCACCATAGCCTCTATGGGCTTCCAAATATCCTTTGCCAATTCCACAAGAACAGCCTTAGCGAAAGGCTTCTTGAAGGGAAAGATGTAACTCTGTGAGATGAATTAACAGAACACAGAGCAGTTTCTCAGAAAGCTTCTTTCCAGTTTTGAACGGAAGATATTTCCTTTTCACCATAGCCCTCTATGGGCTTCCAAATATCCTTTGCCAATTCCACAAGAAGAGCCTTAGCGAAAGGCTTCTTGAAGGGAAAGATGTAACTCTGTGAGATGAATTAACAGAACACAGAGCAGTTTCTCAGAAAGCTTCTTTCCAGTTTTGAGCGGAAGATATTTCCTTTTTCACCATAGCCCTCTAAGGGCTTCCAAATATCCTTTGCCAGTTCCACAAGAACAGCCATAGCGAAAGGCTTCTTAAGGGAAAGATGTAACTCTGTGAGATGAATTAACAGAACACAGAGCAGTTTCTCAGAAAGCTTCTTTCCAGTTTTGAGCGGAAGATATTTCCTTTTCACCATAGCCCTCTATGGGCTTCCAAATATCCTTTGCCAATTCCACAAGAACAGCCTTAGCGAAAGGCTTCTTAAGGGAAAGATGTAACTCTGTGAGATGAATTAACAGAACACAGAGCAGTTTCTCAGAAAGCTTCTTTCCAGTTTTGAACGGAAGATATTTCCTTTTCACCATAGCCTCTCTGGGCTTCCAAATATCCTTTGCCATTTCCTCAAGAAAAGCCTTAGCGAAGGCTTCTTGAAGGAAAGATGTAACTCTGTGAGATGAATTAACAGAACACAGAGCAGTTTCTCAAGCTTCTTTCCAGTTTTGAGCGGAGGATATTTCCTTTTTCACCATAGCCCTCTATGGGCTTCCAAATATCCTTTGCCAGTTCCTCAAGAACAGCCATGACGAAAGGCTTCTTGAAGGAAAGATATAACTCTGTGAGATGAATTAACAGAACACAGAGCAATTTCTCAGAAAGCTTCTTTCCAGTTTTGAGCGGAAGATATTTCCTTTTCACCATAGCCCTCTATGGGCTTCCAAATATCCTCTGCCAGTTCCTCAAGAACAGCCATGACGAAAGGCTTCTTGAAGGGAAAGATGTAACTCTGTGAGATGAATTAACAAAACACAGAGCAATTTCTCAGAAAGCTTCTTTCCAGTTTTGAACGGAAGATATTTCCTTTTCACCATAGCCCTCTATGGGCTTCCAAATATCCTTTGCCAATTCCACAAGAACAGCCTTAGCGAAAGGCTTCTTGAAGGAAAGATGTAACTCTGTGAGATGAATTAACAGAACACAGAGCAGTTTCTCAGAAAGATTCTTTCCAGTTTTGAACGGAAGATATTTCCTTTTCACCATAGCCCTCTATGGGCTTCCAAATATCACTTTGCCAATTCCACAAGAACAGCCTTAGCGAAAGGCTTCTTGAAGTTAAAGATGTAACTCTGTGAGATGAATTAACAGAACACAGAGCAGTTTCTCAGAGAGCTTCTTTCCAGTTTTGAACGGAAGATATTTCCTTTTCACCATAGCCCTCTATGGGCTTCCAAATATCCTTGCCAATTCCACAAGAACAGCCTTAGCGAAAGGCTTCTTGAAGGAAAGATGTAACTCTGTGAGATGAATTAACAGAACACAGAGCAGTTTCTCAGAAAGCTTCTTTCCAGTTTTGAACGGAAGATGTTTCCTTTTTCACCATAGCCCTCTATGGGCTTCCAAATATCCTTTGCCAATTCCACAAGAACAGCCTTAGCGAAAGGCTTCTTGAAGGAAAGATGTAACTCTGTGAGATGAATTAACAGAACACAGAGCAGTTTCTCAGAAAGCTTCTTTCCAGTTTTGAACGGAAGATATTTCCTTTTTCACCATAGCCCTCTATGGGCTTCCAAATATCACTTGCCAATTCCACAAGAACAGCCTTAGCGAAAGGCTTGAAGTTAAAGATGTAACTCTGTGAGATGAATTAACAGAACACAGAGCAGTTTCTCAGAAAGCTTCTTTCCAGTTTTGAACGGAAGATATTTCCTTTTCACCATAGCCCTCTATGGGCTTCCAAATATCCTTTGCCAATTCCACAAGAACAGCCTTAGCGAAAGGCTTCTTGAAGGGAAAGATGTAACTCTGTGAGATGAATTAACAGAACACAGAGCAGTTTCTCAGAAAGCTTCTTTCCAGTTTTGAACGGAAGATGTTTCCTTTTCACCATAGCCCTATGGGCTTCCAAATATCCCTTTGCCAGTTCCACAAGAACAGCCATAGCGAAAGGCTTCTTGAAGGAAAGATGTAACTCTGTGAGATGAATTAACAGAACACAGAGCAGTTTCTCAGAAAGCTTCTTTCCAGTTTTGAACGGAAGATATTTCCTTTTCACCATAGCCCTCTATGGGCTTCCAAATATCCTTTGCCAATTCCACAAGAACAGCCTTAGCGAAAGGCTTGAAGGGAAAGATGTAACTCTGTGAGATGAATTAACAGAACACAGAGCACTTTCTCAGAAAGCTTCTTTCCAGTTTTGAACGGAAGATATTTCCTTTTCACCATAGCCCTCTATGGGCTTCCAAATATCCCTTTGCCAGTTCCACAAGAACAGCCATAGCGAAAGGCTTCTTTAAAGGAAAGATGTAACTCTGTGAGATGAATTAACAGAACACAGAGCAGTTTCTCAGAAAGCTTCTTTCCAGTTTTGAACGGAAGATATTTCCTTTTTCACCATAGCCCTCTATGGGCTTCCAAATATCCCTTTGCCAATTCCACAAGAACAGCCTTAGCGAAAGGCTTCTGAAGGGAAAGATGTAACTCTGTGAGATGAATTAACAGAACACAGAGCAGTTTCTCAGAAAGCTTCTTTCCAGTTTTGAACGGAAGATATTTCCTTTTTCACCATAGCCCTCTATGGGCTTCCAAATATCCCTTTGCCAATTCCACAAGAACAGCCTTAGCGAAAGGCTTCTTGAAGGGAAAGATGTAACTCTGTGAGATGAATTAACAGAACACAGAGCAGTTTCTCAGAAAGCTTCTTTCCAGTTTTGAACGGAAGATATTTTTTTCACCATAGCCCTCTATGGGCTTCCAAATATCCTTGCCAATTCCACAAGAACAGCCTTAGCGAAAGGCTTCTTGAAGGAAAGATGTAACTCTGTGAGATGAATTAACAGAACACAGAGCAGTTTCTCAGAAAGCTTCTTTCCAGTTTTGAACGGAAGATATTTCCTTTTTCACCATAGCCCTCTATGGGCTTCCAAATATCCTTTGCCAATTCCACAAGAACAGCCTTAGCGAAAGGCTTCTTGAAGGAAAGATGTAACTCTGTGAGATGAATTAACAGAACACAGAGCAGTTTCTCAGAAAGCTTCTTTCCAGTTTTGAAGCGGAAGATATTTCCTTTTTCACCATAGCCCTCTATGGGCTTCCAAATATCCTTTGCCAGTTCCACAAGAACAGCCATAGCGAAGGCTTCTTGAAGGAAAGATGTAACTCTGTGAGATGAATTAACAGAACACAGAGCAGTTTCTCAAGCTTCTTTCCAGTTTTGAGCGGAAGATATTTCCTTTTTCACCATAGCCCTCTATGGGCTTCCAAATATCCTTTGCCAATTCCACAAGAACAGCCTTAGCGAAAGGCTTCTTGAAGGGAAAGATGTAACTCTGTGAGATGAATTAACAGAACACAGAGCAGTTTCTCAAGCTTCTTTCCAGTTTTGAACGGAAGATATTTCCTTTTTCACCATAGCCCTCTATGGGCTTCCAAATATCCTTTGCCAATTCCACAAGAAAAGCCTTAGCGAAAGGCTTCTTGAAGGAAAGATGTAACTCTGTGAGATGAATTAACAGAACACAGAGCAGTTTCTCAAGCTTCTTTCCAGTTTTGAGCGGAAGATATTTCCTTTTCACCATAGCCCTCTATGGGCTTCCAAATATCCTTTGCCAATTCCACAAGAACAGCCTTAGCGAAAGGCTTCTTGAAGGAAAGATGTAACTCTGTGAGATGAATTAACAGAACACAGAGCAATTTCTCAGAAAGCTTCTTTCCAGTTTTGAACGGAAGATATTTCCTTTTTCACCATAGCCCTCTATGGGCTTCCAAATATCCTTTGCCAATTCCACAAGAAGAGCCTTAGCGAAAGGCTTCTTGAAGGAAAGATGTAACTCTGTGAGATGAATTAACAGAACACAGAGCAGTTTCTCAAGCTTCTTTCCAGTTTTGAGCGGAAGATATTTCCTTTTTCACCATAGCCCTCTAAGGGCTTCCAAATATCCTTTGCCAGTTCCACAAGAACAGCCATAGCGAAAGGCTTCTTGAAGGAAAGATGTAACTCTGTGAGATGAATTAACAGAACACAGAGCAGTTTCTCAGAAAGCTTCTTTCCAGTTTTGAGCGGAAGATATTTCCTTTTTCACCATAGCCCTATGGGCTTCCAAATATCCTTTGCCAATTCCACAAGAACAGCCTTAGCGAAAGGCTTCTTGAAGGAAAGATGTAACTCTGTGAGATGAATTAACAGAACACAGAGCAGTTTCTCAGAAAGCTTCTTTCCAGTTTTGAACGGAAGATATTTCCTTTTCACCATAGCCCTCTATGGGCTTCCAAATATCCTTTGCCAATTCCACAAGAACAGCCTTAGCGAAAGGCTTCTTGAAGGAAAGATGTAACTCTGTGAGATGAATTAACAGAACACAGAGCAGTTTCTCAGAAAGCTTCTTTCCAGTTTTGAACGGAAGATATTTCCTTTTTCACCATAGCCCTCTATGGGCTTCCAAATATCCTTTGCCAATTCCACAAGAAGAGCCTTAGCGAAAGGCTTCTTGAAGGGAAAGATGTAACTCTGTGAGATGAATTAACAGAACACAGAGCAGTTTCTCAGAAAGCTTCTTTCCAGTTTTGAACGGAAGATATTTCCTTTTTCACCATAGCCCCTATGGGCTTCCAAATATCCTTGCCAATTCCACAAGAAGAGCCTTAGCGAAAGGCTTTGAAGGGTAAGATGTAACTCTGTGAGATGAATTAACAGAACACAGAGCAGTTTCTCAGAAAGCTTCTTTCCAGTTTTGAACGGAAGATATTTTTCACCATAGCCCTCTAAGGGCTTCCAAATATCCTTTGCCAGTTCCACAAGAACAGCCATAGCGAAAGGCTTCTTTAAGGAAAGATGTAACTCTGTGAGATGAATTAACAGAACACAGAGCAGTTTCTCAGAAAGCTTCTTTCCAGTTTTGAACGGAAGATATTTCCTTTTTCACCATAGCCCTCTATGGGCTTCCAAATATCCTTTGCCAATTCCACAAGAACAGCCTTAGCGAAAGGCTTTGAAGGGAAAGATGTAACTCTGTGAGATGAATTAACAGAACACAGAGCAGTTTCTCAGAAAGCTTCTTTCCAGTTTTGAACGGAAGATATTTCCTTTTTCACCATAGCCCTCTATGGGCTTCCAAATATCCTTTGCCAATTCCACAAGAAAAGCCTTAGCGAAAGGCTTCTTGAAGGAAAGATGTAACTCTGTGAGATGAATTAACAGAACACAGAGCAGTTTCTCAGAAAGCTTCTTTCCAGTTTTGAACGGAAGATATTTCCTTTTTCACCATAGCCCTCTATGGGCTTCCAAATATCCTTTGCCAGTTCCTCAAGAACAGCCATGACGAAAGGCTTTGAAGGAAAGATGTAACTCTGTGAGATGAATTAACAGAACACAGAGCAATTTCTCAGAAAGCTTCTTTCCAGTTTTGAACGGAAGATATTTCCTTTTTCACCATAGCCCTCTATGGGCTTCCAAATATCCTTTGCCAGTTCCTCAAGAACAGCCATGACGAAAGGCTTCTTGAAGGAAAGATGTAACTCTGTGAGATGAATTAACAGAACACAGAGCAATTTCTCAGAAAGCTTCTTTCCAGTTTTGAACGGAAGATATTTCCTTTTTCACCATAGCCCTCTATGGGCTTCCAAATATCCTTTGCTAATTCCACAAGAACAGCCTTAGCGAAAGGCTTCTTGAAGGAAAGATGTAACTCTGTGAGATGAATTAACAGAACACAGAGCAGTTTCTCAGAAAGCTTCTTCCAGTTTTGAACGGAAGATATTTTTTTCACCATAGCCCTCTATGGGCTTCCAAATATCCTTTGCTAATTCCACAAGAACAGCCTTAGCGAAAGGCTTCTTGAAGTTAAAGATGTAACTCTGTGAGATGAATTAACAGAACACAGAGCAGTTTCTCAGAAAGCTTCTTCCAGTTTTGAACGGAAGATATTTCCTTTTTCACCATAGCCCTCTATGGGCTTCCAAATATCCCTTTGCTAATTCCACAAGAACAGCCTTAGCGAAAGGCTTCTTGAAGGGAAAGATGTAACTCTGTGAGATGAATTAACAGAACACAGAGCAGTTTCTCAGAAAGCTTCTTTCCAGTTTTGAACGGAAGATATTTTTCACCATAGCCCTCTATGGGCTTCAAAATATCCTTTGCCAGTTCCACAAGAACAGCCATAGCGAAAGGCTTCTTGAAGGGAAAGATGTAACTCTGTGAGATGAATTAACAGAACACAGAGCAGTTTCTCAGAAAGCTTCTTTCCAGTTTTGAACGGAAGATATTTCCTTTTTCACCATAGCCCTCTATGGGCTTCCAAATATCCTTTGCCAATTCCACAAGAACAGCCTTAGCGAAAGGCTTCTTGAAGGAAAGATGTAACTCTGTGAGATGAATTAACAGAACACAGAGCAGTTTCTCAGAAAGCTTCTTTCCAGTTTTGAACGGAAGATATTTCCTTTTTCACCATAGCCCTCTATGGGCTTCCAAATATCCTTTGCTAATTCCACAAGAAGAGCCTTAGCGAAAGGCTTTGAAGGGAAAGATGTAACTCTGTGAGATGAATTAACAGAACACAGAGCAGTTTCTCAGAAAGCTTCTTTCCAGTTTTGAACGGAAGATATTTCCTTTTTCACCATAGCCCTCTAAGGGCTTCCAAATATCCTTTGCCAGTTCCACAAGAACAGCCATAGCGAAAGGCTTCTTGAAGGAAAGATGTAACTCTGTGAGATGAATTAACAGAACACAGAGCAGTTTCTCAGAAAGCTTCTTTCCAGTTTTGAACGGAAGATATTTCCTTTTTCACCATAGCCCTCTATGGGCTTCCAAATATCCTTTGCCAATTCCACAAGAACAGCCTTAGCGAAAGGCTTCTTGAAGGGAAAGATGTAACTCTGTGAGATGAATTAACAGAACACAGAGCAGTTTCTCAGAAAGCTTCTTTCCAGTTTTGAACGGAAGATATTTCCTTTTTCACCATAGCCCTCTATGGCTTCCAAATATCCTTTGCCAGTTCCTCAAGAACAGCCTTAGCGAAAGGCTTCTTGAAGGAAAGATGTAACTCTGTGAGATGAATTAACAGAACACAGAGCAGTTTCTCAGAAAGCTTCTTTCCAGTTTTGAGCGGAGGATATTTCCTTTTTCACCATAGCCCTCTATGGGCTTCCAAATATCCTTTGCCAGTTCCTCAAGAACAGCCATGACGAAAGGCTTCTTGAAGGAAAGATGTAACTCTGTGAGATGAATTAACAGAACACAGAGCAATTTCTCAGAAAGCTTCTTTCCAGTTTTGAACGGAAGATATTTTTCACCATAGCCCTCTATGGGCTTCCAAATATCCTTTGCCAGTTCCTCAAGAACAGCCATGACGAAAGGCTTCTTGAAGGAAAGATGTAACTCTGTGAGATGAATTAACAGAACACAGAGCAATTTCTCAGAAAGCTTCTTTCCAGTTTTGAACGGAAGATATTTCCTTTTTCACCATAGCCCTCTATGGGCTTCCAAATATCCTTTGCCAATTCCACAAGAACAGCCTTAGCGAAAGGCTTCTTGAAGGGAAAGATGTAACTCTGTGAGATGAATTAACAGAACACAGAGCAGTTTCTCAGAAAGCTTCTTTCCAGTTTTGAACGGAAGATATTTCCTTTTTCACCATAGCCCTCTATGGGCTTCCAAATATCCCTTTGTCAATTCCACAAGAACAGCCTTAGCGAAGGCTTCTTGAAGGGAAAGATGTAACTCTGTGAGATGAATTAACAGAACACAGAGCAGTTTCTCAGAAAGCTTCTTTCCATTTTTGAACGGAAGATATTTCCTTTTTCACCATAGCCCTCTATGGGCTTCCAAATATCCTTTGCTAATTCCACAAGAACAGCCTTAGCGAAAGGCTTCTTGAAGGAAAGATGTAACTCTGTGAGATGAATTAACAGAACACAGAGCAGTTTCTCAGAAAGCTTCTTTCCATTTTTGAACGGAAGATATTTCCTTTTTCACCATAGCCCTCTATGGGCTTCCAAATATCCCTTTGCCAGTTCCACAAGAACAGCCATAGCGAAAGGCTCCTTGAAGGGAAAGATGTAACTCTGTGAGATGAATTAACAGAACACAGAGCAGTTTCTCAGAAAGCTTCTTTCCAGTTTTGAACGGAAGATATTTCCTTTTTCACCATAGCCCTCTATGGGCTTCCAAATATCCTTTGCCAATTCCACAAGAACAGCCTTAGCGAAGGCTTTTGAAGGGAAAGATGTAACTCTGTGAGATGAATTAACAGAACACAGAGCAGTTTCTCAGAAAGCTTCTTTCCAGTTTTGAACGGAAGATATTTCCTTTTTCAGCATAGCCCTCTATGGGCTTCCAAATATCCTTTGCCAATTCCACAAGAACAGCCTTAGCGAAAGGCTTTTGAAGGAAAGATGTAACTCTGTGAGATGAATTAACAGAACACAGAGCAGTTTCTCAGAAAGCTTCTTTCCAGTTTTGAACGGAAGATATTTCCTTTTTCACCATAGCCTCTATGGGCTTCCAAATATCACTTTGCCAATTCCACAAGAACAGCCTTAGCGAAAGGCTTCTTGAAGGGAAAGATGTAACTCTGTGAGATGAATTAACAGAACACAGAGCAGTTTCTCAGAAAGCTTCTTTCCAGTTTTGAACGGAAGATATTTCCTTTTCACCATAGCCCTCTATGGGCTTCCAAATATCCTTTGCCAATTCCACAAGAACAGCCTTAGCGAAAGGCTTTTGAAGGGAAAGATGTATCTCTGTGAGATGAATTAACAGAACACAGAGCAGTTTCTCAGAAAGCTTCTTTCCAGTTTTGAACGGAAGATATTTCCTTTTCACCATAGCCCTCTATGGGCTTCCAAATATCCTTTGCTAATTCCACAAGAACAGCCTTAGCGAAAGGCTTCTTGAAGGAAAGATGTAACTCTGTGAGATGAATTAACAGAACACAGAGCACTTTCTCAGAAAGCTTCTTTCCAGTTTTGAACGGAAGATATTTCCTTTTTCACCATAGCCCTCTATGGGCTTCCAAATATCCTTTGCCAATTCCACAAGAACAGCCTTAGCGAAAGGCTTCTTGAAGGGAAAGATGTAACTCTGTGAGATGAATTAACAGAACACAGAGCAGTTTCTCAGAAAGCTTCTTTCCAGTTTTGAACGGAAGCTATTTCCTTTTCACCATAGCCCTCTGGGCTTCCAAATATCCTTTGCCAATTCCACAAGAACAACCTTAGCGAAAGGCTTCTTGAAGGAAAGATGTAACTCTGTGAGATGAATTAACAGAACACAGAGCAGTTTCTCAGAAAGCTTCTTTCCAGTTTTGAACGGAAGATATTTCCTTTTCACCATAGCCCTCTAAGGGCTTCCAAATATCCTTTGCCAGTTCCACAAGAACAGCCATAGCGAAAGGCTTCTTGAAGGGAAAGATGTAACTCTGTGAGATGAATTAACAGAACACAGAGCAGTTTCTCAGAAAGCTTCTTTCCAGTTTTGAACGGAAGATATTTCCTTTTTCACCATAGCCCTCTATGGGCTTCCAAATATCCTTTGCCAATTCCACAAGAACAGCCTTAGCGAAAGGCTTCTTTAAGGAAAGATGTATCTCTGTGAGATGAATTAACAGAACACAGAGCAATTTCTCAGAAAGCTTCTTTCCAGTTTTGAACGGAAGATATTTCCTTTTTCACCATAGCCCTCTATGGGCTTCCAAATATCCCTTTGCCAATTCCACAAGAAGAGCCTTAGCGAAAGGCTTCTTGAAGGGAAAGATGTAACTCTGTGAGATGAATTAACAGAACACAGAGCAGTTTCTCAGAAAGCTTCTTTCCAGTTTTGAACGGAAGATATTTCCTTTTTCACCATAGCCCTCTAAGGGCTTCCAAATATCCCTTTGCCAGTTCCACAAGAACAGCCATAGCGAAAGGCTTCTTTAAGGGAAAGATGTAACTCTGTGAGATGAATTAACAGAACACAGAGCAGTTTCTCAGAAAGCTTCTTTCCAGGTTTGAACGGAAGATATTTCCTTTTTCACCATAGCCCTCTATGGGCTTCCAAATATCCCTTTGCCAGTTCCACAAGAACATCCATAGCGAAAGGCTTCTTTAAGGGAAAGATGTAACTCTGTGAGATGAATTAACAGAACACAGAGCAGTTTCTCAGAAAGCTTCTTTCCAGTTTTGAACGGAAGATATTTCCTTTTCACCATAGCCCTCTATGGGCTTCCAAATATCCTTTTCCAATTCCACAAGAACAGCCTTAGCGAAAGGCTTCTTGAAGGGAAAGATGTAACTCTGTGAGATGAATTAACAGAACACAGAGCAGTTTCTCAGAAAGCTTCTTTCCAGTTTTGAACGGAAGATATTTCCTTTTTCACCATAGCCCTCTATGGGCTTCCAAATATCCTTTGCCAGTTCCACAAGAACAGCCATAGCGAAAGGCTTCTTTAAGGAAAGATGTAACTCTGTGAGATGAATTAACAGAACACAGAGCAGTTTCTCAGAAAGCTTCTTTCCAGTTTTGAACGGAAGATATTTCCTTTTTCACCATAGCCCTCTATGGGCTTCCAAATATCCTTTGCCAATTCCACAAGAACAGCCTTAGCGAAAGGCTTCTTGAAGGGAAAGATGTAACTCTGTGAGATGAATTAACAGAACACAGAGCAGTTTCTCAGAAAGCTTCTTTCCAGTTTTGAACGGAAGATATTTCCTTTTTCACCATAGCCTCTATGGGCTTCCAAATATCCTTTGCCAATTCCACAAGAAAAGCCTTAGCGAAAGGCTTCTTGAAGGAAAGATGTAACTCTGTGAGATGAATTAACAGAACACAGAGCAGTTTCTCAGAAAGCTTCTTTCCAGTTTTGAACGGAAGATATTTCCTTTTTCACCATAGCCCTCTATGGGCTTCCAAATATCCCTTTGCCAATTCCACAAGAAGAGCCTTAGCGAAAGGCTTCTTGAAGGGAAAGATGTAACTCTGTGAGATGAATTAACAGAACACAGAGCAGTTTCTCAGAAAGCTTCTTTCCAGTTTTGAACGGAAGATATTTCCTTTTCACCATAGCCCTCTAAGGGCTTCCAAATATCCCTTTGCCAGTTCCACAAGAACAGCCATAGCGAAAGGCTTCTTTAAGGGAAAGATGTAACTCTGTGAGATGAATTAACAGAACACAGAGCAGTTTCTCAGAAAGCTTCTTTCCAGTTTTGAACGGAAGATATTTCCTTTTCACCATAGCCCTCTATGGGCTTCCAAATATCCCTTTGCCAATTCCACAAGAACAGCCTTAGCGAAAGGCTTCTTGAAGGGAAAGATGTAACTCTGTGAGATGAATTAACAGAACACAGAGCAGTGTCTCAGAAAACTTCTTTCCAGTTTTGAACGGAAGATATTTCCTTTTTCACCATAGCCCTCTATGGGCTTCCAAATATCCCTTTGCCAATTCCAGAAGAACAGCCTTAGCGAAAGGCTTCTTGAAGGGAAAGATGTAACTCTGTGAGATGAATTAACAGAACACAGAGCACTTTCTCAGAAAGCTTCTTTCCAGTTTTGAACGGAAGATATTTCCTTTTTCACCATAGCCCTCTATGGGCTTCCAAATATCCCTTTGCCAATTCCACAAGAACAGCCTTAGCGAAAGGCTTCTTTAAGGGAAAGATGTAACTCTGTGAGATGAATTAACAGAACACAGAGCAGTTTCTCAGAAAGCTTCTTTCCAGTTTTGAACGGAAGATATTTCCTTTTCACCGTAGCCCTCTATGGGCTTCCAAATATCCTTTGCCAATTCCACAAGAACAGCCTTAGCGAAGGCTTCTTGAAGGGAAAGATGTAACTCTGTGAGATGAATTAACAGAACACAGAGCAGTTTCTCAGAAAGCTTCTTTCCAGTTTTGAACGGAAGATATTTCCTTTTTCACCATAGCCCTCATGGGCTTCCAAATATCCTTTGCCAGTTCCACAAGAACAGCCATAGCGAAAGGCTTCTTGAAGGAAAGATGTAACTCTGTGAGATGAATTAACAGAACACAGAGCACTTTCTCAGAAAGCTTCTTTCCAGTTTTGAACGGAAGATATTTCCTTTTCACCATAGCCTCTATGGGCTTCCAAATATCCTTTGCCAATTCCACAAGAACAGCCTTAGCGAAAGGCTTCTTTAAGGGAAAGATGTAACTCTGTGAGATGAATTAACAGAACACAGAGCAATTTCTCAGAAAGCTTCTTTCCAGTTTTGAACGGAAGATATTTCCTTTTTCACCATAGCCCTCTATGGGCTTCCAAATATCCCTTTGCCAATTCCACAAGAAGAGCCTTAGCGAAAGGCTTCTTGAAGGGAAAGATGTAACTCTGTGAGATGAATTAACAGAACACAGAGCAGTTTCTCAGAAAGCTTCTTTCCAGTTTTGAACGGAAGATATTTCCTTTTTCACCATAGCCCTCTAAGGGCTTCCAAATATCCCTTTGTCAGTTCCACAAGAACAGCCATAGCGAAAGGCTTCTTTAAGGGAAAGATGTAACTCTGTGAGATGAATTAACAGAACACAGAGCAGTTTCTCAGAAAGCTTCTTTCCAGTTTTGAACGGAAGATATTTCCTTTTTCACCATAGCCCTCTATGGGCTTCCAAATATCCCTTTGCCAATTCCACAAGAACAGCCTTAGCGAAAGGCTTCTTGAAGGAAAGATGTAACTCTGTGAGATGAATTAACAGAACACAGAGCAGTTTCTCAGAAAGCTTCTTTCCAGTTTTGAACGGAAGATATTTCCTTTTTCACCATAGCCCTCTATGGGCTTCCAAATATCCCTTTGCCAATTCCACAAGAAAAGCCTTAGGGAAAGGCTTCTTGAAGGGAAAGATGTAACTCTGTGAGATGAATTAACAGAACACAGAGCATTTTCTCAGAAAGCTTCTTTCCAGTTTTGAACGGAAGATATTTCCTTTTTCACCATAGCCCTCTATGGGCTTCCAAATATCCCTTTGCCAATTCCACAAGAAGAGCCTTAGCGAAAGGCTTCTTGAAGGGTAAGATGTAACTCTGTGAGATGAATTAACAGAACACAGAGCAGTTTCTCAGAAAGCTTCTTTCCAGTTTTGAACGGAAGATATTTCCTTTTTCACCATAGCCCTCTAAGGGCTTCCAAATATCCCTTTGCCAGTTCCACAAGAACAGCCATAGCGAAAGGCTTCTTTAAGGGAAAGATGTAACTCTGTGAGATGAATTAACAGAACACAGAGCAGTTTCTCAGAAAGCTTCTTTCCAGTTTTGAACGGAAGATATTTCCTTTTTCACCATAGCCCTCTATGGGCTTCCAAATATCCCTTTGCCAATTCCACAAGAACAGCCTTAGCGAAAGGCTTCTTGAAGGGAAAGATGTAACTCTGTGAGATGAATTAACAGAACACAGAGCAGTTTCTCAGAAAGCTTCTTTCCAGTTTTGAACGGAAGATATTTCCTTTTTCACCATAGCCCTCTATGGGCTTCCAAATATCCCTTTGCCATTTCCTCAAGAAAAGCCTTAGCGAAAGGCTTCTTGAAGGGAAAGATGTAACTCTGTGAGATGAATTAACAGAACACAGAGCAGTTTCTCAGAAAGCTTCTTTCCAGTTTTGAACGGAAGATATTTTTTTCACCATAGCCCTCTATGGGCTTCCAAATATCCCTTTGCCAGTTCCTCAAGAACAGCCATGACGAAAGGCTTCCTGAAGGGAAAGATGTAACTCTGTGAGATGAATTAACAGAACACAGAGCAATTTCTCAGAAAGCTTCTTTCCAGTTTTGAACGGAAGATATTTCCTTTTTCACCATAGCCCTCTATGGGCTTCCAAATATCCCTCTGCCAGTTCCTCAAGAACAGCCATGACGAAAGGCTTCTTGAAGGGAAAGATGTAACTCTGTGAGATGAATTAACAGAACACAGAGCAATTTCTCAGAAAGCTTCTTTCCAGTTTTGAACGGAAGATATTTCCTTTTTCACCATAGCCCTCTATGGGCTTCCAAATATCCCTTTGCCAATTCCACAAGAACAGCCTTAGCGAAAGGCTTCTTGAAGGGAAAGATGTAACTCTGTGAGATGAATTAACAGAACACAGAGCAGTTTCTCAGAAAGCTTCTTTCCAGTTTTGAACGGAAGATATTTCCTTTTTCACCATAGCCCTCTATGGGCTTCCAAATATCACTTTGCCAATTCCACAAGAACAGCCTTAGCGAAAGGCTTCTTGAAGTTAAAGATGTAACTCTGTGAGATGAATTAACAGAACACAGAGCAGTTTCTCAGAGAGCTTCTTTCCAGTTTTGAACGGAAGATATTTCCTTTTTCACCATAGCCCTCTATGGGCTTCCAAATATCCTTTGCCAATTCCACAAGAAGAGCCTTAGCGAAAGGCTTCTTGAAGGGAAAGATGTAACTCTGTGAGATGAATTAACAGAACACAGAGCAGTTTCTCAGAAAGCTTCTTTCCAGTTTTGAACGGAAGATGTTTCCTTTTTCACCATAGCCCTCTATGGGCTTCCAAATATCCTTTGCCAGTTCCACAAGAACAGCCATAGCGAAAGGCTTCTTGAAGGGAAAGATGTAACTCTGTGAGATGAATTAACAGAACACAGAGCAGTTTCTCAGAAAGCTTCTTTCCAGTTTTGAACGGAAGATATTTCCTTTTTCACCATAGCCCTCTATGGGCTTCCAAATATCCCTTTGCCAATTCCACAAGAACAGCCTTAGCGAAAGGCTTCTTCAAGGGAAAGATGTAACTCTGTGAGATGAATTAACAGAACACAGAGCAGTTTCTCAGAAAGCTTCTTTCCAGTTTTGAACGGAAGATATTTCCTTTTTCACCATAGACCTCTATGGGCTTCCAAATATCCCTTTGCCAATTCCACAAGAAGAGCCTTAGCGAAAGGCTTCTTGAAGGGAAAGATGTAACTCTGTGAGATGAATTAACAGAACACAGAGCAGTTTCTCAGAAAGCTTCTTTCCAGTTTTGAACGGAAGATATTTCCTTTTTCACCATAGCCCTCTAAGGGCTTCCAAATATCCCTTTGCCAGTTCCATAAGAACAGCCATAGCGAAAGGCTTCTTTAAGGAAAGATGTAACTCTGTGAGATGAATTAACAGAACACAGAGCAGTTTCTCAGAAAGCTTCTTTCCAGTTTTGAACGGAAGATATTTCCTTTTTCACCACAGCCTTCCATGAGCTTCAAAATATGCCTTTGCCAATTCCACAAGAACAGCCTTAGCGAAAGGCTTTTTGAAGGAAAGATGTAACTCTGTGAGATGAATTAACAGAACACAGAGTAGTTTCTCAGAAAGCTTCTTTCCAGTTTTGAACGGAAGATATTTCCTTTTTCACCATAGCCCTCTATGGGCTCCAAATATCCTTTGCCAATTCCACAAGAAAAGCCTTAGCGAAAGGCTTCTTGAAGGAAAGATGTAACTCTGTGAGAGGAATTAACAGAACACAGAGCAGTTTCTCAGAAAGCTTCTTTCCAGTTTTGAACGGAGGATATTTCCTTTTACACCATAGCCCTATGGGCTTCCAAATATCCTTTGCCAGTTCCTCAAGAACAGCCATGACGAAAGGCTTCTTGAAGGAAAGATGTAACTCTGTGAGATGAATTAACAGAACACAGAGCAATTTCTCAGAAAGCTTCTTTCCAGTTTTGAACGGAAGATATTTCCTTTTTCACCATAGCCCTCTATGGGCTTCCAAATATCCTTTGCCAGTTCCTCAAGAACAGCCATGACGAAAGGCTTCTTGAAGGAAAGATGTAACTCTGTGAGATGAATTAACAGAACACAGAGCAATTTCTCAGAAAGCTTCTTTCCAGTTTTGAACGGAAGATATTTCCTTTTTCACCATAGCCCTCTATGGGCTTCCAAATATCCTTTGCCAATTCCACAAGAACAGCCTTAGCGAAAGGCTTCTTGAAGGAAAGATGTAACTCTGTGAGATGAATTAACAGAACACAGAGCAGTTTCTCAGAAAGCTTCTTTCCAGTTTTGAACGGAAGATATTTCCTTTTTCACCATAGCCCTCTATGGGCTTCCAAATATCTCTTTGCCAATTCCACAAGAACAGCCTTAGCGAAAGGCTTCTTGAAGTTAAAGATGTAACTCTGTGAGGTGAATTAACAGAACACAGAGCAGTTTCTCAGAGAGCTTCTTTCCAGTTTTGAACGGAAGATATTTCCTTTTTCACCATAGCCCTCTATGGGCTTCCAAATATTCCTTTGCCAATTCCACAAGAACAGCCTTAGCGAAAGGCTTCTTGAAGGGAAAGATGTAACTCTGTGAGATGAATTAACAGAACACAGAGCAGTTTCTCAGAAAGCTTCTTTCCATTTTTGAACGGAAGATATTTCCTTTTTCACCATAGGCCTCTATGGGCTTCCAAATATCCCTTTGCCAGTTCCACAAGAACAGCCATAGCGAAAGGCTTCTTGAAGGGAAAGATGTAACTCTGTGAGATGAATTAACAGAACACAGAGTAGTTTCTCAGAAAGCTTCTTTCCAGTTTTGAACGGAAGATATTTCCTTTTTCACCATAGCCCTCTATGGGCTTCCAAATATCCCTTTGCCAATTCCACAAGAACAGCCTTAGCGAAAGGCTTCTTGAAGGGAAAGATGTAACTCTGTGAGATGAATTAACAGAACACAGAGCAGTTTCTCAGAAAGCTTCTTTCCAGTTTCGAACGGAAGATATTTCCTTTTTCAGCATAGCCCTCTATGGGCTTCCAAGTATCCCTTTGTCAATTCCACAAGAACAGCCTTAGCGAAAGGCTTCTTGAAGGGAAAGATGTAACTCTGTGAGCTGAATTAACAGAACACAGAGCAGTTTCTCAGAAAGGTTCTTTCCAGTTTTGAACGGAAGATATTTCCTTTTTCACCATAGCCCTCTATGGGCTTCCAAATATCACTTTGCCAATTCCACAAGAACAGCCTTAGCGAAAGGCTTCTTGAAGGGAAAGATGTAACTCTGTGAGATGAATTAACAGAACACAGAGCAGTTTCTCAGAAAGCTTCTTTCCAGTTTTGAACGGAAGATATTTCCTTTTTCACCATAGCCCTCTATGTGTTCCAAATATCCCTTTGCCAATTCCACAAGAACAGCTTTAGCGAAAGGCTTCTTGAAGGGAAAGATGTATCTCTGTGAGATGAATTAACAGAACACAGAGCAGTTTCTCAGAAAGCTTCTTTCCAGTTTTGAACGGAAGATATTTCCTTTTCACCATAGCCCTCTATGGGCTTCCAAATATCCCTTTGCCAATTCCACAAGAACAGCCTTAGCGAAAGGCTTCTTGAAGGGAAAGATGTAACTCTGTGAGATGAATTAACAGAACACAGAGCACTTTCTCAGAAAGCTTCTTTCCAGTTTTGAACGGAAGATATTTCCTTTTCACCATAGCCCTCTATGGGCTTCCAAATATCCTTTGCTAATTCCACAAGAACAGCCTTAGCGAAAGGCTTCTTGAAGGAAAGATGTAACTCTGTGAGATGAATTAACAGAACACAGAGCAGTTTCTCAGAAAGCTTCTTTCCAGTTTTGAACGGAAGATATTTCCTTTTCACCATAGCCCTCTATGGGCTTCCAAATATCCTTTGCCAATTCCACAAGAAAAGCCTTAGCGAAAGGCTTCTTGAAGGGAAAGATGTAACTCTGTGAGATGAATTAACAGAACACAGAGCAGTTTCTCAGAAAGCTTCTTTCCAGTTTTGAACGGAGGATATTTCCTTTTCACCATAGCCCTCTATGGGCTTCCAAATATCCTTTGCCAGTTCCTCAAGAACAGCCATAGCGAAAGGCTTCCTGAAGGAAAGATGTAACTCTGTGAGATGAATTAACAGAACACAGAGCAATTTCTCAGAAAGCTTCTTTCCAGTTTTGAACGGAAGATATTTCCTTTTTCACCATAGCCCTCTATGGGCTTCCAAATATCCCTCTGCCAGTTCCTCAAGAACAGCCATGACGAAAGGCTTCTTGAAGGGAAAGATGTAACTCTGTGAGATGAATTAACAGAACACAGAGCAATTTCTCAGAAAGCTTCTTTCCAGTTTTGAACGGAAGATATTTCCTTTTCACCATAGCCCTCTATGGGCTTCCAAATATCCCTTTGCCAATTCCACAAGAACAGCCTTAGCGAAAGGCTTCTTGAAGGGAAAGATGTAACTCTGTGAGATGAATTAACAGAACACAGAGCAGTTTCTCAGAAAGCTTCTTTCCAGTTTTGAACGGAAGATATTTCCTTTTCACCATAGCCCTCTATGGGCTTCCAAATATCACTTTGCCAATTCCACAAGAACAGCCTTAGCGAAAGGCTTCTTGAAGTTAAAGATGTAACTCTGTGAGATGAATTAACAGAACACAGAGCAGTTTCTCAGAGAGCTTCTTTCCAGTTTTGAGCGGAAGATATTTCCTTTTCACCATAGCCCTCTATGGGCTTCCAAATATCCTTTGCCAATTCCACAAGAAGAGGCTTAGCGAAAGGCTTCTTGAAGGGAAAGATGTAACTCTGTGAGATGAATTAACAGAACACAGAGCAGTTTCTCAGAAAGCTTCTTTCCATTTTGAACGGAAGATGTTTCCTTTTCACCATAGCCCTCTATGGGCTTCCAAATATCCTTTGCCAGTTCCACAAGAACAGCCATAGCGAAAGGCTTCTTGAAGGGAAAGATGTAACTCTGTGAGATGAATTAACAGAACACAGAGCAGTTTCTCAGAAAGCTTCTTTCCAGTTTTGAACGGAAGATATTTCCTTTTCACCATAGCCCTCTATGGGCTTCCAAATATCCTTGCCAATTCCACAAGAACAGCCTTAGCAAAGGCTTCTTCAAGGGAAAGATGTAACTCTGTGAGATGAATTAACAGAACACAGAGCAGTTTCTCAGAAAGCTTCTTTCCAGTTTTGAACGGAAGATATTTCCTTTTCACCATAGACCTCTATGGGCTTCCAAATATCCTTTGCCAATTCCACAAGAAGAGCCTTAGCGAAAGGCTTCTTGAAGGGTAAGATGTAACTCTGTGAGATGAATTAACAGAACACAGAGCAGTTTCTCAGAAAGCTTCTTTCCAGTTTTGAACGGAAGATATTTCCTTTTTTTTCACCATAGCCCTAAGGGCTTCCAAATATCCTTTGCCAGTTCCATAAGAACAGCCATAGCGAAAGGCTTCTTTAAGGAAAGATGTAACTCTGTGAGATGAATTAACAGAACACAGAGCAGTTTCTCAGAAAGCTTCTTTCCAGTTTTGAACGGAAGATATTTCCTTTTTCACCATAGCCCTCTATGGGCTTCCAAATATCCTTTGCCAATTCCACAAGAACAGCCTTAGCGAAAGGCTTCTTGAAGGAAAGATGTAACTCTGTGAGATGAATTAACAGAACACAGAGCAGTTTCTCAGAAAGCTTCTTTCCAGTTTTGAACGGAAGATATTTCCTTTTTCACCATAGCCCTCTATGGGCTCCAAATATCCTTTGCCAATTCCTCAAGAAAAGACTTAGCGAAAGGCTTCTTGAAGGGAATGATGTAACTCTGTGAGAGGAATTAACAGAACACAGAGCAGTTTCTCAAGCTTCTTTCCAGTTTTGAACGGAGGATATTTCCTTTTACACCATAGCCCTCTATGGGCTTCCAAATATCCTTTGCCAGTTCCTCAAGAACAGCCATGACGAAGGCTTCTTGAAGGGAAAGATGTAACTCTGTGAGATGAATTAACAGAACACAGAGCAATTTCAGAAAGCTTCTTTCCAGTTTTGAGCGGAAGATATTTCCTTTTTCACCATAGCCCTCTATGGGCTTCCAAATATCCTTTGCCAGTTCCTCAAGAACAGCCATGAAAAGGCTTCTTGAAGGAAAGATGTAACTCTGTGAGATGAATTAACAGAACACAGAGCAATTTCTCAGAAAGCTTCTTTCCAGTTTTGAACGGAAGATATTTCCTTTTTCACCATAGCCCTCTATGGGCTTCCAAATATCCCTTTGCCAATTCCACAAGAACAGCCTTAGCGAAAGGCTTCTTGAAGGGAAAGATGTAACTCTGTGAGATGAATTAACAGAACACAGAGCAGTTTCTCAGAAAGCTTCTTTCCAGTTTTGAACGGAAGATATTTCCTTTTTCACCATAGCCCTCTATGGGCTTCCAAATATCTCTTTGCCAATTCCACAAGAACAGCCTTAGCGAAAGGCTTCTTGAAGTTAAAGATGTAACTCTGTGAG
The DNA here is from genome assembly GCA_023783455.1 of Erythrocebus patas. Taxonomy (NCBI): domain Eukaryota; kingdom Metazoa; phylum Chordata; class Mammalia; order Primates; family Cercopithecidae; genus Erythrocebus; species Erythrocebus patas. Next base: position 21,774 of record JAKFHT010004799.1, on the reverse strand, counting down.
GTGAATTAACAGAACACAGAGCAGTTTCTCAGAGAGCTTCTTTCCAGTTTTGAACGGAAGATATTTCCTTTTTCACCATAGCCCTCTATGGGCTTAAAAATATCCCTTTGCCAATTCCACAAGAACAGCCTTAGCGAAAGGCTTCTTGAAGGGAAAGATGTAACTCTGTGAGATGAATTAACAGAACACAGAGCAGTTTCTCAGAAAGCTTCTTTCCATTTTTGAACGGAAGATATTTCCTTTTTCACCATAGGCCTCTATGGGCTTCCAAATATCCCTTTGCCAGTTCCACAAGAACAGCCATAGCGAAAGGCTTCTTGAAGGGAAAGATGTAACTCTGTGAGATGAATTAACAGAACACAGAGTAGTTTCTCAGAAAGCTTCTTTCCAGTTTTGAACGGAAGATATTTCCTTTTTCACCATAGCCCTCTATGGGCTTCCAAATATCCCTTTGCCAATTCCTCAAGAACAGCCTTAGCGAAAGGCTTCTTGAAGGGAAAGATGTAACTCTGTGAGATGAATTAACAGAACACAGAGCAGTTTCTCAGAAAGCTTCTTTCCAGTTTCGAACGGAAGATATTTCCTTTTCAGCATAGCCCTCTATGGGCTTCCAAGTATCCTTTGTCAATTCCACAAGAACAGCCTTAGCGAAAGGCTTCTTGAAGGGAAAGATGTAACTCTGTGAGATGAATTAACAGAACACAGAGCAATTTCTCAGAAAGCTTCTTTCCAGTTTTGAACGGAAGATATTTTTTTCACCATAGCCCTCTATGGGCTTCCAAATATCCTCTGCCAGTTCCTCAAGAACAGCCATGACGAAAGGCTTCTTGAAGGAAAGATGTAACTCTGTGAGATGAATTAACAGAACACAGAGCAATTCTCAGAAAGCTTCTTTCCAGTTTTGAACGGAAGATATTTCCTTTTTCACCATAGCCCTCTATGGGCTTCCCAAATATCCCTTTGCCAGTTCCACAAGAACAGCCTTAGCGAAAGGCTTTTGAAGGAAAGATGTAACTCTGTGAGATGAATTAACAGAACACAGAGCAGTTTCTCAGAAAGCTTTCTTTCCAGTTTTGAACGGAAGATATTTCCTTTTTCACCATAGCCTCTATGGGCTTCCAAATATCACTTTGCCAATTCCACAAGAACAGCCTTAGCGAAAGGCTTTGAAGAAAGATGTAACCTGTGAGATGAATTAACAGAACACAGAGCAGTTTCTCAGAGAGCTTCTTTCCAGTTTTGAACGGAAGATATTTCCTTTTTCACCATAGCCCTTATGGGCTTCCAAATATCCCTTTGCTAATTCCACAAGAAGAGCCTTAGCGAAAGGCTTTGAAGGAAAGATGTAACTCTGTGAGATGAATTAACAGAACACAGAGCAGTTTCTCAGAAAGCTTTTTCCATTTTTGAACGGAAGATGTTTTTTTTCACCATAGCCTCTATGGGCTTCCAAATATCCCTTTGCCAGTTCCACAAGAACAGCCATAGCGAAAGGCTTCTTGAAGGAAAGATGTAACTCTGTGAGATGAATTAACAGAACACAGAGCAGTTTCTCAGAAAGCTTCTTTCCAGTTTTGAACGGAAGATATTTCCTTTTTCACCATAGCCTCTATGGGCTTCCAAATATCCCTTAATTCCACAAGAACAGCCTTAGCGAAAGGCTTTTCAAGGGAAAGATGTAACCTGTGAGATGAATTAACAGAACACAGAGCAGTTTCTCAGAAAGCTTCTTCCAGTTTTGAACGGAAGATATTTTTTTTTTCACCATAGACCCTATGGGCTTCCAAATATCCCTTTGCTAAGAAGAGCCTTAGCGAAAGGCTTTTGAAGGGTAAGATGTAACCTGTGAGATGAATTAACAGAACACAGAGCAGTTTCTCAGAAAGCTTTCTTTCCAGTTTTGAACGGAAGATATTTTTCACCATAGCCCCTCATGGGCTTCCAAATATCCTTTGCCAGTTCCATAAGAACAGCTAGCGAAAGGCTTTAAGGGAAAGATGTAACCTGTGAGATGAATTAACAGAACACAGAGCAGTTTCTCAGAAAGCTTTTCCAGTTTTGAACGGAAGATATTTTTCACCATAGCCCTCTATGGGCTTCCAAATATCCTTTGCCAATTCCACAAGAACAGCCTTAGCGAAAGGCTTTTTGAAGGAAAGATGTAACTCTGTGAGATGAATTAACAGAACACAGAGCAGTTTCTCAGAAAGCTTCTTTCCAGTTTTGAACGGAAGATATTTCCTTTTTCACCATAGCCTCTATGGGCTCCAAATATCCTTTGCCAATTCTCAAGAAAAGCCTTAGCGAAAGGCTTGAAGGGAATGATGTAACCTGTGAGAGGAATTAACAGAACACAGAGCAGTTTCTCAGAAAGCTTCTTCCAGTTTTGAACGGAGATATTTCCTTTACACCATAGCCCTATGGGCTTCCAAATATCCCTTTGCCAGTTCCTCAAGAACAGCCATGACGAAAGGTTCTTTGAAGGAAAGATGTAACTCTGTGAGATGAATTAACAGAACACAGAGCAATTTCTCAGAAAGCTTCTTTCCAGTTTTGAACGGAAGATATTTCCTTTTTTCACCATAGCCCTCTATGGGCTTCCAAATATCCCTTTGCCAGTTCCTCAAGAACAGCTATGACGAAAGGCTTCTTGAAGGGAAAGATGTAACCTGTGAGATGAATTAACAGAACACAGAGCAATCTCAGAAAGCTTTTTTTCCAGTTTTGAACGGAAGATATTTCCTTTTTTCACCATAGCCCTATGGGCTTCCAAATATCCCTTTGCTAATTCCACAAGAACAGCCTTAGGAAAGGCTTTGAAGGAAAGATGTAACTCTGTGAGATGAATTAACAGAACACAGAGTCTCAGAAAGCTTCTTCCAGTTTTGAACGGAAGATATTTCCTTTTTTCACCATAGCCCTATGGGCTTCCAAATATCTCTTGCTAATTCCACAAGAACAGCTTAGCGAAAGGCTTCTTTGAAGGGAAGATGTAACTCTGTGAGGTGAATTAACAGAACACAGAGCAGTTTCTCAGAGAGCTTCTTCCAGTTTTGAACGGAAGATATTTCCTTTTTCACCATAGCCCTATGGGCTTAAAAATATCCTTTGCTAATTCCACAAGAACAGCCTTATGAAAGGCTTTGAAGGAAAGATGTAACCTGTGAGATGAATTAACAGAACACAGAGCAGTTTCTCAGAAAGTTCTTTCCATTTTGAACGGAAGATATTTCCTTTTTCACCACAGGCCCCTCTATGGGCTCCAAATATCCCTTTGCCAGTTCCACAAGAACAGCCATAGCGAAAGGCTTCTTGAAGGAAAGATGTAACTCTGTGAGATGAATTAACAGAACACAGAGTAGTTTCTCAGAAAGTTTTTCCAGTTTTGAACGGAAGATATTTTTCACCATAGCCTCTATGGCTTCCAAATATCCCTGCTAATTCCACAAGAACAGCCTTAGCGAAAGGCTTCTTTGAAGGAAAGATGTAACTCTGTGAGATGAATTAACAGAACACAGAGCAGTTTCTCAGAAAGCTTCTTCCAGTTTCAACGGAAGATATTTCCTTTTCAGCATAGCCCTATGGGCTTCCAAATATCCCTTGTCAATTCCACAAGAACAGCCTTAGCGAAAGGCTTCTTGAAGGAAAGATGTAACTCTGTGAGCTGAATTAACAGAACACAGAGCAGTTTCTCAGAAAGGTTCTTTCCAGTTTTGAACGAAGATATTTTTTCACCATAGCCCTCTATGGGCTTCCAAATATCCCTTTGCTAATTCCACAAGAACAGCCTTTAGCGAAGGCTTCTTGAAGGAAAGATGTAACTGTGAGATGAATTAACAGAACACAGAGCAGTTTCTCAGAAAGCTTCTTTCCAGTTTTGAACGGAAGATATTTTTTCACCATAGCCCCCATGGGCTTCCAAATATCCCTTTGCCAATTCCACAAGAACAGCTTTTAGCGAAAGGCTTTGAAGGGAAAGATGTATCTCTGTGAGATGAATTAACAGAACACAGAGCAGTTTCTCAGAAAGCTTCTTTCCAGTTTTGAACGGAAGATATTTTTTCACCATAGCCCTATGGGCTTCAAATATCCTTTGCAATTCCACAAGAACAGCCTTAGCGAAAGGCTTCTTGAAGGGAAAGATGTAACTCTGTGAGATGAATTAACAGAACACAGAGCAGTTTCTCAGAAAGCTTCTTTCCAGTTTTGAACGGAAGATATTTCCTTTTCACCATAGCCCCTCTATGGCTTCCAAATATCCCTTACATTCCACAAGAACAGCCTTAGCGAAAGGCTTGAAGGGAAAGATGTAACTCTGTGAGATGAATTAACAGAACACAGAGCAGTTTCTCAGAAAGCTTCTTTCCAGTTTTGAACGGAAGCTATTTCCTTTTTCACCCAGAGTCTCTATGGGCTTCCAAATATCCCTTTGCCAATTCCACAAGAACAACCTTAGCGAAAGGCTTTTTGAAGGAAAGATGTAACCTGTGAGATGAATTAACAGAACACAGAGCAGTTTCTCAGAAAGCTTCTTTCCAGTTTTGAACGGAAGATATTTTTCACCATAGCCATCTAAGGGCTTCCAAATATCCCTTTGCCAGTTCCACAAGAACAGCCATAGCAAAGGCTTTCGAAGGAAAGATGTAACTCTGTGAGATGAATTAACAGAACACAGAGCAGTTTCTCAGAAAGCTTCTTTTCCAGTTTTGAACGGAAGATATTTTTTTTCACCATAGCCCTCTATGGGCTTCCAAATATCCCTAATTCCACAAGAACAGCCTTAGCGAAAGGCTTTAAGGGAAAGATGTATCTCTGTGAGATGAATTAACAGAACACAGAGCAATTTCTCAGAAAGCTTCTTTTCCAGTTTTGAACGGAAGATATTTTTCACCATAGCCTCTATGGGCTTCCAAATATCCCTTTGCTAATTCCACAAGAAGAGCCTTAGCGAAAAGGCTTCTTTGAAGGGAAAGATGTAACTCTGTGAGATGAATTAACAGAACACAGAGCAGTTTCTCAGAAAGCTTCTTCCAGTTTTGAACGGAAGATATTTCCTTTTTTCACCATAGCCCCTAAGGGCTTCAAATATCCTTTTGCCAGTTCCACAAGAACAGCCATTGACGAAAGGCTTTAAGGAAAGATGTAACTCTGTGAGATGAATTAACAGAACACAGAGCAGTTTCTCAGAAAGCTTCTTCCAGTTTTGAACGGAAGATATTTCCTTTTTCACCATAGCCCCTCTATGGGCTTCCAAATATCCCTTTGCCAGTTCCACAAGAAGAGCCTTAGCGAAAGTTTTGAAGGGAAAGATGTAACTCTGTGAGATGAATTAACAGAACACAGAGCAGTTTCAGAAAGCTTTTTCCAGTTTTGAACGGAAGATATTTCCTTTTTCACCATAGCCCTCTATGGGCTTCCAAATATCCCTTTGCTAATTCCACAAGAACAGCCTTAGCTTAAAGGTTTTGAAGGGAAAGATGTAACCTGTGAGATGAATTAACAGAACACAGAGCAGTTTCTCAGAAAGCTTTTCCAGTTTTGAACTGAAGATATTTCCTTTTTCACCATAGCCTCTGTATGGCTTCCAAACATCCCTTTGCTAGTTCCACAAGAACAGCCTTAGCGAAAGGCTTTATGAAGGGAAAGATGTAACTCAGGAGATGAATTAACAGAACACAGAGCAGTTTCTCAGAAAGCTTCTTTCCAGTTTTGAACGGAAGATATTTCCTTTCACCATAGCCTCTATGGGCTTCCAAATATCCCTTTGCCAATTCCACAAGAAGAGCCTTAGCGAAAGGCTTTGAAGGGAAAGATGTAACTCTCTGTGAGATGAATTAACAGAACACAGAGAGCAGTTTCAGAAAGCTTCTTCCAGTTTTGAACGGAAGATATTTCCTTTTTCACCATAGCCCTATGGCTTCCAAATATCCCTGCTAATTCCACAAGAAGAGCCTTAGCGAAGGCTTCTTGAAGGGAAAGATGTAACTCTGTGAGATGAATTAACAGAACACAGAGCAGTTTCTCAGAAAGCTTCTCTTTCCAGTTTTGAACGGAAGATATTTTTTCACCATAGCTCCCCTATGGGCTTCAAATATCCCTTTGCTAATTCCACAAGAACAGCCATAGCTAAAGGCTTCTTTAAGGGAAAGATGTAACCTGTGAGATGAATTAACAGAACACAGAGCAGTTTTCAGAAAGCTTCTTTCCAGTTTTGAACGGAAGATATTTCCTTTTCACCATAGCCCTATGGGCTTCCAAATATCCCTTTGCTAATTCCACAAGAACAGCCTAGCGAAAGGCTTTGAAGGGAAAGATGTAACTCTGTGAGATGAATTAACAGAACACAGAGCAGTTTCTCAGAAAGCTCTTTTCCAGTTTTGAACGGAAGATATTTTTTTCACCATAGCCTCTATGGCTTCCAAATATCCCTTTGCCAGTTCCAAAGAACAGCCTTAGCGAAAGGCTTCTTGAAGGGAAAGATGTAACTCTGTGAGATGAATTAACAGAACACAGAGCAGTTTCTCAGAAAGCTTCTTTCCAGTTTTGAACGGAAGATATTTCTTTTTCACCATAGCCCTATGGGCTTCCAAATATCCCTTTGCCAATTCCACAAGAACAGCCTTAGCGAAAGGCTTCTTTGAAGGAAAGATGTAACCTGTGAGATGAATTAACAGAACACAGAGCAGTTTCTCAGAAAGTTTCTTTTCCAGTTTTGAACGGAAGATATTTCCTTTTTTCACCATAGCCCTCTATGGGCTTCCAAATATCCCTTTGCCAGTTCCACAAGAACAGCCTAGCGAAAGGCTTTGAAGGGAAAGATGTAACTCTGTGAGATGAATTAACAGAACACAGAGCAGTTTCTCAGAAAGCTTTTTCCAGTTTTGAACGGAAGATATTTCCTTTTCACCATAGCCTCATGGGCTTCCAAATATCCCTTGCACAGTTCCACAAGAACAGCCATAGCGAAAGGCTTTTGAAGGGAAAGATGTAACTCTGTGAGATGTGAATTAACAGAACACAGAGCAGTTTCTCAGAAAGCTTTTCCAGTTTTGAACGGAAGATATTTCCTTTTCACCATAGCCTCTATGGGCTTCCAAATATCCCTTTGCCAATTCCACAAGAAAAGCCTTAGCGAAAGGCTCTTGAAGGGAAAGATGTAACTCTGTGAGATGAATTAACAGAACACAGAGCAGTTTCTCAGAAAGCTTTTTCCAGTTTTGAACGGAAGATATTTCCTTTTTCACCATAGCCCTCTATGGGCTTCCAAATATCCCTTTGCTCAGTTCCACAAGAACAGCCATGACGAAAGGCTTTTGAAGGGAAAGATGTAACTCTGTGAGATGAATTAACAGAACACAGAGCAGTTTCTCAGAAAGCTTCTTTCCAGTTTTGAACGGAAGATATTTCCTTTTTCACCATAGCCCTATGGGCTTCCAAATATCCTTTGCCAGTTCCTCAAGAACAGTCATGATGAAAGGCTTCTTGAAGGAAAGATGTAACTCTGTGAGATGAATTAACAGAACACAGAGCAGTTTCTCAGAAAGCTTTTTCCAGTTTTGAACGGAAGATATTTTTCACCATAGCCTCTATGGGCTTCCAAATATCACTTGCTAATTCCACAAGAACAGCCTTTAGCGAAGGCTTCTTGAAGGAAAGATGTAACTCTGTGAGATGAATTAACAGAACACAGAGCAGTTTCTCAGAGTTTCTTTTCCAGTTTTGAACGGAAGATATTTCCTTTTCACCATAGCCCCTCTATGGGCTTCCAAATATCCCTGCCAGTTCCACAAGAACAGCCTTAGCGAAGGCTTCTTGAAGGGAAAGATGTAACTCTGTGAGATGAATTAACAGAACACAGAGCAGTTTCTCAGAAAGCTTTTTCCAGTTTTGAACGGAAGATATTTCCTTTTCACCATAGCCCTCTATGTGGCTTCCAAATATCCCTTTGCCAATTCCACAAGAACAGCCTTAGCGAAAGGCTTCTTTGAAGGGAAAGATGTAACTCTGTGAGATGAATTAACAGAACACAGAGCAGTTTCTCAGAAAGCTTCTTTCCAGTTTTGAACGGAAGATATTTTTTCACCATAGCCCTCTATGGTTCCAAATATCCCTTTAATTCCACAAGAACAGCCTTTAGGCGAAAGGCTTCTTGAAGGAAAGATGTAACTCTGTGAGATGAATTAACAGAACACAGAGCAGTTTCTCAGAAAGCTTCTTTTCCAGTTTTGAACGGAAGATATTTCCTTTTTCACCATAGCCCTATGGGCTTCCAAATATCCCTTGCTAATTCCACATAAGAACAGCCTTAGCGAAAGGCTTCTTGAAGGAAAGATGTAACTCTGTGAGATGAATTAACAGAACACAGAGCAGTTTCTCAGAAAGCTTTCTTTCCAGTTTTGAACGGAAGATATTTCCTTTCACCATAGCCCTCTATGGGCTTCCAAATATCCCTTTGCAATTCCACAAGAACAGCCTTGAAGCGAAAGGCTTTTGAAGGAAAGATGTAACTCTGTGAGATGAATTAACAGAACACAGAGCAGTTTCTCAGAAAGCTTCTTTCCAGTTTTGAACGGAAGATATTTCCTTTTTCACCATAGCCCCTATGTGTGCTTCCAAATATCCCTTGCCAATTCCACAAGAACAGCTTAGCGAAAAAGGCTTCTTGAAGGGAAAGAGGTAACTCTGTGAGATGAATTAACAGAACACAGAGCAGTTTCTCAGAAAGCTTCTTTCCAGTTTGAACGGAAGATATTTCCTTTCACCATAGCCCCTCTATGGGCTTCCAAATATCCTTTGCCAATTCCACAAGAACAGCCTTAGCGAAAGGCTTCTTGAAGGGAAAGATGTAACTCTGTGAGATGAATTAACAGAACACAGAGCAGTTTCTCAGAAAGCTTCTTTCCAGTTTTGAACGGAAGATATTTCCTTTTTCACCATAGCCCTCTATGGGCTTCCAAATATCCCTTTGCCAATTCCACAAGAACAGCCTTAGCGAAAGGCTTGAAGGAAAGATGTAACTCTGTGAGATGAATTAACAGAACACAGAGCAGTTTCTCAGAAAGTTTCTTCCAGTTTTGAACGGAAGATATTTCCTTTTTCACCATAGCCCTCTCTATGGGCTTCCAAATATCCCTTGCCAGTTCCACAAGAACAGCCTAGCGAAAGGCTTCTGAAGGGAAAGATGTAACCTGTGAGATGAATTAACAGAACACAGAGCAGTTTCTCAGAAAGCTTCTTTCCAGTTTTGAACGGAAGATATTTCCTTTTCACCATAGCCCTCTATGGGCTTCCAAATATCCCTTTGCCAATTCCACAAGAACAGCCTTAGCGAAAGGCTTCTTGAAGGAAAGATGTAACTCTGTGAGATGAATTAACAGAACACAGAGCAGTTTCTCAGAAAGCTTCTTTCCAGTTTTGAACGGAAGATATTTCTTTTCACCATAGCCTCTATGGGCTTCCAAATATCCCTTTTGCCATAATTCCACAAGAACAGCCTCTTAGCGAAAGGCTTCTTGAAGGAAAGATGTAACTCTGTGAGATGAATTAACAGAACACAGAGCTTCTTTCCAGTTTTGAACGGAAGATATTTCCTTTTCACCATAGCCCTCTATGGGCTTCCAAATATCCCTTTGCCAGTTCCACAAGAACAGCCTTAGCGAAAGGCTTTTGAAGGAAAGATGTAACTCTGTGAGATGAATTAACAGAACACAGAGCAGTTTCTCAGAAAGCTTCTTTCCAGTTTTGAACGGAAGATATTTCCTTTTTCACCATAGCCCTCTATGGGCTTCAAATATCCCTTTGCCAATTCCACAAGAACAGCCTTTAGCGAAAGGCTTTGAAGGAAAGATGTAACTCTGTGAGATGAATTAACAGAACACAGAGCAGTTTCTCAGAAAGCTTCTTTCCAGTTTTGAACGGAAGATATTTCCTTTTTCACCATAGCCCTCTATGGGCTTCCAAATATCCCTTGCCAATTCCACAAGAACAGCCTTAGCGAAAGGCTTCTTGAAGGAAAGATGTAACTCTGTGAGATGAATTAACAGAACACAGAGCAGTTTCTCAGAAAGCTTCTTTCCAGTTTTGAACGGAAGATATTTCCTTTTTCACCATAGCCCTCTATGGGCTTCCAAATATCCTTTTGCTAATTCCACAAGAACAGCCTTATAAAGGTTCTTGAAGGGAAAGATGTAACTCTGTGAGATGAATTAACAGAACACAGAGCAGTTTCTCAGAAAGCTTCTTTCCAGTTTTGAACGGAAGATATTCTTTTTTCACCATACTATGGGCTTCCAAATATCCCTTGCTAATTCCACAAGAACAGCCTTAGCGAAAAGGCTCTTGAAGGGAAAGATGTAACTCTGTGAGATGAATTAACAGAACACAGAGCAGTTTCTCAGAAAGCTTCTTTCCAGTTTTTGAACGGAAGATATTTCCTTTTTCACCATAGCCCTATGGGCTTCCAAATATCCTTTGCTACAGTTCCACAAGAACAGCCTTAGCGAAAGGCTTTGAAGGAAAAGATGTAACTCTGTGAGATGAATTAACAGAACACAGAGCAGTTTCTCAGAAAGCTTCTTCCAGTTTTGAACGGAAGATATTTCTTTTCACCATAGCCTCTATGGGCTTCCAAATATCACTTTGCCAATTCCACAAGAACAGCCTTAGCGAAGGCTTCTTGAAGGAAAGATGTAACTCTGTGAGATGAATTAACAGAACACAGAGCAGTTTCTCAGAAAGCTTCTTTCCAGTTTTGAACGGAAGATATTTCTTTTTCACCATAGCCCTCTATGGGCTTCCAAATATCCCTGCCAATTCCACAAGAACAGCCTCTGAGCGAAAGGCTTCTTGAAGGGAAAGATGTAACTGTGAGATGAATTAACAGAACACAGAGCAGTTTCAGAAAGCTTCTTTCCAGTTTTGAACGGAAGATATTTCCTTTTTCACCATAGCCTCTATGGGCTTCCAAATATCCCTTTTGCCATTCCACAAGAACAGCCATAGCGAAAGGCTTCTGAAGGAAAGATGTAACTCTGTGAGATGAATTAACAGAACACAGAGCAGTTTCTCAGAAAGCTTTTTTCCAGTTTTGAACGGAAGATATTTTCCTTTTTTCACCATAGCCTCTATGGGCTTCCAAATATCCTTTGCCAATTCCACAAGAACAGCCTTAGCGAAAGGCTTTCTTGAAGGGAAAGATGTAACTCTGTGAGATGAATTAACAGAACACAGAGCAGTTTCTCAGAAAGCTTCTTTCCAGTTTTGAACGGAAGATATTTCCTTTTTTCACCATAGCCCTATGGGCTTCCAAATATCCCTTTGCCAATTCCACAAGAACAGCCTTAGCGAAAGGCTTTGAAGGAAAGAGATGTAACTCTGTGAGATGAATTAACAGAACACAGAGCAGTTTCAGAAAGCTTCTTTCCAGTTTTGAACGGAAGATATTTCCTTTTTCACCATAGCCCTCTATGGGCTTCCAAATATCCTTTGCCAATTCCACAAGAACAGCCATAGCGAAAGGCTTCTTGAAGGGAAAGATGTAACTCTGTGAGATGAATTAACAGAACACAGAGCAGTTTCTCAGAAAGCTTCTTTCCAGTTTTGAACGGAAGATATTTCCTTTTCACCATAGCCCTCTATGGGCTTCCAAATATCCTTTGCCAATTCCACAAGAACAGCCTTAGCGAAAGGCTTCTTGAAGGGAAAGATGTAACTGTGAGATGAATTAACAGAACACAGAGCAGTTTCTCAGAAAGCTTCTTTCCAGTTTTGAACGGAAGATATTTCCTTTTCACCATAGCCCCTATGGGCTTCCAAATATCCCTTTGCCAATTCCACAAGAACAGCCTTAGCGAAAGGCTTCTTGAAGGAAAGATGTAACCTGTGAGATGAATTAACAGAACACAGAGCAGTTTCTCAGAAAGCTTTCTTCCAGTTTTGAACGGAAGATATTTCCTTTTTCACCATAGCCCTCTATGGGCTTCCAAATATCCCTTTGCCAATTCCACAAGAACAGCCTTAGCGAAAAGGCTTTTGAAGGGAAAGATGTAACTCTGTGAGATGAATTAACAGAACACAGAGCAGTTTCTCAGAAAGCTTCTTTCCAGTTTTGAACGGAAGATATTTTTTTTTCACCATAGCCCTCTATGGGCTTCCAAATATCCCTTGCCAATTCCACAAGAACAGCCTTAGCGAAAGGCTTCTTGAAGGAAAGATGTAACTCTGTGAGATGAATTAACAGAACACAGAGCAGTTTCTCAGAAAGCTTCTTTCCAGTTTTGAACGGAAGATATTTCCTTTTTTCACCATAGCCCTCTATGGGCTTCCAAATATCCTTTGCCAATTCCACAAGAACAGCCTTAGCGAAAAGGCTTCTTGAAGGAAAGATGTAACTCTGTGAGATGAATTAACAGAACACAGAGCAGTTTCTCAGAAAGCTTCTTTCCAGTTTTGAACGGAAGATATTTCCTTTTTCACCATAGCCCTCTATGGGCTTCCAAATATCCTTTGCTAATTCCACAAGAACAGCCTTAGCGAAAGGCTTTTGAAGGGAAAGATGTAACTCTGTGAGATGAATTAACAGAACACAGAGCAGTTTCTCAGAAAGCTTCTTCCAGTTTTGAACGGAAGATATTTCCTTTTTCACCATAGCCCTCTATGGGCTTCCAAATATCCCTTTGCCAGTTCCACAAGAACAGCCATAGCGAAAGGCTTCTTGAAGGGAAAGATGTAACTCTGTGAGATGAATTAACAGAACACAGAGCAGTTTCTCAGAAAGCTTCTTTCCAGTTTTGAACGGAAGATATTTCCTTTTTCACCATAGCCATCTATGGGCTTCCAAATATCCTTTGCAATTCCACAAGAACAGCCTTAGCGAAAGGCTTCTTGAAGGGAAAGATGTAACTCTGTGAGATGAATTAACAGAACACAGAGCAGTTTCTCAGAAAGCTTCTTTCCAGTTTTGAACGGAAGATATTTCCTTTTTCAGCATAGCCCTCTATGGGCTTCCAAATATCCCTTTGTCAATTCCACAAGAACAGCCTTAGCGAAAGGCTTCTTGAAGGGAAAGATGTAACTCTGTGAGATGAATTAACAGAACACAGAGCAGTTTCTCAGAAAGCTTCTTTCCAGTTTTGAACGGAAGATATTTCCTTTTTCACCATAGCCCTCTATGGGCTTCCAAATATCCTTTGCCAATTCACAAGAACAGCCTTAGCGAAAGGCTTTTGAAGGGAAAGATGTAACTCTGTGAGATGAATTAACAGAACACAGAGCAGTTTCTCAGAAAGCTTCTTTCCAGTTTTGAACGGAAGATATTTCCTTTTCACCATAGCCCTCAATGGGCTTCCAAATATCCTTTGCCAGTTCCACAAGAACAGCCTTAGCGAAAGGCTTCTTGAAGGGAAAGATGTAACCTGTGAGATGAATTAACAGAACACAGAGCAGTTTCTCATAAAGCTTCTTTCCAGTTTTGAACGGAAGATATTTCCTTTTTCACCATAGCCCTATGGGCTTCCAAATATCATTTGCCAGTTCCTCAAGAACAGCCAGCGAAAAGGCTTTTGAAGGGAAAGATGTAACTCTGTGAGATGAATTAACAGAACACAGAGCAGTTTCTCAGAAAGCTTCTTTCCAGTTTTGAACGGAAGATATTTCCTTTTTCACCGTAGCCCTCTATGGGCTTCCAAATATCCTTTGCCAATTCCACAAGAACAGCCTTAGCGAAAGGCTTTTGAAGGAAAGATGTAACCTGTGAGATGAATTAACAGAACACAGAGCAATTTCTCAGAAAGCTTCTTTCCAGTTTTGAACGGAAGATATTTTTTTTCACCATAGCCTCTATGGGCTTCCAAATATCCTTTGCCAATTCCACAAGAACAGCCTTAGCGAAAGGCTTCTTGAAGGAAAGATGTAACTCTGTGAGATGAATTAACAGAACACAGAGCAGTTTCTCAGAAAGCTTCTTCCAGTTTTGAACGGAAGATATTTCCTTTTTCACCATAGCCCTCTATGGGCTTCCAAATATCCTTTGCTAATTCCACAAGAACAGCCATAGCGAAAGGCTTCTTGAAGGAAAGATGTAACTCTATGAGGTGAATTAACAGAACACAGAACAGTTTCTCAGAAAGCTTCTTTCCAGTTTTGAACGGAAGATATTTCCTTTTTCACCATAGCCCTCTATGGGCTTCCAAATATCCTTTGCCAATTCCACAAGAACTGCCTTAGCGAAAGGCTTCTTGAAGGAAAGATGTAACTCTGTGAGATGAATTAACAGAACACAGAGCAGTTTCTCAGAAAGCTTCTTTCCAGTTTTGAACGGAAGATATTTCCTTTTTCACCATAGCCCTCTATGGGCTTCCAAATATCCTTTGCTAATTCCACAAGAACAGCCTTAGCGAAAGGCTTCTTGAAGGAAAGATATAACTCTGTGAGATGAATTAACAGAACACAGAGCAGTTTCTCAGAAAGCTTCTTCCAGTTTTGAACGGAAGATATTTCCTTTTTCACCATAGCCTCTATGGGCTTCCAAATATCCTTTGCCAATTCCACAAGAACAGACTTAGCGAAAGGCTTCTTGAAGGGAAAGATGTAACTCTGTGAGATGAATTAACAGAACACAGAGCAGTTTCTCAGAAAGCTTCTTTCCAGTTTTGAACGGAAGATATTTTTTTCACCATAGCCCTCTATGGGCTTCCAAATATCCTTTGCCAATTCCACAAGAACAGCCTTAGCGAAAGGCTTCTTGAAGGAAAGATGTAACTCTGTGAGATGAATTAACAGAACACAGAGCAGTTTCTCAGAAAGCTTCTTTCCAGTTTTGAACGGAAGATATTTCCTTTTTCACCATAGCCCTCTATGGGCTTCCAAATATCCTTTGCCAGTTCCACAAGAACAGCCATAGCGAAAGGCTTCTTGAAGGGAAAGATGTAACTCTGTGAGATGAATTAACAGAACACAGAGCAGTTTCTCAGAAAGCTTCTTTCCAGTTTTGAACGGAAGATATTTCCTTTTTCACCATAGCCCTCTATGGGCTTCCAAATATCCTTTGCCAATTCCACAAGAACAGCCTTAGCGAAAGGCTTCTTGAAGGAAAGATGTAACTCTGTGAGATGAATTAACAGAACACAGAGCAGTTTCTCAGAAAGCTTCTATCCAGTTTTGAACGGAAGATATTTTTTTCACCATAGCCCTCTATGGGCTTCCAAATATCCCTTTGCCAATTCCACAAGAACAGTCTTAGCGAAAGGCTTCTTGAAGGGAAAGATGTAACTCTGTGAGATGAATTAACAGAACACAGAGCAGTTTCTCAGAAAGCTTCTTTCCAGTTTTGAACGGAAGATATTTCCTTTTTCACCATAGCCCTCTATGGGCATCCAAATATCCTTTGCCAATTCCACAAAACAGCCTTAGCGAAAGGCTTTTGAAGGAAAGATGTAACTCTGTGAGATGAATTAACAGAACACAGAGCAGTTTCTCAGAAAGCTTCTTTCCAGTTTTGAACGGAAGATATTTCCTTTTTCACCATAGCCTCTATGGGCTTCCAAATATCCTTTGCTAATTCCACAAGAACAGCCTTAGCGAAAGGCTTCTTGAAGGGAAAGATGTAACTCGGTGAGATGAATTAACAGAACACAGAGCAGTTTCTCAGAAAGCTTCTTTCCAGTTTTGAACGGAAGATATTTTTTTCACCATAGCCCTCTATGGGCTTCCAAATATCATTTTGCCAGTTCCTCAAGAACAGCCATGACGAAAGGCTTCTTGAAGGGAAAGCTGTAACTCTGTGAGATGAATTAACAGAACACAGAGCAGTTTCTCAGAAAGCTTCTTTCCAGTTTTGAACGGAAGATATTTCCTTTTTCACCATAGCCCTCTATGGGCTTCCAAATATCCCTTTGCCAGTTCCACAAGAACAGCCATAGCGAAAGGCTTCTTGAAGGGAAAGATGTAACTCTGTGAGATGAATTAACAGAACACAGAGCAGTTTCTCAGAAAGCTTCTTTCCAGTTTTGAACGGAAGATATTTCCTTTTTCACCATAGCCCTCTATGGGCTTCCAAATATCCCTTTGCCAATTCCACAAGAACTGCCTTAGCGAAAGGCTTCTTGAAGGGAAAGATGTAACTCTGTGAGATGAATTAACAGAACACAGAGCAGTTTCTCAGAAAGCTTCTTTCCAGTTTTGAACGGAAGATATTTCCTTTTTCACCATAGCCTCTATGGGCTTCAAATATCCTTTTCCAATTCCACAAGAACAGCCTTAGCGAAAGGCTTTTGAAGGAAAGATGTAACTCTGTGAGATGAATTAACAGAACACAGAGCAGTTTCTCAGAAAGCTTTTTCCAGTTTTGAACGGAAGATATTTCCTTTTTCACCATAGCCCTCTATGGGCTTCCAAATATCCCTTTGCCAATTCCACAAGAAGAGCCTTAGCGAAAGGCTTCTTGAAGGGAAAGATGTAACTCTGTGAGATGAATTAACAGAACACAGAGCAGTCTCTCAGAAAGCTTCTTTCCAGTTTTGAACGGAAGATATTTTCTTTTTCACCATAGCCCTCTATGGGCTTCCAAATATCCCTTTGCCAATTCCACAAGAACAGCCTTAGCGAAAGGCTTCTTGAAGGGAAAGATGTAACTCTGTGGGATGAATTAACAGAACACAGAGCAGTTTCTCAGAAAGCTTCTTTCCAGTTTTGAACGGAAGATATTTCCTTTTTCACCATAGCCCTCTATGCGCTTCCAAATATCCCTTTGCCAGTTCCACAAGAACAGCCTTAGCGAAAGGCTTCTTGAAGGGAAAGATGTAACTCTGTGAGATGAATTAACAGAACACAGAGCAGTTTCTCAGAAAGCTTCTTTCCAGTTTTGAACGGAAGATATTTCCTTTTTCACCATAGCCCTCTATGGGCTTCCAAATATCACTTTGCCAATTCCACAAGAACAGCCTTAGCGAAAGGCTTCTTGAAGTTAAAGATGTAACTCGGTGAGATGAATTAACAGAAGACAGAGCAGTTTCTCAGAGAGCTTCTTTCCAGTTTTGAACGGAAGATATTTCCTTTTTCAGCATAGCCCTCTATGGGCTTCCAAGTATCCCTTTGTCAATTCCAGAAGAACACTCTCAGCGAAAAGGCTTCTTGAAGGAAAGATGTAACTCGGTGAGATGAATTAACAGAAGACAGAGCAGTTTCTCAGAGAGCTTCTTTCCAGTTTTGAACGGAAGATATTTCCTTTTTCAGCATAGCCCTCTATGGGCTTCCAAGTATCCCTTTGTCAATTCCAGAAGAACACTCTCAGCGAAAGGCTTCTTGAAGGGAAAGATGTAACTCTGTGAGATGAATTAACAGAACACAGAGCAGTTTCTCAGAAAGCTTCTTTCCAGTTTTGAACGGAAGATATTTCCTTTTTCACCATAGCCCTCTCTGGGCTTCCAAATATCACTTTGCCAATTCCACAAGAACAGCCTTAGCGAAAGGCTTATTGAAGGGAAAGATGTAACTCTGTGAGATGAATTAACAGAACACAGAGCAGTTTCTCAGGAAGCTTCTTTCCAGTTTTGAACGGAAGATATTTCCTTTTTCACCATAGCCCTCAATGGGCTTCCAAATATCCCTTTGCCAATTCCACAAGAACAGCCTTAGCGAAAGGCTTCTTGAAGGGAAAGATGTAACTCGGTGAGATGAATTAACAGAACACAGAGCAGTTTCTCATAAAGCTTCTTTCCAGTTTTGAACGGAAGATATTTCCTTTTTCACCATAGCCCTCTATGGGCTTCCAAATATCATTTTGCCAGTTCCTCAAGAACAGCCATGACGAAAGGCTTCTTGAAGGGTAAGCTGTAACTCTGTGAGATGAATTAACAGAACACAGAGCAGTTTCTCAGAAAGCTTCTTTCCAGTTTTGAACGGAAGATATTTCCTTTTTCACCGTAGCCCTCTATGGGCTTCCAAATATCCCTTTGCCAATTCCACAAGAACAGCCTTAGCGAAAGGCTTCTTGAAGGGAAAGATTTAACTCTGTGAGATGAATTAACAGAACACAGAGCAATTTCTCAGAAAGCTTCTTTCCAGTTTTGAACGGAAGATATTTCCTTTTTCACCGTAGCCCTCTATGGGCTTCCAAATATCACTTTGCCAATTCCACAATAACAGCCTTAGCGAAAGGCTTCTTGAAGGGAAAGATGTAACTCTGTGAGATGAATTAACAGAACACAGAGCAGTTTCTCAGAAAGCTTCTTTCCAGTTTTGAACGGAAGATATTTCCTTTTTCACCATAGCCCTCTATGGGCTGCCAAATATCCCTTTGCCAATTCCACAAGAACAGCCATAGCGAAAGGCTTCTTGAAGAGAAAGATGTAACTCTATGAGGTGAATTAACAGAACACAGAACAGTTTCCCAGAAAGCTTCTTCCCAGTTTTGAACGGAAGATATTTCCGTTTTCACCATAGCCCTCTATGGGCTTCCAAATATCCCTTTGCCAATTCCACAAGAACTGCCTTAGCGAAAGGCTTCTTGAAGGGAAAGATGTAACTCTGTGAGATGAATTAACAGAACACAGAGCAGTTTCTCAGAAAGCTTCTTTCCAGTTTTGAACGGAAGATATTTCCTTTTTCACCATAGCCCTCTATGGGCTTCCACATATCCCTTTGCCAATTCCACAAGAACAGCCTTAGCGAAAGGCTTCTTGAAGGGAAAGATATAACTCTGTGAGATGAATTAACAGAACACAGAGCAGTTTCTCAGAAAGCTTCTTTCCAGTTTTGAAAGGAAGATATTTCCTTTTTCACCATAGCCCTCTATGGGCTTCCAAATATCCCTTTGCCAATTCCACAAGAACAGACTTAGCAAAAGGCTTCTTGAAGGGAAAGATGTAACTCTGTGAGATGAATTAACAGAACACAGAGCAGTTTCTCAGAAAGCTTCTTTCCAGTTTTGAATGGAAGATACTTCCTTTTTCACCATAGCCCTCTATGGGCTTCCAAATATCCCTTTGCCAATTCCACAAGAACAGCCTTAGCGAAAGGCTTCTTGAAGGAAAAGATGTAACTCTGTGAGATGAATTAACAGAACACAGAGCAGTTTCTCAGAAAGCTTCTTTCCAGTTTTGAACGGAAGATATTTCCTTTTTCACCATAGCCCTCTATGGGCTTCCAAATATCCCTTTGCCAGTTCCACAAGAACAGCCATAGCGAAAGGCTTCTTGAAGGGAAAGATGTAACTCTGTGAGATGAAT
The DNA here is from genome assembly GCA_023783455.1 of Erythrocebus patas. Classification (NCBI taxonomy): domain Eukaryota; kingdom Metazoa; phylum Chordata; class Mammalia; order Primates; family Cercopithecidae; genus Erythrocebus; species Erythrocebus patas. The sequence continues at coordinate 2,551 of JAKFHT010004799.1, read as the reverse complement.
TAACAGAACACAGAGCAGTTTCTCAGAAAGCTTCTTTCCAGTTTTGAACGGAAGATATTTCCTTTTTCACCATAGCCCTCTATGGGCTTCCAAATATCCCTTTGCCAATTCCACAAAAACAGCCTTAGAGAAAGGCTTCTTGAAGGGAAAGATGTAACTCTGTGAGATGAATTAACAGAACACAGAGCAGTTTCTCAGAAAGCTTCTATCCAGTTTTGAACGGAAGATATTTCCTTTTTCACCATAGCCCTCTATGGGCTTCCAAATATCCCTTTGCCAATTCCAGAAGAACAGTCTTAGCGAAAGGCTTCTTGAAGGGAAAGATGTAACTCTGTGAGATGAATTAACAGAACACAGAGCAGTTTCTCAGAAAGCTTCTTTCCAGTTTTGAACGGAAGATATTTCCTTTTTCACCACAGCCCTCTATGGGCTTCCAAATATCACTTTGCCAATTCCACAAGAACAGCCTTAGCGAAAGGCTTCTTGAAGGGAAAAATATAACTCTGTGAGATGAATTAACAGAACACAGAGCAGTTTCTCAGAAAGCTTCTTTCCAGTTTTGAACGGAAGATATTTCCTTTTTCACCATAGCCCTCTATGGGCTTCCAAATATCCCTTTGCCAATTCCACAAGAACAGCCTTAGCGAAAGGCTTCTTGAAGGAAAAGATGTAACTCGGTGAGATGAATTAACAGAACACAGAGCAGTTTCTCATAAAGCTTCTTTCCAGTTTTGAACGGAAGATATTTCCTTTTTCACCATAGCCCTCTATGGGCTTCCAAATATCATTTTGCCAGTTCCTCAAGAACAGCCATGACTAAAGGCTTCTTGAAGGGTAAGCTGTAACTCTGTGAGATGAATTAACAGAACACAGAGCAATTTCTCAGAAAGCTTCTTTCCAGTTTTGAACGGAAGATATTTCCTTTTTCACCGTAGCCCTCTATGGGCTTCCAAATATCACTTTGCCAATTCCACAATAACAGCCTTAGCGAAAGGCTTCTTGAAGGGAAAGATGTAACTCTGTGAGATGAATTAACAGAACACAGAGCAGTTTCTCAGAAGCTTCTTTCCAGTTTTGAACGGAAGATATTTCCTTTTTCACCATAGCCCTCTATGGGCTTGGAAATATCCCTTTTCCAATTCCACAAGAACAGCCTTAGCGAAAGGCTTCTTGAAGGGAAAGATGTAACTCTGTGAGATGAATTAACAGAACACAGAGCAGTTTCTCAGAAAGCTTCTTTCCAGTTTTGAACGGAAGATATTTCATTTTTCACCATAGCCCTCTATGGGCTTGGAAATATCCCTTTTCCAATTCCACAAGAACAGCCTTAGCGAAAGGCTTCTTGAAGGGAAAGATGTAACTCTGTGAGATGAATTAACAGAACACAGAGCAGTTTCTCAGAAAGCTTCTTTCCAGTTTTGAACGGAAGATATTTCCTTTTTCACCATAGCCCTCTATGGGCTTCCAAATATCCCTTTGCCAATTCCACAAGAACAGCCTTAGCGAAAGGCTCCTTCAAGGGAAAGATGTAACTCTGTGAGATGAATTAACAGAACAGAGAGCAGTTTCTCAGAAAGCTTCTTTCCAGTTTTGAACGGAAGATAATTCCTTTTTCAACACAGCCATCTATGGGCTTCCAAATATCACTTTGCCAATTCCACAAGAACAGCCTTAGGGAAAGGCTTCTTGAAGGGAAAGATGTAACTCTGTGAGATGAATTAACAGAACACAGAGCAGTTTCTCAGAAAGCTTCTTTCCAGTTTTGAACGGAAGATATTTCCTTTTTCACCATAGCGCTCTATGCGCTTCCAAATATCCCTTTGCCAGTTCCACAAGAACAGCCATAGCGAAAGGCTTCTTGAAGGGAAAGATGTAACTCTGTGAGATGAATTAACAGAACACAGAGCAGTTTCTCAGAAAGCTTCTTTCCAGTTTTGAACGGAAGATATTTCCTTTTTCACCATAGCCCTCTATGGGCTTCCAAATATCACTTTGCCAATTCCACAAGAACAGCCTTAGCGAAAGGCTTCTTGAAGGAAAGATGTAACTCTGTGAGATGAATTAACAGAACACAGAGCAGTTTCTCAGAAAGCTTCTTTCCAGTTTTGAACGGAAGATATTACCTTTTTCACCATAGCCCTCTATGGGCTTCCAAATATCCCTTTGCCAATTCCACAAGAACAGCTTTAGCGAAAGGCTTCTTGAAGGGAAAGATGTAACTCTGTGAGATGAATTAACAGAACACAGAGCAGTTTCTCAGAAAGCTTCTTTCCAGTTTTGAACGGAAGATATTTCCTTTTTCACCATAGCCCTCTATGGGCTTCCAAATATCCCTTTGCCAATTCCACAAGAACAGCCTTAGCGAAAGGCTTCTTGAAGGAAAGATGTAACTCTGTGAGATGAATTAACAGAACACAGAGCAGTATCTCAGAAAGCTTCTTTCCAGTTTTGAACGGAAGATATTTTTTTCACCATAGCCCTCTATGGGCTTCCAAATATCCTTTGCCAATTCCACAAGAACAGACTTAGCGAAAGGCTTCTTGAAGGGAAA
>JAKFHT010004798.1:0-113121 GCA_023783455.1 Erythrocebus patas | reverse complement strand
CCGTTCAAAACTGGAAAGAAGCTTGAGAAACTGCTCTGTGTTCTGTTAATTCAACTCACAGATTTACAGCTTTCACCTCAAGAAGCCTTTCGCTAAGGCTGCTCTTGTGGAATTGCAAAGTGATATTGGAAGCCCATAGGGCTATGGTGAAAAAGGAAATATCTTCCGTTAAAACTGGAAAAAGCTTTCTGAGAAACTGCTCTGTGTTCTGTTAATTTATCTCACAGAGTTACAGCTTTCCCTTCAAGAAGCCTTTCTCTAAGACTGTTCTTGTGGAATTGGCAAAGTGATATTTGGAAGCCCATAGAGGGCTATGGTGAAGAAGGAACTATCTTCGGTTAAAAACTGGAAAGAAGCTTTCTGAGAAACTGCTTTGTGTTCTGTTAATTCATCTTACAGAGTTACAGCTTTCCCATCAAGAATCCTTTCGCTAAGGCTGTTCTTGTGGAATTGGCAAAGTGATATTTGGAAGCCCATTGAGGGCTATGGTGAAACAGGAAATATCTTCCATTAAAAAGTGGAAAGAAGCTTTCTGAGAAACTGCTTTGTGTTGTGTTAATTCATCTCACAGAGTTACAGCTTTCCCCTCAAGAATCCCTTCTCTAAGAATGTTCTTGTGGAATTGACAAAGTGAAATTTGGAAGCCCAAAGAGGGCTATGGTGAAGAAGGAAATATCTTCGGTTAAAAACTGGAAAGAAGCTTTCTGAGAAACTGCTTTGTGTTCTGTTAATTCATCTCACACAGTTACAGCTTTCCCTTCAAGAAGCCTTTCGCTAAGGCTGTTCTTGTGGAATTGGCAAAGTCATATTTGGAAGCCCATAGAGGGCTATGGTGAAAAAGGAAATATCTACCATTAAAAACTGGAAAGAAGCTTTCTGAGAAACTGCTTTGTGTTCTGTTAATTCATCTCACAGAGTTACAGCTTTCACCTCAAGAAGCCTTTCTCTAAGGCTGTTCTTGTGGAATTGGCAAATTGATATTTGGAAGCCCGTAGAGGGCAAGGGTGAAAAAGGAAATATCTTACTTTAAAAACTGGAAAGAAGCTTTCTGAGAAACTGCTTTGTGTTCTGTTAATTCATCTCACAGAGTTACATCTTTCCCTTCTAGAAGCCTTTCGCTAAGGCTGTTCTTGTGGAATTGGCAAAGTGATATTAAGAAGCCCATAGAGGGCTATGGTGAAAAGGGAAATTTCTTCCGGTAAAAACTGGAAAGAAGCTTTCTGAGAAACTGCTTTGTGTTCTGTTAATTCATCTCACAGAGTTACATCTTTCCCTTCTAGAAGCCTTTCGCTAAGGCTGTTCTTGTGGAATTGGCAAAGTGATATTAAGAAGCCCATAGAGGGCTATGGTGAAAAGGGAAATTTCTTCCGGTAAAAACTGGAAAGAAGCTTTCTGAGAAACTGCTTTGTGTTCTGTTAATTCAACTCACAGATTTACAGCTTTCACCTCAAGAAGCCGTTCTCTAAGACTGTTCTTGTGCAATTTCCAAAGTTGATATTAGGAAGCCCATAGGGGGTTATGGTGAAAAAGGAAATATCCTCCTTTGAAAACAAGAAAGAAGCTTTCTGAGAAACAGCTTTGTGTTCTGATAATTCATCTCACAGAGTTACATCTTTCCCTTCAAGAAGCCTTTCGCTAAGGCTGTTCTTGTGGAATTGGCAAAGTGATATTTGGAAGCCCATAGAGGGCTATGGTGAAAAAGGAAATATCTTCGGTTAAATACTTAAAGAAGCTTAAGGAGAAACTGCTTGGTGTTCCGTCACTTCATCACACAGAGTTACATCTTTCCCTTCAAGAAGCCTTTCGCTAAGGCTGTTCTTGTGGAATTGGCAAAGTGATATTTGGAAGACCATAGAGGGCTATGGTGAAAAAGGAAATATCTGCGGTTCAAATCCGGAAAGAAGCTTTCTGAGAAACTGCTCTGTGTTCTGTTAATTCATCTCACAGAGTTACATCTTTCCCTTGAATAAGCCTTTCACTAAGGCTGTTCTTGTGGAATTGGCAAAGTGATATGATGAAGCCCATAGAGGGCTATGGTGAAAAAGGAAGTATCTTCCGTTCAAAACTGGAAAGAAGCTTTCTGAGAAACTGCTCTGTGTTCTGTTTATTCATCTCACAGAGTTACATCTTTCTCTTCAGAAGCCTTTCGCTAAGGCTGTTCTTGTGGAATTGGCAAAGCTATATTTGGAAGCCCATAGAGGGCTGTGGTGAAAAAGGAAATATCTTCCGTTCAAAACTGGAAAGAAGCTTTCTGAGAAACTGCTCTGTGTTCTGTTAATTCATCTCACGGATTTACATCTTTCCCTTCAAGAAGACTTTCGCTACGGCTGTTCTTGTGGAATTGGCAAAGGGATATTTGGAAGCCCATACAGGGCTATGGTGAAAAAGGAAATAACTTCCGTTCAAAACATGGAAGAAGCTTTCTGAGAAACTGCTCTGTGTTCTGTTAATTCATCTCACAGAGTTACATCTTTCTCTTCAGAAGCCTTTCGCTAAGGCTGCTCTTGTGGAATTGGCAGAGTGATATTTGGAAGCCCATAGAGGGCTATGGTGAAAAAGGAAATATCTTCCGTTCAAAACTGGAAAGAAGCTTTCTGAGAAACTGCTCTGTGTTCTGTTAATTCATCTCACAGAGTTACATGTTTCGCTTCAAGAAGCCTTTCGCTAAGGCTGTTCTTGTGGAATTGGCAAAGCTATATTTGGAAGCCCATAGAGGGCTGTGGTGAAAAAGGAAATATCTTCCGTTCAAAACTGGAAAGAAGCTTTCTGAGAAACTGCTCTGTGTTCTGTTAATTCATCTCACGGATTTACATCTTTCCCTTCAAGAAGACTTTCGCTAAGGCTGTTCTCGTGCAATTGGCAAAGGGATATTTGGAAGCCCATTGAGGGCTACGGTGAAAAAGGAAATATCTTCCGTTCAAAACTGTAAAGAAGCTTTCTGAGAAGCTGCTCTGTGTTCTGGTAATTCATCTCACAGAGTTACAGCTTTCCTCAAGAAGCCTTTCGCTAAGGCTGTTCTTGTGGAATTGGCAAAGGATATTTGGAAGCCCATAGAGGGCTATGGTGAAAAAGGAAATATCTTCCGTTCAAAACTGGAAAGAAGATTTCTGAGAAACTGCTCTGTGTTCTGTTAATTCATCTCACAGAGTTACATCTTTCCCTTCAAGAAGCCTTTCGCTAAGGCTGTTCTTGTGGAATTGGCAAAGGGATATTTGGAAGCTCATAGAGGGCTATGGTGAAAAAAAAAATATCTTCCGTTTAAAACTGGAAAGAAGCTTTCTGAGAAACTGCTCTGTGTTCTGTTAATTCATCTCACAGAGTTACATCTTTCTCTTCAAGAAGCCTTTCGCTAAGGCTGCTCTTGTGGAATTGGCAGAGTGATATTTGGAAGCCCATAGAGGGCTATGGTGAAAAAGGAAATATCATCCGTTCAAAACTGGAAAGAAGCTTTCTGAGAAACTGCTCTGTGTTCTGTTAATTCATCTCACAGAGTTACATATTTCCCTTCAAGAAGCCTTTCGCTAAGGCTTTTCTTGTGGAATTGGCAAAGTGATATTTGGAAGCCCATAGAGGGCTATGGTGAAAAAGGAAATATCTTCCGTTCAAAACTGGAAAGAAGCTTTCTGAGAAACTGCTCTGTGTTCTGTTAATTCATCTCACAGAGTTACATCTTTCCCTTCAAGAAGCCTTTCGATAAGGTTGTTCTTGTGGAATTGGCAAAGTGATATTTGGAAGCCAATAGAGGGCTCTGGTGAAAAAGGAAATATCTTCCGTTCAAAACTGGAAAGAATCATTCTGAGAAACTGCTCTGTGTTCTGTTAATTCATCTCACAGAGTTACATCTTTCCCTTCCAGAAGCCTTTCGCTAAGGCTGTTCTTGTGGAATTGGCAAAGTGATATTTGGAAGCCCATAGAGGGCTACGGGGAAAAAGGAAATATCTTCCGTTAAAAACTGGAAAGAAGCTTTCTGAGAAACTGCTCTGTGTTCTGTTAATTCATCTCACAGAGTTACATCTTTCCCTTCAAGAAGCCTTCGCTAAGGCTGTTCTTGTGGAATTGGCAAAGGATATTTGGAAGCCCATAGAGGCTATGGTGAAAAGGAAATATCTTCCGTTCAAAACTGGAAAGAAGCTTTCTGAGAAACTGCTCTGTGTTCTGTTAATTCATCTCACAGAGTTACATCTTTCCCTTCAAGAAGCCTTTCGCTAAGGCTGTTCTTGTGGAATTGGCAAAGTGATATTTGGAAGCCCATAGAGGGCTATGGTGAAGAAGGAACTATCTTCCATTAAAAACTGGAAAGAAGCTTTCTGAGAAACTGCTTTGTGTTCTGTTAATTCATCTCACAGAGTTACAGCTTTCCCTTCAAGAAGCCTTTCGCTAACGCTGTTCTTGTGGAATTGGCAAAGTGATATTTGGAAGCCCATAGAGGGCTATGGTGAAAAAGGAAATATCTTCCGCTCAAAACTGGAAAGAAGCTTTCTGAGAAACTGCTTTGTGATCTGTTAATTCATCTCACAGAGTTACAGCTTTCGCTTCAAGAATCCCTTCTCTAAGAATGTTCTTGTGGAATTGGCAAAGTGAAATTTCAAAGCCCAAAGAGGGCTAAGGTGAAAAAGGAAATATCTTCCTTTAAAAACTGGAAAGAAGCTTTCTGGGAAACTGCTCTGTGTTCTGTTAATTCATCTCACAGAGTTACAAATTTCGCCTCAAGAAGCCTTTCTCTAAGACTGTTCTTGTGGAATTTGCGAATATGATATTAGGAAGCCCATAGAGGGCTATGGTGAAAAAAATATCTTCCATTAAAACCAGAAAGAAGCTTTCTGAGAAACTGCTTTGTGTTCTGTTAATTCATCTCACAGAGATACATCTTTCCTTCAAGAAGCCTGTCGCTAAGTCTGTTTTGTGGAATTGACAAAGTAATATTTGGAAGCCCATAGAGGCTATGGTGAAAAAGGAAATATCTTACTTTAAAAACTGGAAAGAAGCTTTATGAGAAACTGCTTTGTGTTCTGTTAATTCATCTCACAGAGTTACAGCTTTCCTCTCAAGAAGCCTTCCTCTAAGACTGTTCTTGTGGAATTTGCAAAGTGATATTTGGAAGCCCTTAGAGGGCTATGGTGAAAAAGGAAATACCTTCCTTTAAAAACTGGAAAGAAGCTTTCTGAGTAACTGCTTTGTGGTCTGTTTATTCATCTCACAGAGTTACAGCTTTCACCTCAAGAAGCCTTTCTCTAAGACTGTTCTTGTGGAATTGGAAAAGTGATATTTGGAAATCCATAGAGGGCTATGGTGAAAAAGGAAATATCTTCGTTCAAAACTGGAAAAAGCTTTCTGAGAAACTTCTTTGTGCTCCGTTACTTCATCTCACAGAGTTACATCTTTCCCTTGAATAAGCCTTTCACTAAGGCTGTTCTTGTGGAATTGGCAAAGTGATATGATGAAGCCCATAGAGGGCTATGGTGAAAAAGGAAATAACTTCCGTTCAAAACTGGAAAGAAGCTTTCTGAGAAACTGCTCTGTGTTCTGTTAATTCATCTCACAGAGTTACATCTTTCTCTTCAGAAGCCTTTCGCTAAGGCTGCTCTTGTGGAATTGGCAGAGTGATATTTGGAAGCCCATAGAGGGCTATGGTGAAAAAGGAAATATCTTCCGTTCAAAACTGGAAAGAAGCTTTCTGAGAAACTGCTCTGTGTTCTGTTAATTCATCTCACAGAGTTACATGTTTCGCTTCAAGAAGCCTTTCGCTAAGGCTGTTCTTGTGGAATTGGCAAAGCTATATTTGGAAGCCCATAGAGGGCTGTGGTGAAAAAGGAAATATCTTCCGTTCAAAACTGGAAAGAAGCTTTCTGAGAAACTGCTCTGTGTTCTGTTAATTCATCTCACGGATTTACATCTTTCCCTTCAAGAAGACTTTCGCTACGGCTGTTCTTGTGGAATTGGCAAAGGGATATTTGGAAGCCCATTGAGGGCTACGGTGAAAAAGGAAATATCTTCCGTTCAAAACTGTAAAGAAGCTTTCTGAGAAGCTGCTCTGTGTTCTGGTAATTCATCTCACAGAGTTACATCTTTCCCCTCAAGAAGCCTTTCGCTAAGGCTGTTCTTGTGGAATTGGCAAAGGGATAATTGGAACCCCTAGAGGGCTATGGTGAAAAAGGAAATATCTTCCGTTCAAAACTGGAAAGAAGATTTCTGAGAAACTGCTCTGTGTTCTGTTAATTCATCTCACAGAGTTACATCTTTCCCTTCAAGAAGCCTTTCGCTAAGGCTGTTCTTGTGGAATTGGCAAAGGGATATTTGGAAGCTCATAGAGGGCTATGGTGAAAAAAAAAATATCTTCCGTTTAAAACTGGAAAGAAGCTTTCTGAGAAACTGCTCTGTGTTCTGTTAATTCATCTCACAGAGTTACATCTTTCTCTTCAAGAAGCCTTTCGCTAAGGCTGCTCTTGTGGAATTGGCAGAGTGATATTTGGAAGCCAATAGAGGGCTATGGTGAAAAAGGAAATATCATCCGTTCAAAACTGGAAAGAAGCTTTCTGAGAAACTGCTCTGTGTTCTGTTAATTCATCTCACAGAGTTACATATTTCCCTTCAAGAAGCCTTTCGCTAAGGCTTTTCTTGTGGAATTGGCAAAGTGATATTTGGAAGCCCATAGAGGGCTACGGGGAAAAAGGAAATATCTTCCGTTCAAAACTGGAAAGAAGCTTTCTGAGAAACTGCTCTGTGTTCTGTTAATTCATCTCACAGAGTAACATCTTTCCCTTCAAGAAGCCTTTCGATAAGGTTGTTCTTGTGGAATTGGCAAAGTGATATTTGGAAGCCAATAGAGGGCTCTGGTGAAAAAGGAAATATCTTCCGTTCAAAACTGGAAAGAATCATTCTGAGAAACTGCTCTGTGTTCTGTTAATTCATCTCACAGAGTTACATCTTTCCCTTCAAGAAGCCTTTCGCTAAGGCTGTTCTTGTGGAATTGGCAAAGTGATATTTGGAAGCCCATAGAGGGCTACGGGGAAAAAGGAAATATCTTCCGTTAAAAACTGGAAAGAAGCTTTCTGAGAAACTGCTCTGTGTTCTGTTAATTCATCTCACAGAGTTACATCTTTCCCTTCAAGAAGCCTTTCGCTAAGGCTGTTCTTGTGGAATTGGCAAAGGGATATTTGGAAGCCCATAGAGGGCTATGGAGAAAAAGGAAATATCTTCCGTTCAAAACTGGAAAGAAGCTTTCTGAGAAACTGCTCTGTGTTCTGTTAATTCATCTCACAGAGTTACATCTTTCCCTTCAAGAAGCCTTTCGCTAAGGCTGTTCTTGTGGAATTGGCAAAGTGATATTTGGAAGCCCATAGAGGGCTATGGTGAAGAAGGAACTATCTTCCATTAAAAACTGGAAAGAAGCTTTCTGAGAAACTGCTTTGTGTTCTGTTAATTCATCTCACAGAGTTACAGCTTTCCCTTCAAGAAGCCTTTCGCTAACGCTGTTCTTGTGGAATTGGCAAAGTGATATTTGGAAGCCCATAGAGGGCTATGGTGAAAAAGGAAATATCTTCCATTAAAAACTGGAAAGAAGCTTTCTGAGAAACTGCTTTGTGTTCTGTTAATTCATCTCACAGAGTTACAGCTTTCGCTTCAAGAATCCCTTCTCTAAGAATGTTCTTGTGGAATTGGCAAAGTGAAATTTCGAAGCCCAAAGAGGGCTATGGTGAAAAAGGAAATATCTTCCTTTAAAAACTGGAAAGAAGCTTTCTGGGAAACTGCTTTGTGTTCTGTTAATTCATCTCACAGAGTTACAAATTTCGCCTCAAGAAGCCTTTCTCTAAGACTGTTCTTGTGGAATTTGCGAATATGATATTAGGAAGCCCATAGAGGGCTATGGTGAAAAAGGAAATATCTTCCATTAAAAACCAGAAAGAAGCTTTCTGAGAAACTGCTTTGTGTTCTGTTAATTCATCTCAAAGAGATACATCTTTCCCTTCAAGAAGCCTGTCGCTAAGTCTGTTTTTGTGGAATTGACAAAGTAATATTTGGAAGCCCGTAGAGGGCAAGGGTGAAAAAGGAAATATCTTACTTTAAAAACTGGAAAGAAGCTTTATGAGAAACTGCTTTGTGTTCTGTTAATTCATCTCACAGAGTTACAGCTTTCCTCTCAAGAAGCCTTCCTCTAAGACTGTTCTTGTGGAATTTGCAAAGTGATATTTGGAAGCCCTTAGAGGGCTATGGTGAAAAAGGAAATACCTTCCTTTAAAAACTGGAAAGAAGCTTTCTGAGTAACTGCTTTGTGGTCTGTTTATTCATCTCACAGAGTTACAGCTTTCACCTCAAGAAGCCTTTCTCTAAGACTGTTCTTGTGGAATTGGAAAAGTGATATTTGGAAATCCATAGAGGGCTATGGTGAAAAAGGAAATATCTTCGGTTAAATCCTGGAAAAAAGCTTTCTGAGAAACTTCTTTGTGCTCCGTTACTTCATCTCACAGAGTTACATCTTTCCCTTGAATAAGCCTTTCACTAAGGCTGTTCTTGTGGAATTGGCAAAGTGATATGATGAAGCCCATAGAGGGCTATGGTGAAAAAGGAAGTATCTTCCGTTCAAAACTGGAAAGAAGCTTTCTGAGAAACTGCTCTGTGTTCTGTTAATTCATCTCACAGAGTTACATCTTTCTCTTCAGAAGCCTTTCGCTAAGGCTGCTCTTGTGGAATTGGCAGAGTGATATTTGGAGGCCCATAGAGGGCTATGGTGAAAAAGGAAATATCTTCCGTTCAAAACTGGAAAGAAGCTTTCTGAGAAACTGCTCTGTGTTCTGTTAATTCATCTCACAGAGTTACATATTTCCTTCAAGAAGCCTTTCGCTAAGGCTGTTCTTGTGGAATTGGCAAAGGATATTTGGAAGCCCATAGAGGCTATGGTGAAAAGGAAATATCTTCCGTTCAAAACTGGAAAGAAGCTTTCTGAGAAACTGCTCTGTGTTCTGTTAATTCATCTCACAGAGTTACATCTTTCCTTCAAGAAGCCTTCGCTAAGGCTGTTCTTGTGGAATTGGCAAAGGATATTTGGAAGCCCATAGAGGGCTATGGTGAAAAGGAAATATCTTCCGTTCAAAACTGGAAAGAAGCTTTCTGAGAAACTGCTCTGTGTTCTGTTAATTCATCTCACAGAGTTACAGCTTTCCCTCAAGAAGCCTTTCGCTAAGGCTGTTCTTGTGGAATTGGCAAAGGATATTTGGAAGCCCATAGAGGGCTATGGTGAAAAGGAAATATCTTCCGTTCAAAACTGGAAAGAAGCTTTCTGAGAAACTGCTCTGTGTTCTGTTAATTCATCTCACAGAGTTACATCTTTCCTTCAAGAAGCCTTTCGCTAAGGCTGTTCTTGTGGAATTGGCAAAGGGATATTTGGAAGCCCATAGAGGGCTATGGTGAAAAGGAAATATCTTCCTTTAAAAACTGGAAAGAAGCTTTCTGAGAAACTGCTCTGTGTTCTGTTAATTCATCTCACAGAGTTACATCTTTCCCTTCAAGAAGCCTTTCGCTAAGGCTGTTCTTGTGGAATTGGCAAGTGATATTTGGAAGCCATAGAGGGCTATGGTGAAAAGGAAATATCTTCCGTTCAAAACTGGAAAGAAGCTTTCTGAGAAACTGCTCTGTGTTCTGTTAATTCATCTCACAGAGTTACATCTTTCCCTTCAAGAAGCCTTTCGCTAAGGCTGTTCTTGTGGAATTGGCAAAGTGATATTTGGAAGCCCATAGAGGGCTATGGTGAAAAGGAAATATCTTCCGTTCAAAACTGGAAAGAAGCTTTCTGAGAAACTGCTCTGTGTTCTGTTAATTCATCTCACAGAGTAACATCTTTCCCTTCAAGAAGCCTTTCGATAAGGTTGTTCTTGTGGAATTGGCAAAGTGATATTTGGAAGCCAATAGAGGGCTCTGGTGAAAAAGGAAATATCTTCCGTTCAAAACTGGAAAGAATCTTCTGAGAAACTGCTCTGTGTTCTGTTAATTCATCTCACAGAGTTACATCTTTCCCTTCAAGAAGCCTTTCGCTAAGGCTGTTCTTGTGGAATTGGCAAAGTGATATTTGGAAGCCCATAGAGGGCTACGGGGAAAAAGGAAATATCTTCCGTTAAAAACTGGAAAGAAGCTTTCTGAGAAACTGCTCTGTGTTCTGTTAATTCATCTCACAGAGTTACATCTTTCCCTTCAAGAAGCCTTTCGCTAAGGCTGTTCTTGTGGAATTGGCAAAGGATATTTGGAAGCCATAGAGGGCTATGGTGAAAAGGAAATATCTTCCGTTCAAAACTGGAAAGAAGCTTTCTGAGAAACTGCTCTGTGTTCTGTTAATTCATCTCACAGAGTTACATCTTTCCTTCAAGAAGCCTTTCGCTAAGGCTGTTCTTGTGGAATTGCAAAAGTGATATTTGGAAGCCCATAGAGGGCTATGGTGAAAAAGGAACTATCTTCCATTAAAACTGGAAAGAAGCTTTCTGAGAAACTGCTTTGTGTTCTGTTAATTCATCTCAGAGAGTTACAGTCTTTCCTTCAAGAAGCCTTTCGCTAAGGCTGTTCTTGTGGAATTGGCAAAGTGATATTTGGAAGCCCATAGAGGGCTATGGTGAAAAAGGAAATATCTTCCATTAAAAACTGGAAAGAAGCTTTCTGAGAAACTGCTCTGTGTTCTGTTAATTCATCTCACAGAGTTACAGCTTTCCTTCAAGAATCCTTCTCTAAGGCTGTTCTTGTGGAATTGGCAAAGTGATATTTGGAAGCCCATAGAGGGCTATGGTGAAAAGGAAATATCTTCCTTAAAAACTGGAAAGAAGCTTTCTGAGAAACTGCTTTGTGTTCTGTTAATTCATCTCACAGAGTTACATTTTCCCTTCAAGAAGCCTTTCTAAGGCTGTTCTTGTGGAATTGGCAAAGTGATATTTGGAAGCCCATAGAGGGCTATGGTGAAAAGGAAATATCTTCCATTAAAAACTGGAAAGAAGCTTTCTGAGAAACTGCTTTGTGTTCTGTTAATTCATCTCACAGAGTTACATCTTTCCTTCAAGAAGCCTTTCGCTAAGGCTGTTCTTGTGGAATTGGCAAAGTGATATTTGGAAGCCCATAGAGGGCTATGGTGAAAAGGAAATATCTTCCTTTAAAACTGGAAAGAAGCTTCTGAGAAACTGCTTTGTGTTCTGTTAATTCATCTCACAGAGTTACAGCTTTCCTTCAAGAAGCCTTCCTCTAAGACTGTTCTTGTGGAATTGGCAAAGTGATATTTGGAAGCCCATAGAGGGCTATGGTGAAAAGGAAATATCTTCCTTTAAAAACTGGAAAGAAGCTTTCTGAGAAACTGCTTTGTGTTCTGTTAATTCATCTCACAGAGTTACAGCTTTCACCTCAAGAAGCCTTTCTCTAAGACTGTTCTTGTGGAATTGGAAAAGTGATTTGGAAGCCCATAGAGGGCTATGGTGAAAAGGAAATATCTTCCTTTAAAACTGGAAAGAAGCTTTCTGAGAAACTGCTTTGTGTTCTGTTAATTCATCTCACAGAGTTACATCTTTCCCTCAAGAAGCCTTTCTCTAAGACTGTTCTTGTGGAATTGGCAAAGTGATATTTGGAAGCCCATAGAGGGCTATGGTGAAAAAGGAAATATCTTCCTTTAAAACTGGAAAGAAGCTTTCTGAGAAACTGCTTTGTGTTCTGTTAATTCATCTCACAGAGTTACATCTTTCCTTCAAGAAGCCTTTCGCTAAGGCTGTTCTTGTGGAATTGGCAAAGTGATATTTGGAAGCCCATAGAGGGCTATGGTGAAAAGGAAATATCTTCGTTAAAACTGGAAAGAAGCTTTCTGAGAAACTGCTTTGTGTTCTGTTAATTCATCTCACAGAGTTACATCTTTCCCTTCAAGAAGCCTTTCTAAGGCTGTTCTTGTGGAATTGGCAAAGTGATATTTGGAAGCCCATAGAGGGCTATGGTGAAAAGGAAATATCTTCCGTTCAAAACTGGAAAGAAGCTTTCTGAGAAACTGCTCTGTGTTCTGTTAATTCATCTCACAGAGTTACATCTTTCTCTTCAAGAAGCCTTTCGCTAAGGCTGTTCTTGTGGAATTGGCAAAGTGATATTTGGAAGCCCATAGAGGGCTATGGTGAAAAGGAAATATCTTCCGTTCAAAACTGGAAAGAAGCTTTCTGAGAAACTGCTCTGTGTTCTGTTAATTCATCTCACAGAGTTACATCTTTCCTTCAAGAAGCCTTTCGCTAAGGCTGTTCTTGTGGAATTGGCAAAGTGATATTTGGAAGCCCATAGAGGGCTATGGTGAAAAAGGAAATATCTTCCGTTCAAAACTGGAAAGAAGCTTTCTGAGAAACTGCTCTGTGTTCTGTTAATTCATCTCACAGAGTTACAACTTTCACCTCAAGAAGCCTTTCTCTAAGACTGTTCTTGTGGAATTGGCAAAGTGATATTTGGAAGCCCATAGAGGGCTATGGTGAAGAAGGAAATATCTTCGGTTAAAAACTGGAAAGAAGCTTTCTGAGAAACTGCTTTGTGTTCTGTTAATTCATCTCACAGAGTTACAGCTTTCCCTTCAAGAAGCCTTTCGCTAAGGCTGTTCTTGTGGAATTGGCAAAGTGATATTTGGAAGCCCATAGAGGGCTATGGTGAAAAAGGAAATATCTTCCATTAAAAACTGGAAAGAAGCTTTCTGAGAAACTGCTTTGTGTTCTGTTAATTCATCTCACAGAGTTACAGCTTTCCTTCAAGAATCCTTCTCTAAGGCTGTTCTTGTGGAATTGGCAAAGTGAAATTTCAAAGCCCAAAGAGGGCTATGGTGAAAAAGGAAATATCTTCTTTAAAACTGGAAAGAAGCTTTCTGAGAAACTGCTCTGTGTTCTGTTAATTCATCTCACAGAGTTACAAATTTCGCCTCAAGAAGCCTTTCTCTAAGACTGTTCTTGTGGAATTGGCAGAATATGATATTAGGAAGCCCATAGAGGGCTATGGTGAAAAGGAAATATCTTCCATTAAAAACTGGAAAGAAGCTTTCTGAGAAACTGCTTTGTGTTCTGTTAATTCATCTCACAGATACATCTTTCCTTCAAGAGCCTTCGCTAAGTCTGTTTTTGTGGAATTGGCAAAGTGATATTTGGAAGCCCATAGAGGGCAAGGGTGAAAAGGAAATATCTTACTTTAAAAACTGGAAAGAAGCTTTATGAGAAACTGCTTTGTGTTCTGTTAATTCATCTCACAGTGTTACAGCTTTCCTCTCAAGAAGCCTTCCTCTAAGACTGTTCTTGTGGAATTTGCAAAGTGATATTTGGAAGCCCTTAGAGGGCTATGGTGAAAAAGGAAATACCTTCCTTTAAAAACTGGAAAGAAGCTTTCTGAGAAACTGCTTTGTGGTCTGTTAATTCATCTCACAGAGTTACAGCTTTCACCTCAAGAAGCCTTTCTCTAAGACTGTTCTTGTGGAATTGGCAAAGTGATATTTGGAAGCCCATAGAGGGCTATGGTGAAGAAGGAAATATCTTCGGTTAAAAACTGGAAAGAAGCTTTCTGAGAAACTGCTTTGTGTTCTGTTAATTCATCTCACAGAGTTACATCTTTCCTTCAAAAAGCCTTTCGCTAAGGCTGTTCTTGTGGAATTGGCAAAGTGATATGATGAAGCCCATAGAGGGCTATGGTGAAAAAGGAAGTATCTTCCGTTCAAAACTGGAAAGAAGCTTTCTGAGAAACTGTTTTGTGTTCTGTTAATTCATCTCACAGAGTTACATCTTTCTCTTCAAGAAGCCTTTCGCTAAGGCTGCTCTTGTGGAATTGGCAAGTGATATTTGGAAGCCCATAGAGGGCTATGGTGAAAAAGGAAATATCTTCCGTTCAAAACTGGAAAGAAGCTTTCTGAGAAACTGCTCTGTGTTCTGTTAATTCATCTCACAGAGTTACATGTTTCCTTCAAGAAGCCTTTCGCTAAGGCTGTTCTTGTGGAATTGGCAAAGTGATATTTGGAAGCCCATAGAGGGCTGTGGTGAAAAGGAAATATCTTCCGTTCAAAACTGGAAAGAAGCTTTCTGAGAAACTGCTCTGTGTTCTGTTAATTCATCTCATTTTACATCTTTCCCTTCAAGAAGACTTTCGCTATGGCTGTTCTTGTGGAATTGGCAAAGGGATATTTGGAAGCCCATACAGGGCTATGGTGAAAAAGGAAATAACTTCCGTTCAAAACTGGGAAGAAGCTTTCTGAGAAACTGCTCTGTGTTCTGTTAATTCATCTCACAGAGTTACATCTTTCTCTTCAGAAGCCTTTCGCTAAGGCTGCTCTTGTGGAATTGGCAGAGTGATATTTGGAAGCCCATAGAGGGCTATGGTGAAAAGGAAATATCTTCCGTTCAAAACTGGAAAGAAGCTTGAGAAACTGCTCTGTGTTCTGTTAATTCATCTCACAGAGTTACATGTTTCCTTCAAAGCCTTTCGCTAAGGCTGTTCTTGTGGAATTGGCAAAGTTATATTTGGAAGCCCATAGAGGGCTGTGGTGAAAAAGGAAATATCTTCCGTTCAAAACTGGAAAGAAGCTTTCTGAGAAACTGCTCTGTGTTCTGTTAATTCATCTCACGGATTTACATCTTTCCTTCAAGAAGACTTTAAGGCTGTTCTTGTGGAATTGGCAAAGGATATTTGGAAGCCCATTGAGGGCTACGGTGAAAAAGGAAATATCTTCCGTTCAAAACTGTAAAGAAGCTTTCTGAGAAACTGCTCTGTGTTCTGTAATTCATCTCACAGAGTTACATCTTTCCCTTCAAAGCCTTTCGCTAAGGCTGTTCTTGTGGAATTGGGGATATAATTGGAACCCCAGAGGGCTATGGTGAAAAGGAAATATCTTCCGTTCAAAACTGGAAAGAAGATTTCTGAGAAACTGCTCTGTGTTCTGTTAATTCATCTCACAGAGTTACATCTTTCCCTTCAAGAAGCCTTTTCGCTAGGCCTGTTCTTGTGGAATTGGCAAAGGATATTTGGAAGCTCATAGAGGGCTATGGTGAAAAAAAAAATATCTTCCGTTTAAAACTGGAAAGAAGCTTTCTGAGAAACTGCTCTGTGTTCTGTTAATTCATCTCACAGAGTTACATCTTTCTCTTCAAGAAGCCTTTCGCTAAGGCTGCTCTTGTGGAATTGGCAGAGTGATATTTGGAAGCCAATAGAGGGCTATGGTGAAAAAGGAAATATCATCCGTTCAAAACTGGAAAGAAGCTTTCTGAGAAACTGCTCTGTGTTCTGTTAATTCATCTCACAGAGTTACATATTTCCCTTCAAGAAGCCTTTCGCTAAGGCTTTTCTTGTGGAATTGGCAAAGTGATATTTGGAAGCCCATAGAGGGCTACGGGGAAAAAGGAAATATCTTCCGTTCAAAACTGGAAAGAAGCTTTCTGAGAAACTGCTCTGTGTTCTGTTAATTCATCTCACAGAGTAACATCTTTCCTTCAAGAAGCCTTTCGAAAGGTTGTTCTTGTGGAATTGGCAAAGTGATATTTGGAAGCCAATAGAGGGCTCTGGTGAAAAAGGAAATATCTTCCGTTCAAAACTGGAAAGAATCATTCTGAGAAACTGCTCTGTGTTCTGTTAATTCATCTCACAGAGTTACATCTTTCCCTTCAAGAAGCCTTTCGCTAAGGCTGTTCTTGTGGAATTGGCAAAGTGATATTTGGAAGCCCATAGAGGCTATGGTGAAAAGGAAATATCTTCCGTTAAAAACTGGAAAGAAGCTTTCTGAGAAACTGCTCTGTGTTCTGTTAATTCATCTCACAGAGTTACATCTTTCCCTTCAAGAAGCCTTTCGCTAAGGCTGTTCTTGTGGAATTGGCAAAGGGATATTTGGAAGCCCATAGAGGGCTATGGAGAAAAAGGAAATATCTTCCGTTCAAAACTGGAAAGAAGCTTTCTGAGAAACTGCTCTGTGTTCTGTTAATTCATCTCACAGAGTTACATCTTTCCCTTCAAGAAGCCTTTCGCTAAGGCTGTTCTTGTGGAATTGGCAAAGTGATATTTGGAAGCCCATAGAGGGCTATGGTGAAAAGGAACTATCTTCCATTAAAACTGGAAAGAAGCTTTCTGAGAAACTGCTTTGTGTTCTGTTAATTCATCTCACAGAGTTACAGCTTTCCTTCAAGAAGCCTTCGCTAAGGCTGTTCTTGTGGAATTGGCAAAGTGATATTTGGAAGCCCATAGAGGCTATGGTGAAAAAGGAAATATCTTCCATTAAAAACTGGAAAGAAGCTTTCTGAGAAACTGCTTTGTGTTCTGTTAATTCATCTCACAGAGTTACAGCTTTCCTTCAAGAATCCCTTCTCTAAGAATGTTCTTGTGGAATTGGCAAAGTGAAATTTCAAGCCCAAAGAGGGCTATGGTGAAAAGGAAATATCTTCCTTTAAAAACTGGAAAGAAGCTTTCTGAGAAACTGCTTTGTGTTCTGTTAATTCATCTCACAGAGTTACAAATTTCCCTTCAAGAAGCCTTTCTCTAAGACTGTTCTTGTGGAATTGGCAATATGATATTAGGAAGCCCATAGAGGCTATGGTGAAAAGGAAATATCTTCCATTAAAAACCAGAAAGAAGCTTTCTGAGAAACTGCTTTGTGTTCTGTTAATTCATCTCAAAGAGATACATCTTTCCTTCAAGAAGCCTGTCGCTAAGTCTGTTCTTGTGGAATTGAAAAGTGATATTTGGAAGCCCATAGAGGGCAAGGGTGAAAAGGAAATATCTTACTTTAAAAACTTGAAAGAAGCTTTGAGAAACTGCTTTGTGTTCTGTTAATTCATCTCACAGAGTTACAGCTTTCCTCTCAAGAAGCCTTCCTCTAAGACTGTTCTTGTGGAATTGGCAAAGTGATATTTGGAAGCCCTTAGAGGGCTATGGTGAAAAGGAAATATCTTCCTTTAAAAACTGGAAAGAAGCTTTCTGAGAAACTGCTTTGTGTTCTGTTAATTCATCTCACAGAGTTACAGCTTTCACCTCAAGAAGCCTTTCGCTAAGACTGTTCTTGTGGAATTGGAAAAGTGATATTTGGAAGCCATAGAGGGCTATGGTGAAAAAGGAAATATCTTCGTTAAAAACTGGAAAGAAGCTTTCTGAGAAACTGCTTTGTGTTCTGTTAATTCATCTCACAGAGTTACATCTTTCCCTTGAAGAAGCCTTTCACTAAGGCTGTTCTTGTGGAATTGGCAAAGTGATATGATGGAAGCCCATAGAGGGCTATGGTGAAAAAGGAAATATCTTCCGTTCAAAACAGGAAAGAAGCTTGAGAAACTGCTCTGTGTTCTGTTAATTCATCTCACAGAGTTACATCTTTCTCTTCAAGAAGCCTTTCGCTAAGGCTGTCTTGTGGAATTGGCAAAGTGATATTTGGAAGCCCATAGAGGGCTATGGTGAAAAGGAAATATCTTCCGTTCAAAACTGGAAAGAAGCTTTCTGAGAAACTGCTCTGTGTTCTGTTAATTCATCTCACAGAGTTACATCTTTCCTTCAAGAAGCCTTTCGCTAAGGCTGTTCTTGTGGAATTGGCAAAGTGATATTTGGAAGCCCATAGAGGCTATGGTGAAAAGGAAATATCTTCCGTTCAAAACTGGAAAGAAGCTTTCTGAGAAACTGCTCTGTGTTCTGTTAATTCATCTCACAGAGTTACAATCTTTCACCTCAAGAAGCCTTTCTCTAAGACTGTTCTTGTGGAATTGGCAAAGTGATATTTGGAAGCCCATAGAGGGCTATGGTGAAGAAGGAAATATCTTCGTTCAAAACTGGAAAGAAGCTTTCTGAGAAACTGCTGTGTTCTGTTAATTCATCTCACAGAGTTACAGCTTTCCTTCAAGAAGCCTTTCGCTAAGGCTGTTCTTGTGGAATTGGCAAAGTGATATTTGGAAGCCCATAGAGGGCTATGGTGAAAAGGAAATATCTTCGGTTAAAACTGGAAAGAAGCTTTCTGAGAAACTGTTTCTGTGTTCTGTGAATTCATCTCACAGAGTTACAGCTTTCCTTCAAGAAGCCTTTCGCTAAGGCTGTTCTTGTGGAATTGGCAAAGTGATATTTGGAAGCCCATAGAGGGCTATGGTGAAAAAGGAAATATCTTCCGTTAAAAACTGGAAAGAAGCTTTCTGAGAAACTGCTTTGTGTTCTGTTAATTCATCTCACAGAGTTACATCTTTCCCTTCAAGAAGCCTTCGCTAAGGCTGTTCTTGTGGAATTGGCAAAGTGATATTTGGAAGCCCATAGAGGGCTATGGTGAGAAAGGAAATATCTTGGTTAAAACTGGAAAGAAGCTCTCTGAGAAACTGCTTTGTGTTCTGTTAATTCATCTCACAGAGTTACATCTTTCCCTTCAAGAAGCCTTTCGCTAAGGCTGTTCTTGTGGAATTGGCAAAGTGATATTTGGAAGCCCATAGAGGGCTATGGTGAAAAGGAAATATCTTCCATTAAAACTGGAAAGAAGCTTTCTGAGAAACTGCTTTGTGTTCTGTTAATTCATCTCACAGAGTTACAGCTTTCCTTCTCAAGAAGCCTTTCGCTAAGACTGTTCTTGTGGAATTGGCAAAGTGATATTTGGAAGCCCATAGAGGGCTATGGTTGAAAAGGAAATATCTTCCTTTAAAACTGGAAAGAAGCTTTCTGAGAAACTGCTTTGTGTTCTGATAATTCATCTCACAGAGTTACATCTTTCCTTCAAGAAGCCTTTCGCTAAGACTGTTCTTGTGGAATTGGCAAAGTGATATTTGGAAGCCCTTAGAGGGCTATGGTGAAAAGGAAATATCTTCCGTTAAAAACTGGAAAGAAGCTTGAGAAACTACTTTGTGTTCTGTTAATTCATCTCACAGAGTTACTTCTTTCCTTCAAGAAGCCTTTCACTAATGCTGTTCTTGTGGAATTGGCAAAGTGATATTTGGAAGCCCATAGAGGGCTATGGTGAAAAAGGAAATATCTTCCTTAAAACTGGAAAGAAGCTTTCTGAGAAACTGCTTTGTGTTCTGTTAATTCATCTCACAGAGTTACAGCTTTCCCTCAAGAAGCCTTTCTCTAAGACTGTTCTTGTGGAATTGGCAAAGCGATATTTGGAAATCCATAGAGGCTATGGTGAAAAGGAAATATCTTCCTTAAAACTGGAAAGAAGCTTTCTGAGAAACTGCTTTGTGTTCTGTTAATTCATCTCACAGAGTTACAGCTTTCCTTCAAGAAGCCTTTCGCTAAGTCTGTTCTTGTGGAATTGGCAAAGTGATATTTGGAAGCCCATAGAGGGCTATGGTGAAAAGGAAATATCTTCTTTAAAAACTGGAAAGAAGCTTTCTGAAAACTGCTTTGTGTTCTGTTAATTCATCTCACAGAGTTACAGCTTTCCCTCAAGAAGCCTTTCTAAGACTGTTCTTGTGGAATTGGCAAAGTGATATTTGGAAGCCCATAGAGGGCTATGGTGAAAAAGGAAATATCTTCGTTAAATACTGGAAAGAAGCTGAGAAACTGCTTGTTCTGTTAATTCATCTCACAGAGTTACATCTTTCATTTCAAGAAGCCTTTCTCAAGACTGTTCTTGTGGAATTGGCAAAGTGATATTTGGAAGCCCATAGAGGGCTATGGTGAAAAAGGAAATATCTCCCTGAAAACTGGAAAGAAGCTTGAGAAACTGCTTTGTGTCTGTTAATTCATCTCACAGAGTTACATCTTTCCTTCAAGAAGCCTTTCGCTAAGGCTGTTCTTGTGGAATTGGCAAAGTGATATTTGGAAGCCCATAGAGGGCTACGGTGAAAAGGAAATATCTTCGTTAAAACTGGAAAGAAGCTTTCTGAGAAACTGCTTTGTGTTCTGTTAATTCATCTCACAGAGTTACAGCTTTCCCTTCAAGAAGCCTTTCGCTAAGGCTGTTCTTGTGGAATTGGCAAAGTGATATTTGGAAGCCCATAGAGGGCTATGGTGAAAAAGGAAATATCTTCCATTAAAACTGGAAAGAAGCTTTCTGAGAAACTGCTTTGTGTTCTGTTAATTCATCTCACAGAGTTACAGCTGTCCTTCAAGAAGCCTTCTCTAAGACTGTTCTTGTGGAATTGGCAAAGTGATATTTGGAAGCCCATAGAGGGCTATGGTGAAAAAGGAAATATCTTCCTTTCAAAACTGGAAAGAAGCTTGAGAAACTGCTTTGTGTTCTGTTAATTCATCTCACAGAGTTACATCTTTCCCTTCAAGAAGCCTTTCGCTAAGGCTGTTCTTGTGGAATTGGCAAAGTGATATTTGGAAGCCCATAGAGGGCTATGGTGAAAAGGAAATATCTTCCGTTAAAACTGGAAAGAAGCTTTCTGAGAAACTGCTTTGTGTCTGTTAATTCATCTCACAGAGTTACATCTTTCCTTCAAGAAGCCTTTCCTAAGGCTGTTCTTGTGGAATTGGCAAAGTGATATTAGGAAGCCCATAGAGGGCTATGGTGAAAAAGGAAATATCTTCCGTTAAAACTGGAAAGAAGCTTTCTGAGAAACTGCTTTGTGTTCTGTTAATTCATCTCACAGAGTTACAGCTTTCCTTCAAGCCTTTCGCTAAGACTGTTCTTGTGGAATTGGAAAAGTGATATTTGGAAGCCCATAGAGGGCTATGTGAAAAAGGAAATATCTTCCGTTAAAACTGGAAAGAAGCTTTCTGAGAAACTGCTTTGTGTTCTGTTAATTCATCTCACAGAGTTACATCTTTCCTTCAAGAAGCCTTTCGCTAAGGCTGTTCTTGTGGAATTGGCAAAGTGATATTTGGAAGCCCATAGAGGGCTATGGTGAAAAGGAAATGTCTTCCGTTAAAACTGGAAAGAAGCTTTCTGAGAAACTGCTTTGTGTTCTGTTAATTCATCTCACAGAGTTACAGCTTTCCTCAAGAAGCCTTTCTCTAAACTGTTCTTGTGGAATTGCAAAGTGATATTTGGAAGCCCATAGAGGGCTATGGTGAAAAAGGAAATATCTTCCTTTAAAAACTGGAAAGAAGCTTTCTGAGAAACTGCTTTGTGTTCTGTTAATTCATCTCACAGAGTTACATCTTTCCTTCAAGAAGCCTTTCGCTAAGGCTGTTCTTGTGAATTGGCAAAGTGATATTTGGAAGCCCTTAGAGGCTATGGTGAAAAAGGAAATA
The DNA here is from genome assembly GCA_023783455.1 of Erythrocebus patas. Lineage (NCBI taxonomy): Eukaryota > Metazoa > Chordata > Mammalia > Primates > Cercopithecidae > Erythrocebus > Erythrocebus patas. Next base: position 92,022 of record JAKFHT010004798.1, on the reverse strand, counting down.
TCTTCCGTTTAAAACTGGAAAGAAGCTTTCTGAGAAACTGCTTTGTGTTCTGTTAATTCATCTCACAGAGTTACATCTTTCCCTTCAAGAAGCCTTTCGCTAAGGCTGTTCTTGGAATTGGCAAGTGATATTTGGAAGCCCATAGAGGGCAATGGTGAAAAGGAAATATCTTCCTTTAAAACTGGAAAGAAGCTTTCTGAGAAACTGCTTTGTGTTCTGTTAATTCATCTCACAGAGTTACATCTTTACCTCAAGAAGCCTTTCGCTAAGACTGTTCTTGTGGAATTGCAAAGTGATATTTGGAAGCCCATAGAGGCTATGGTGAAAAGGAAATATCTTCCGTTAAAACTGGAAAGAAGCTTTCTGAGAAACTGCTCTGTGTTCTGTTAATTCATCTCAAGAGTTACAGCTTTCACCTCAAGAAGCCTTTCTCTAAGACTGTTCTTGTGGAATTGGCAAAGTGATATTTGGAAGCCCATAGAGGGCTATGGTGAAAAGGAAATATCTTCCGTTAAAAAACTGGAAAGAAGCTTTCTGAGAAACTGCTTTGTGTTCTGTTAATTCATCTCACAGAGTTACATCTTTCCTTCAAGAAGCCTTTTCGCTAAGGCTGTTCTTGTGGAATTGGCAAAGTGATATTTGGAAGCCCATAGAGGGCTATGGTGAAAAGGAAATATCTTCCGTTCAAAACCGGAAAGAAGCTTTCTGAGAAACTGCTTTGTGTTCTGTTAATTCATCTCACAGAGTTACATCTTTCCTTCAAGAAGCCTGTCGCTATGTCTGTTCTTGTGGAATTGGCAAAGTGATATTTGGAAGCCCATAGAGGCTATGGTGAAAAGGAAATATCTTACTTTAAAAACTGGAAAGAAGCTTTCTGAGAAACTGCTTTGTGTTCTGTTAATTCATCTCACAGAGTTACAGCTTTCCTTCAAGAAGCCTTTCACTAAGGCTGTTCTTGTGGAATTGGCAAAGTGATATTTGGAAGCCCATAGAGGGCTATGGTGAAAAGGAAATATCTTCCGTTAAAAACTGGAAAGAAGCTTTCTGAGAAACTGCTTTGTGTTCTGTTAATTCATCTCACAGAGTTACAGCTTTCCTTCAAGAAGCCTTTCTAAGACTGTTCTTGTGGAATTGGCAAAGTGATATTTGGAAGCCCATAGAGGGCTATGGTGAAAAGGAACTATCTTCGTTAAAACTGGAAAGAAGCTTTCTGAGAAACTGCTTTGTGTTCTGTTAATTCATCTCACAGAGTTACAGCTTTTCCCATCAAGAATCCTTTCGCTAAGGCTGTTCTTGTGGAATTGGCAAAGTGATATTTGGAAGCCCATTGAGGCTATGGTGAAACAGGAAATATCTTCCATTAAAAACTGGAAAGAAGCTTTCTGAGAAACTGCTTGTGTTCTGTTAATTCATCTCACAGAGTTACAGCTTTCCCCTCAAGAAGCCTTCTCTAAGAATGTTCTTGTGGAATTGGCAAAGTGAAATTTGGAAGCCCAAAGAGGCTATGGTGAAAAGGAAATATCTTCGTTAAAAACTGGAAAGAAGCTTTCTGAGAAACTGCTTTGTGTTCTGTTAATTCATCTCACAGAGTTACAGCTTTCCCTTCAAGAAGCCTTTCGCTAAGGCTGTTCTTGTGGAATTGGCAAAGTGATATTTGGAAGCCCATAGAGGGCAATGGTGGTGAAAAAGGAAATATCTTCCGTTAAAACTGGAAAGAAGCTTTCTGAGAAACTGCTTTGTGTTCTGTTAATTCATCTCACAGAGTTACAGCTTTTCCCTCAAGAAGCCTTTCGCTAAGGCTGTTCTTGTGGAATTGGCAAAGTGATATTTGGAAGCCCGTAGAGGGCAAGGTGAAAAAGGAAATATCTTCCTTTAAAAACTGGAAAGAAGCTTTCTGAGAAACTGCTTTGTGTTCTGTTAATTCATCTCACAGAGTTACATCTTTCCTTCAAGAAGCCTTTCGCTAAGGCTGTTCTTGTGGAATTGGCAAAGTGATATTTGGAAGCCCATAGAGGCTATGGTGAAAAGGAAATATCTTCCGTAAAACTGGAAAGAAGCTTTCTGAGAAACTGCTTTGTGTTCTGTTAATTCATCTCACAGAGTTACAGCTTTCCCTCAAGAAGCCTTTCGCTAAGACTGTTCTTGTGGAATTGGCAAAGTTGATATTTGGAAGCCCATAGAGGGCTATGGTGAAAAGGAAATATCTTCCTTTAAAAACTGGAAAGAAGCTTTCTGAGAAACTGCTTTGTGTTCTGTTAATTCATCTCACAGAGTTACATCTTTCCCTTCAAGAAGCCTTTCGCTAAGGCTGTTCTTGTGGAATTGGCAAAGTGATATTGGAAGCCCATAGAGGGCTATGGTGAAAAGGAAATATCTTCCGTTAAAACTGGAAAGAAGCTTGAGAAACTGCTTGTGTTCTGTTAATTCATCTCACAGAGTTACATCTTTCCTTCAAGAAGCCTAAGGCTGTTCTTGTGGAATTGGCAAGTGATATTTGGAAGCCCATAGAGGGCTATGGTGAAAAGGAAATATCTTCGGTTCAAAACTGGAAAGAAGCTTTCTGAGAAACTGCTCTGTGTTCTGTTAATTCATCTCACAGAGTTACATCTTTCCCTTCAAGAAGCCTTTCGCTAAGGCTGTTCTTGTGGAATTGCAAAGGATATTTGGAAGCCCATAGAGGCTAAGGTGAAAAAGGAAATATCTTCCGTTCAAAACTGGAAAGAAGCTTTCTGAGAAACTGCTCTGTGTTCTGGTAATTCATCTCACAGAGTTACATCTTTCCTTCAAGAAGCCTTTTCGCTAAGGCTGTTCTTGTGGAATTGGCAAGTGATATTTGGAAGCCCATAGAGGGCTATGGTGAAAAAGGAAATATCTTCCGTTCAAAACTGGAAAGAAGATTTCTGAGAAACTGCTCTGTGTTCTGTTAATTCATCTCACAGAGTTACATCTTCCTTCAAGAAGCCTTTCGCTAAGGCTGTTCTTGTGGAATTGGCAAAGTGATATTTGGAAGCCCATAGAGGGCTATGGTGAAAAGGAAATATCTTCCGTTTAAAACTGGAAAGAAGCTTTTCTGAGAAACTGCTCTGTGTTCTGTTAATTCATCTCACAGAGTTACATCTTTCCCTTCAAGAAGCCTTTTCGCTAAGGCTGTTCTTGTGGAATTGGCAAAGTGATATTTGGAAGCCCATAGAGGGCTATGGTGAAAAAGGAAATATCTTCCGTTCAAAACTGGAAAGAAGCTTTCTGAGAAACTGCTCTGTGTTCTGTTAATTCATCTCACAGAGTTACTTTCCTTCAAGAAGCCTTTCGCTAAGGCTGTTCTTGTGGAATTGGCAAAGTGATATTTGGAAGCCCATAGAGGGCTATGGTGAAAAGGAAATATCTTCCGCTCAAAACTGGAAAGAAGCTTTCTGAGAAACTGCTCTGTGTTCTGTTAATTCATCTCACAGAGTTACATCTTTCCTTCACGAAGCCTTTCGCTAAGGCTGTTCTTGTGGAATTGGCAAAGTGATATTTGGAAGCCCATAGAGGGCTATGGTGAAAAGGAAATATCTTCCGTTCAAAACTGGAAAGAAGCTTTCTGAGAAACTGCTCTGTGTTCTGTTAATTCATCTCACAGAGTTACATCTTTCCTTCAAGCCTTTCGCTAAGGATGTTCTTGTGGAATTGGCAAAGTGATATTTGGAAGCCCATAGAGTGCTATGGTGAAAAGGAAATATCTTCCGTTCAAAACTGGAAAGAAGCTTTCTGAGAAACTTCTGTGTTCTGTTAATTCATCTCACAGAGTTACATATTTCCTTCAAGAAGCCTTTCGCTAAGGCTTTTCTTGTGGAATTGGCAAAGTGATATTTGGAAGCCCATAGAGGGCTATGGTGAAAAAGGAAATATCTTCCGTTCAAAACTGGAAAGAAGCTTGAGAAACTGCTCTGTGTTCTGTTAATTCATCTCACAGAGTTACATCTTTCCCTTCAAGAAGCCTTCGCTAAGGCTGTTCTTGTGAATTGGCAAAGTGATATTTGGAAGCCCATAGAGGGCTATGGTGAAAAAGGAAATATCTTCGGTTCAAAACTGGAAAGAAGTTTTCTGAGAAACTGCTCTGTGTTCTGTTAATTCATCTCACAGAGTTACATCTTTCCCTTCAAGAAGCCTTTCGCTAAGGCTGTTCTTGTGGAATTGGCAAAGTGATATTTGGAAGCCCATAGAGGGCTGTGGTGAAAAAGGAAATATCTTCGGTTCAAAACCGGAAAGAAGCTTTCTGAGAAACTGCTCTGTGTTCTGTTAATTCATCTCACAGAGTTACATCTTTCCCTTCAAGAAGCCTTTCGCTAAGGCTGTTCTTGTGGAATTGGCAAAGTGATATTTGGAAGCCCATAGAGGGCTATGGTGAAAAGGAAATATCTTCGGTTCAAAACCGGAAAGAAGCTTGAGAAACTGCTCTGTGTTCTGTTAATTCATCTCACAGAGTTACAGCTTTCCCTTCAAGAAGCCTTTCGCTAAGGCTGTTCTTGTGGAATTGGCAAAGTGATATTTGGAAGCCCATAGAGGGCTATGGTGAAAAAGGAAATATCTTCCATTAAAAACTGGAAAGAAGCTTTTGAGAAACTGCTCTGTGTTCTGTTAATTCATCTCACAGAGTTACATCTTTCCTTCAAGCCTTTCGCTAAGGCTGTTCTTGTGGAATTGGCAAAGGGATATTTGGAAGCCCATAGAGGGCTACGGTGAAAAAGGAAATATCTTCCGTTCAAAACTGGAAAGAAGCTTGAGAAACTGCTCTGTGTTCTGTTAATTCATCTCACAGAGTTACATCTTTCCTTCAAGAAGCCTTTCGCTAAGTCTGTTCTTGTGGAATTGGCAAAGTGATATTTGGAAGCCCATAGAGGGCTATGGTGAAAAAGGAAATATCTTCCGTTCAAAACTGGAAAGAAGCTTTCTGAGAAACTGCTCTGTGTTCTGTTAATTCATCTCACAGAGTTACATCTTTCCTTCAAGAAGCCTTTCTAAGGCTGTTCTTGTGGAATTGGCAAAGTGATATTTGGAAGCCCATAGAGGGCTATGGTGAAAAGGAAATATCTTCCGTTCAAAACTGGAAAGAAGCTTTCTGAGAAACTGATCTGTGTTCTGTTAATTCATCTCACAGAGTTACATATTTCCTTCAAGAAGCCTTTTCGCTAAGGCTGTTCTTGTGGAATTGGCAAAGTGATATTTGGAAGCCCATAGAGGGCTATGGGTGAAAAGGAAATATCTTCCGTTAAAACTGGAAAGAAGCTTTCTGAGAAACTGCTCTGTGTTCTGTTAATTCATCTCACAGAGTTACATCTTTCCCTTCAAGAAGCCTTTCGCTAAGGCTGTTCTTGTGGAATTGGCAAAGTGATATTTGGAAGCCCAATAGAGGGCTATGGTGAAAAGGAAATATCTTCCGTTCAAAACTGGAAAGAAGCATTCTGAGAAACTGCTCTGTGTTCTGTTAATTCATCTCACAGAGTTACATCTTTCCCTTCAAGAAGCCTTTCGCTAAGGCTGTTCTTGTGGAATTGGCAAAGGGATATTTGGAAGCCCATAGAGGCTATTGGTGAAAAAGGAAATATCTTCCGTTCAAACAGGAAAGAAGCTTTCTGAGAAACTGCTCTGTGTTCTGTTAATTCATCTCACAGAGTTACATCTTTCCCTTCAAGAAGCCTTTCGCTAAGGCTGTTCTTGTGGAATTGGCAAAGTGATATTTGGAAGCCCATAGAGGGCTATGGTGAAAAAGGAAATATCTTCCGTTCAAAACTGGAAAGAAGCTTTCTGAGAAACTGCTCTGTGTTCTGTTAATTCATCTCACAGAGTTACATCTTTCCTTCAAGAAGCCTTTCGCTAAGGCTGTTCTTGTGGAATTGGCAGAGTGATATTTGGAAGCCCATAGAGGGCTATGGTGAAAAGGAAATATCTTCAGTTCAAAACTGGAAAGAAGCTTTCTGAGAAACTGCTCTGTGTTCTGTTAATTCATCTCACAGAGTTACACCTTTCCCTTTAAGCTTTCGCTAAGGCTGTACTTGTGGAATTGGCAAAGTGATATTTGGAAGCCCATTGAGGGCTATGGTGAAAAGGAAATATCTTCCGTAAAAACTGGAAAGAAGCTTTCTGAGAAACTGCTTTGTGTTCTGTTTATTCATCTCACAGAGTTACATCTTTCCTTCAAGAAGCCTTTTCGCTAAGGCTGTTCTTGTGGAATTGGCAAAGTGATATTTGGAAGCCCATAGAGGGCTATGGTGAAAAGGAAATATCTTCCGTTAAAACTGGAAAGAAGCTTTCTGAGAAACTGCTTTGTGTTCTGTTAATTCATCTCACAGAGTTACATCTTTCCCTTCAAGAAGCCTTTCGCTAAGGCTGTTCTTTTGGAATTGGCAAAGTGATATTTGGAAGCCCATAGTGGGCTATGGTGAAAAAGGAAATATCTTCCATTAAAAACTGGAAAGAAGCTTTCTGAGAAACTGCTCTGTGTTCTGTTAATTCATCTCACAGAGTTACATCTTTCCTTCAAGAAGCCTTCGCTAAGTCTGTTCTTGTGGAATTGGCAAAGTGATATTTGGAAGCCCATAGAGGGCTATGGTGAAAAAGGAAATATCTTCAGTTAAAAACGGGAAAGAAGCTTTCTGAGAAACTGCTTTGTGTTCTCTTAATTCATCTCACAGTGTTACAGCCTTCCCTTCAAGAAGCCTTTCGCTAAGGCTGTTCTTGTGGAATTGGCAAAGTGATATTTGGAAGCCCATAGAGGGATATGGTGAAAAGTAAATATCTTACGTGAAAAACTGAAAAGAAGCTTTCTGAGAAACTGCTTTGTGGTCTGTTAATTCATCTCGCAGAGTTACAGCTTTCCCTTCAAGAAGCCTTTCGCTAAGGCTGTTCTTGTGTAATTGGCAAAGTGATATTTGGAAGCCCATAGAGGCTATGGTGAAAAAGGAAATATTCTGTTAAAACTGAAAAGAAGCTTTCTGAGAAACTGCTTTGTGGTCTGTTAATTCATCTCGCAGAGTTACAGCTTTCCCTTCAAGAAGCCTTTCGCTAAGGCTGTTCTTGTGTAATTGGCAAAGTGATATTTGGAAGCCCAGAGATTGCTACGATGAAAAAGGAAATATCTTACGTTAAAAAGTGGAAAGAAGCTTTCTGAGAAACTGCTTTGTGTTCTGTTAATTCATCTCACAGAGTTACAGCTTTCCCCTCAAGAAGCCTTTCTCTAAGACTGTTCTTGTGGAATTGGCAAAGTGATATTTGGAAGCCCATAGAGGGCTATATTGAAAAAGGAAGTATCTTCGGTTAAAAACTGGAAAGAAGCTTTCTGAGAAACTGCTTTGTGTTCTGTTAATTCATCTCACAGAGTTACATCTTTCCCTTCAAGAAGCCTTTCGCTAAGGCTGTTCTTGTGGAATTGGCAAGTGATATTTGAAGCCCATAGAGGGCTATGGTGAAAAGGAAATATCGTCCGTTAAAACTGGAAAGAAGCTTCTGAGAAACTGCTTTGTGTTCTGTTAATTCATCTCACAGAGTTACAACTTTCACCTCAAGAAGCCTTTTCTCAAGACTGTTCTTGTGGAATTGGCAAAGTGATATTTGGAAGCCCTTAGAGGGCAATGGTGAGAAAGGAAATATCTTCCGTTAAAAACTGGAAAGAAGCTTTCTGAGAAACTGCTTTGTGGTCTGTTAATTCATCTCACGGAGTTACAGCTTTTACCTCAAGAAGCCTTTCTAAGACTGTTCTTGTGGAAGTTGCAAAGTGATATTTGGAAGCCCATAGAGGGCTATGGTGAAAAGGAAATATCTTCCGTTAAATACTGGAAAGAAGCTTTCTGAGAAACTGCTTTGTGTTCTGTTAATTCATCTCACAGAGTTACAGCTTTCCTCAAGAAGCCTTTCTCTAAGACTGTTCTTGTGGAATTGCAAAGTGATATTTGGAAGCCCATAGAGGGCTATGGTGAAAAAGGAAATATCTTCGGTTCAAAACCGGAAAGAAGCTTTCTGAGAAACTGCTTTGTGTTCTGTTAATTCATCTCACAGAGTTACATCTTTCCTTCAGAAGCCTTTCGCTAAGGCTGTTCTTGTGGAATTGGCAAAGTGATATTTGGAAGCCCATAGAGGGCTATGGTGAAAAAGGAAATATCTTCCGTTCAAAACTGGAAAGAAGCTTTCTGAGAAACTGCTCTGTGTTCTGTTAATTCATCTCACAGAGTTACATCTTTCCCTTCAAGAAGCCTTTCGCTAAAACTGTTCTTGTGGAATTGGCAAAGTGATATTTGGAAGCCCATATAGGGCTATGGTGAAAAAGAAATATCTTCCGTTCAAAACTGGAAACAAGCTTTCTGAGAAACTGCTCTGTGTTCTGTTAATTCATCTCACAGAGTTACATCTTTCCTTCAAGAAGCCTTTCGCTAAGGCTGTTCTTGTGGAATTGGCAAAGGATATTTGGAAGCCCATAGAGGGCTATGGTGAAAAAAATATCTTCCGTTCAAAACTGGAAAGAAGATTTCTGAGAAACTGCTCTGTGTTCTGTTAATTCATCTCACAGAGTTACATCTTTCCTTCAGAAGCCTTTCGCTAAGGCTGTTCTTGTGGAATTGGCAAGGATATTTGGAAGCCCATAGGGCTATGGTGAAAAGGAAATATCTTCCGTTAAAAACTGGAAAGAAGTTTTCTGAGAAACTGCTCTGTGTTCTGTTAATTCATCTCACAGAGTTACATCTTTCTCTTCAAGAAGCCTTTCCTAAGGCTGTTCTTGTGGAATTGGCAAAGGATATTTGGAAGCCCATAGAGGCTATGGTGAAAAAAATATCTTCCGTTCAAAACTGGAAAGAAGCTTTCTGAGAAACTGCTCTGTGTTCTGTTAATTCATCTCACAGAGTTACATCTTTCCCTTCAAGAAGCCTTTCCTAAGGCTGTTCTTGTGGAATAGGCAAAGTGATATTTGGAAGCCCATAGAGGCTATGGTGAAAAGGAAATATCTTCCGTTAAAAACTGGAAAGAAGTTTTCTGAGAAACTGCTCTGTGTTCTGTTAATTCATCTCACAGAGTTACATCTTTCTCTTCAAGAAGCCTTTCCTAAGGCTGTTCTTGTGGAATTGGCAAAGGATATTTGGAAGCCCATAGAGGCTATGGTGAAAAAAATATCTTCCGTTCAAAACTGGAAAGAAGCTTTCTGAGAAACTGCTCTGTGTTCTGTTAATTCATCTCACAGAGTTACATCTTTCCCTTCAAGAAGCCTTTCCTAAGGCTGTTCTTGTGGAATAGGCAAAGTGATATTTGGAAGCCCATAGAGGCTATGGTGAAAAGGAAATATCTTCCGTTCAAAACTGGAAAGAAGCTTTCTGAGAAACTGCTCTGTGTTCTGTTAATTCATCTCACAGAGTTACATCTTTCCTTCAAAGCCTTTCGCTAAGGCTGTTCTTGTGGAATTGGAAAAGTGATATTTGGAAGCCCATAGAGGCTATGGTGAAAAAAATATCTTCCGTTCAAAACTGGAAAAAGCTTTCTGAGAAACTGCACTGTGTTCTGTTAATTCATCTCACAGAGTTACATCTTTCCTTCAAGAAGCCTTTCGCTAAGGCTGTTCTTGTGGAATTGGCAAGGATATTTGGAAGCCCATAGAGGGCTATGGTGAAAAGGAAATATCTTCCGTTCAAAACTGGAAAAAGCTTTCTGAGAAACTGGTCTGTGTTCTGTTAATTCATCTCACAGAGTTACATCTTTCCTTCAAGAAGCCTTTCGCTAAGGCTTTTCTTGTGGAATTGGCAAAGTGATATTTGGAAGCCAATAGAGGGCTATGGTGAAAAGGAAATATCTTCCGCTCAAAACTGGAAAGAAGCATTCTGAGAAACTGCTCTGTGTTCTGTTAATTCATCTCACAGAGTTACATCTTTCCTTCAAGAAGCCTTCGCTAAGGCTGTTCTTGTGGAATTGGCAAAGTGATATTTGGAAGCCCAAAGAGGGCTATGGTGAAAAGGAAATATCTTCCATTAAAACTGGAAGAAGCTTTCTGAGAAACTGCTCTGTGTTCTGTTAATTCATCTCACAGAGTTACAGCTTTCCTTCAAGAAGCCTTTCGCTAAGGCTGTTCTTGTGGAATTGGCAAAGGATATTTGGAAGCCCATAGAGGGCTATGGTGAAAAAGGAAATATCTTCCGTTCAAAACTGGAAAGAAGCTTTCTGAGAAACTGCTCTGTGTTCTGTTAATTCATCTCACAGAGTTACATCTTTCCTTCAAGAAGCCTTTCGCTAAGGCTGTTCTTGTGGTATTGGCAGAGTGATATTTGGAAGCCCATAGAGGGCTACGGTGAAAAAGGAATATCTTCAGTTCAAAACTGGAAAGAAGCTTTCAGAGAAACTGCTCTGTGTTCTGTTAATTCATCTCACAGGTTACATCTTTCCTTCAAAAGCCTTTCGCTAAGGCTGTTCTTGTGGAATTAGCAAAGTGATATTTGGAAGCCCATGAGGGCTATGGTGAAAAAGGAAATATCTTCGGTTCAAAACCGGAAAGAAGCTTTCTGAGAAACTGCTCTGTGTTCTGTTAATTCATCTCACAGAGTTACAGCTTTCCTTCAAGAAGCCTTTCGCTAAGGCTGTTCTTGTGGAATTGGCAAAGTGATATTTGGAAGCCTATAGAGGGCTATGGTGAAGAAGGAAACATCTTCCATTAAAACTGGAAAGAAGCTTTGAGAAACTGCTCTGTGTTCTGTTAATTCATCTCACAGAGTTACAGCTTTCCTTCAAAGCCTTTCGCTAAGGATGTTCTTGTGGAATTGGCAAAGGATATTTGGAAGCCCATAGAGTGCTATGGTGAAAAAGGAAATATCTTCCGCTCAAAACTGGAAAGAAGCTTGAGAAACTTCTGTGTTCTGTTAATTCATCTCACAGAGTTACATATTTCCCTTCAAGAAGCCTTTCGCTAAGGCTTTTCTTGTGGAATTGGCAAAGTGATATTTGGAAGCCCATAGAGGGCTATGGTGAAAAAGGAAATATCTTCCGTTCAAAACTGGAAAGAAGCTTTCTGAGAAACTTCTCTGTGTTCTGTTAATTCATCTCACAGAGTTACATCTTTCCCTTCAAGAAGCCTTTCGGTAAGGCTGTTCTTGTGGAATTGGCAAAGTGATATTTGGAAGCCCATAGAGGGATATGGTGAAAAAGGAAATATCTTCGGTTCAAAACCGGAAAGGAGTTTTCTGAGAAACTGCTCTGTGTTCTGTTAATTCATCTCACAGAGTTACATCTTTCCCTTCAAGAAGCCTTTCGCTAAGGCTTTTCTTGTGGAATTGGCAAAGTGATATTTGGAAGCCCATAGAGGGCTATGGTGAAAAAAATATCTTCCGTTCAAAACTGGAAAGAAGCTTTCTGAGAAACTGCTCTGTGTTCTGTTAATTCATCTCACAGAGTTACATCTTTCCCTTCAAGAAGTCTTTCGCTAAGGTTGTTCTTGTGGAATTGGCAAAGTGATATTTGGAAGCCAATAGAGGGCTATGGTGAAAAAGGAAATATCTTCCGTTCAAAACTGGAAAGAAGCATTCTGAGAAACTGCTCTGTGTTCTGTTAATTCATCTCACAGAGTTACATCTTTCCCTTCAAGAAGCCTTTCGCTAAGGCTGTTCTTGTGGAATTGGCAAAGGGATATTTCGAAGCCCATAGAGGGCTATTGTGAAAAAGGAAATAACTTCCATTCCAAACAGGAAAGAAGCTTTCTGAGAAACTGCTCTGTGTTCTGTTAATTCATCTCACAGAGTTACAGCTTTCCCTTCTAGAAGCCTTTCCCTAAGGCTGTTCTTGTGGTATTGGCAGAGTGATATTTGGAAGCACATAGAGGGCTACGGTGAAAAAGGAAATATCTTCCGTTCAAAACTGGAAAGAAGCATTCTGAGAAACTGCTCTGTGTTCTGTTAATTCATCTCACAGAGTTACATCTTTCCCTTCAAGAAGCCTTTCGCTAAGGCTGTTCTTGTGGAATTGGCAAAGGGATATTTGGAAGCCCATAGAGGGCTATTGTGAAAAAGGAAATAACTTCCATTCCAAACAGGAAAGAAGCTTTCTGAGAAACTGCTCTGTGTTCTGTTAATTCATCTCACAGAGTTACAGCTTTCCCTTCTAGAAGCCTTTCCCTAAGGCTGTTCTTGTGGTATTGGCAGAGTGATATTTGGAAGCCCATAGAGGGCTACGGTGAAAAAGGAAATGTCTTCCGTTCAAAACTGGAAAGAGGCTTTCTGAGAAACTGCTCTGTGTTCTGTTAATTCATCTCACAGAGTTACATCTTTCCCTTCAAGAAGCCTTTCGCTAAGGCTGTTCTTGTGGTATTGGCAGAGTGATATTTGGAAGCCCATAGAGGGCTACGGTGAAAAAGGGAATATCTTCAGTTCAAAACTGGAAAGAAGCTTTCTGAGAAACTGCTCTGTGTTCTGTTAATTCATCTCACAGAGTTACACCTTTCCCTTTAAGAAGCCTTTCGCTAAGGCTGTACTTGTGGAATTGGCAAAGTGATATTTGGAAGCCCATTGAGGGCTTGGTGAAAAAGGAAATATCTTCCGTTAAAACTGGAAAGAAGCTTTCTGAGAAACTGCTCTGTGTTCTGTTTATTCATCTCACAGAGTTACATCTTTCCTTCAAGAAGCCTTTCGCTAAGGCTGTACTTGTGGAATTGGCAAAGGATATTTGGAAGCCCATAGAGGGCTATGGTGAAAAGGAAATATCTTCCGCTCAAAACTGGAAAGAAGCTTGAGAAACTGCTTTGTGTTCTGTTAATTCATCTCACAGAGTTACATCTTTCCTTCAAGAAGCCTTTCGCTAAGGCTGTTCTTGTGGAATTGGCAAAGTGATATTTGGAAGCCCATGGAGGGCTATGGTGAAAAAGGAAATATCTTCCTTTAAAAACTGGAAAGAAGCTTTCTGAGAAACTGCTTTGTGTTCTGTTAATTCATCTCACAGAGTTACAGCTTTCCTTCAAGAAGCCTTTCGCTAAAGCTGTTCTTGTGGAATTGGCAAAGTGATATTTGGAAGCCCATGGAGGTCTATGGTGAAAAGGAAATATCTTCCGTTAAAACTGGAAAGAAGCTTTCTGAGAAACTGCTCTGTGTTCTGTTTATTCATCTCACAGAGTTACATCTTTCCTTCAAGAAGCCTTCGCTAAGGCTGTTCTTGTGGAATTGGCAAAGTGATATTTGGAAGCCCATAGAGGGCTATGCTGAAAAGGAAATATCTTCCGCTCAAAACTGGAAAGAAGCTTTCTGAGAAACTGCTCTATGTTCTGTTAATTCATCTCACAGAGTTACATCTTTCCTTCAAGAAGCCTTTCGCTAAGGCTGTTCTTGTGGAATTGGCAAAGTGATATTTGGAAGCCCATAGAGGGATATGGTGAAAAAGGATATATCTTCGGTTCAAAACCGGAAAGGAGCTTTCTGAGAAAATGCTCTGTGTTCTGTTAATTCATCTCACAGAGTTACATCTTTCCCTTCAAGAAGCCTTTCGCTAAGGCTGTTCTTGTGGAATTGGCAAAGTGATATTTGGAAGCCCATAGAGGGCTGTGGTGAAAAAGGAAATATCTTCGGTTCAAAACCGGAAAGAAGCTTTCTGAGAAACTGCTCTGTGTTCTGTTAATTCATCTCACTGAGTTACATCTTTCCCTTCAAGAAGCCTTTCGCTAAGGCTGTTCTCGTGGACTTGCAAAGGGATATTTGGAAGCCCATAGAGGGCTACGGTGAAAAAGGAAATATCTTCGGTTCAAAACCGGAAAGAAGCTTTCTGAGAAACTGTTCTGTGTTCTGTTAATTCATCTCACAGAGTTACAGCTTTCCCTTCAAGAAGCCTTTCGCTAAGGCTGTTCTTGTGGAATTGGCAAAGTGATATTTGGAAGCCTATAGAGGGCTATGGTGAAGAAGGAAACATCTTCCATTAAAAACTGGAAAGAAGCTTTTGAGAAACTGCTTTGTGTTCTGTTACTTCATCTCACAGAGTTACATCTTTCCCTTTAAGAAGCCTTTCGCTAATGCTGTTCTTGTGGAATTGGCAAAGTGATAATTGGAAGCCCAAAAAGGGCTATGGTGGAAAAGGAAATATCTTCCGTTAAATACTGGAAAGAAGCTTGAGAAACTGCTTTGTGTTCTGTTAATTCATCTCACAGAGTTACATCTTTCCTTCAGAAGCCTTTCGCTAAGACTGTTCTTGTGTAATTGGCAAAGTGATATTTGGAAGCCCATACAGGGATATGGTGAAAAAGGAAATATCTTCCCTGAAAAACTGGAAAGAAGCTTTCTGAGAAACTGCTTTGTGGTCTGTTAATTCATCTCACAGAGTTACATCTTTCCCTTCAAGAAGCCTTTCGCTAAGGCTGTTCTTGTGGAATTGGCAAAGTGATATTTGGAAGCCCATTGAGGGCTATGGTGAAAAAGGAAATATCTTTCATTAAAAACTGGAAAGAAGCTTTCTGAGAAACTGCTCTGTGTTCTGTTAATTCATCTCACAGAGTTACAGCTTTCCCCTCCAGAAGCCTTTTTCTAAGACTGTTCTTGTGGAATTGGCAAAGTGATATTTGGAAACCCATAGAGGGCTATGGTGAAACAGGAAATATCTTCCATTAAAAACTGAAAAGAAGCTTTCTGAGAAACTGCTCTGTGTTCTGTTAATTCGTCTCACAGAGTTACATCTTTCCCTTCAAGAACACTTTCGCTAAGGCTGTTGTTGTGGAATTGGCAAAGTGATATTATGAAGCCCATAGAGGGCTAGGGTGAAAAAGGAAATATCTTCCGTTCAAAACTGCAAAGAAGCTTTCTGAGAAACTGTTTTGTGTTCTGTTAATTCATCCCACAGAGTTACAGCTGTCCCTTCAAAAGCCTTTCGCTAAGGCTGTTCTTGTGGAATTTTCTAAGTGATATTTGGAAGCCCATAGAGGGATATGGTGAAAAAGGAAATATCTTCCCTGAAAAACTGGAAAGAAGCTTTCTGAGAAACTGCTTTGTGGTCTGTTATTTCATCTCACATAGTTACAGCTTTCCCTTCAAGAAGCCTTTCGCTAAGGCTGTTCTTGTGTAATTGGCAAAGTGATATTTGGAAGCCCATAAAGGGCTACGGTGAAAAAGGAAATATCTTACGTTAAAAAGTGGAAAGAAGCTTTCTGAGAAACTGCTTTGTGTTCCGTTAATTCATCTCACAGAGTTACAGCTTTCCCCTCAAGAAGCCTTTCTCTAAGACTGTTCTTGCGGAATTGGCAAAGTGATATTTGGAAGCCCATAGAGGGCTATATTGAAAAAGGAAATATCTTCGGTTAAATACTGGAAAGAAGCTTTCTGAGAAACTGCTTTGTGTTCCGTTACTTCATCTCACAGCGTTACATCTTTCCCTTCAAGAAGCCTTTCGCTAAGGCTGTTCTTGTGGAATTGGCAAAGTGATATTAAGAAGCCCATAGAGGGCTATGGTGAAAAAGGAAATATCGTCCGTTAAAAACTGGAAAGAAGCTTTCTGAGAAACTGCTTTGTGTTCTGTTAATTCATCTCACAGAGTTACAACTTTCACCTCAAGAAGCCTTTCTCGAAGACTGTTCTTGTGGAATTCGCAAAGTGATATTTGGAAGCCCTTAGAGGGCAATGGTGAAAAAGGAAATATCTTCCGTTAAAAACTGGAAAGAAGCTTTCTGAGAAACTGCTTTGTGGTCTGTTAATTCATATCACGGAGTTACAGCTTTTACCTCAAGAAGCCTTTCTCTAAGACTGTTCTTGTGGAAGTTGCAAACTGATATTTGGAAGCCCATAGAGGGCTATGGTGAAAAAGGAAATATCTTCCGTTAAATACTGGAAAGAAGCTTTCTGAGAAACTGCTTTGTGTTCTGTTAATTCATCTCACAGAGTTACAGCTTTCCCCTCAAGAAGACTTTCTCTAAGACTGTTCTTGTGGAATTCGCAAAGTGATATTTGGAAGTCCATAGAGGGCTATATTGAAAAAGGAAATATCTTCGGTTAAATACTTTAAAGAAGCTTAAGGAGAAACTGCTTTTTGTTCCGTCACTTCATCACACAGAGTTACATCTTTCCCTTCAAGAAGCCTGAGGCTAAGTCTGTTCTTGTGGAATTGGCAAAGTGATATTTGGAAGCCCATAGAGGGCTATGGTTAAAAAGGAAATATCTTCCGTTCAAAACTGGAAGGAAGCTTTCTGAGAAACTGCTTTGTGTTCTGTTAATTCGTCTCACAGAGTTCCAGCTTTCCCCTCAAGAAGCCTTTCTCTAAGACTGTTTTTGTGGTATTGGCAAAGTGATATTTAGAAGCCCTTAGAGGGCTATGGTGGAAAAGGAAATATCTTCCCTTAAATACTGGAAAGAAGCTTTCTGAGAAATTGCTTTGTGTTCTGTTAATTCATCTCACTGAGTTACAGCTTTCCCCTCAAGTAGCCTTTCGCTAAGGCTGTTCTTGTGGAATTGGCAAAGTGATATTTGGAAGCCCATAGAGGGCTATGGTGAAAAAGGAAATATCTTCCGTTAAAATTGGAAAGAAGCTTTCTGAGAAACTGCTTTGTGTTCTGTTAATTCATGTAACAGAGTTACATCTTTCCCTACAAAAGCCTTTCGCTAATGCTGTTCTTGTGGAATTGGCAAAGTGATATTTGGAAGCCCTTAGAGGGCTATGGCGAAAACGGAAATATCTTCTGTTAAAAAGTGGAAAGAAGCTTTCTGAGAAACTGCTTTGTGTTCTGTTAATTCATCTCACAGAGTTACAGCTTTCCACTCAAGAAGTCTTTACTAAGACTGTTCTTGTGGAATTGGCAAAGTGATATATGGAAGCCCATAGAGGGCTATGGTGAAAAAGGAAATATCTTCCGTTAAAATGTGGAAAGTTGCTTTGTGAGAAACTGCTTTGTGTTCTGATAATTCATCTCACAGAGTTACATCTTTCCCTTCAAGAAGCCTGTCGCTAAGGCTGTTTTGGTGGAATTGGCAAAGTGATATTTGGATGCCCATAGTGGGCTACGGTGAAAAAGGAAATATCTTCCGTTAAATGCTGGAAAGAAGCTTTCTGAGAATCTGCTTTGTGTTCTTTTAATTCATGTCACTGAGTTACAGCTTTCCCTTCAAGAAGCCTTTCGCTAAGGCTGTTCTTGTGGAATTGGCAAAGTGATATTTGGAAGCCCTTAGAGGGCTATGGTGAAAAAGGAAATATCTTCCATAAAAAACTGGAAAGAAGCTTTCTGAGAAACTGCTTTGTGTTCTGTTAATTCATCTCACAGAGTTACATCTTTCCCTTCAAGAAGTCTGTCGCTAAGTCTGTTCCTGTGGAATTGGCAAAGTGATATTTAGAAGCCCATAGAGGGCTATGGTGTAAAAGGAAATAACTTCCGTTAAAAACTGGAAAGAAGCTTTCTGAGAAACTGCTTTGTGTTCTCTTAATTCATCTCACTGAGTTACAGCTTTCCTTCAAGAAGCCTTTCGCTAAGGCTGTTCTTGTGGAATTGGCAAAGTGATATTTGGAAGCCCTTAGAGGGCTATGGTGAAAAAGGAAATATCTTCCGTTAAAACTGGAAAGAAGCTTTCTGAGAAACTGCTTTGTGTTCTGTTAATTCATCTCACAGAGTTACATCTTTCCTTCAAGAAGTCTGTCGCTAAGTCTGTTCCTGTGGAATTGGCAAAGTGATATTTGGAAGCCCTAGAGGGCTATGGTGAAAAAGGAAATAACTTCCGTTAAAACTGGAAAGAAGCTTGAGAAACTGCTTTGTGTTCTCTTAATTCATCTCACAGAGTTATATCTTTCCCTTCAAGAAGCCTTTCGCTAAGGCTGTTCTTGTGGAATTGGCAAAGTGATATTTGGAAGCCCATAGAGGGCTACGGTGAAAACGGAAATATCTTCCGTTAAAAACTGGAAAGAAGCTTTCTGAGAAAGTGCTTTGTGTTCTGTTAATTCATCTCACAGAGTTATATCTTTCCTTTCAAGAAGCCTTTCGCTAATGCTGTTCTTGCGGAATGGCAAATTGATATTTGGAAGCCCATAGAGGGCTACGGTGAAAACGGAAATATGTTCCGTTATATACTGGAAAGAAGCTTTCTGAGAAAGTGCTTTGTGTTCTGTTAATTCATCTCACAGAGTTACAGCTTTCCCCTCAAGAAGCCTTTCTCTAAGAGTGTTCTTGTGGAATTGGCAAAGTGATACTTGGAAGCCCCTAGAGGGCTATGGTGTAAAAGGAAATATCTTCGGTTAAAAACTGGAAAGAATCTTTCTGAGAAACTGCTTTGTGTTCTCTTAATTCATCTCACAGAGTTACACCTTTCCCTTGAAGAAGCCTTTCGCTAAGGCTGTTCTTGTGGAATTGGCGAAGTGATATTTGGAAGCCCATAGAGGGCTATGGTGAAAGAGGAAATATCTTCCATTAAAAACTGCAAAGAAGCTTTCTGAGAAACTGCTTTGTGTACTGTTAATTCATATCACAGAGTTACAGCTTTCACCTCAAGAAGCCTTTCTCTAAGACTGTTCTTGTGGAATTTGCAAAGTGACATTTGGAAGCCCATAGAGGGCTATGGTGAGAAACGAAATATCTTCTTTCAAAAACTGGAAAGAAGCTTTCTGAGAAACTGCTTTGTGTTCTGTTAATTCATCTCACAAAGTTACAGCTTTCCCCTCAAGAAGTCTTTCTCTAAGATTGTTGTTGTGTAATTGGCAAAGTGATATTTGGAAGCCCATATAGGGCTATGGTGAAAGAGGAAATATCTTCCGTTAAAAACTGCGAAGAAGCTTTCTGTGAAAGTGCTTTGTTTTCTGTTATTTCATCTCACGGAGTTACATCTTTCCCTACAAGAAGCCATTCGCTAATGCTGTTCTTGTGGAATTGGCACAGTGATATTTGGAAGCCCATAGAGGGCTATGGTGAAAACGGAAATATCTTCCCTTAAATACTGGAAAGAAGCTTTCTGAGGAATTGCTATGTGTTCTGTTAATTCATCTCACAGAGTTACATCTTTCCCTTCAAGAAGCCTGTCGCTAAGTCTGTTCTTGTGGAATAGACAAAGTGATATTTGGAAGCCCATGGAGGGCAATGGTGAAAAAGGAAATATCTTCCGTTAAAAACTGGAAAGAAGCTTTCTGAGAAACTGCTTTGTGTTCTGTTACTTCATCTCACAGAGTTACAGCTTTCCCTTCAAGAAGCCTTTCGCTAAGGCTGTTCTTGTGGAATTGGCAAAGTGATATTTGGAAGCCCATAGAGGGCTATGGTGAAAAAGGAAATATATTCCTTTAAAAACTGGAAAGAATCTTTCTGAGAAACTGCTTAGTGTTCTGATTATTCATCTCACAGAGTTACAGCTTTCACCTCAAGAAGCCTTTCTCTAAGACTGTTCTTGTGGAATATGCAAAGTGATGTTTGGAAGCCAATAGAGGGCTTTGGTGAAAAAGGAAATACCTTCCTTTAAAAACTGGAAAGAAGATTTCTGAGAAACTGCTCTGTGTTCTGTTAATTCATCTCACAGAGTTACAGCTTTCACCTCAGGAAGCTTTTCTCTGAGACAGTTCTTGTGGAATTTTCAAAGTGATATTTGGAAGCCCATATAGGGCTATGGTGGAAAAGGAAATATCTTCCTTTAAAAACTGGAAAGAAGCTTTCTGAGAAACTGGTTTGTGTTCTGATAATTCATCTCACAGAGTTACAGCTTTCACCTCAAGAAGCCTTCCTCTAATACTGTTCTTGTGGAGTTGGAAAAGTTATAATTGGAAGCCCATAGAGGGCTACGGTGAAAACGGAAATATCTTCCGTTATATACTGGAAAGAAGCTTTCTGAGAAACTGCTTTGTGTTCTGTTAATTCATCTCACAGAGTTACAGCTTTCCCTTCCAGAAGCCTTTCGCTAAGGCTGTTCTTGTGGAATTGGCAAAGTGATATTTCTAAGCCCATAGAGGGCTATGGTGAAAAAGGAAATATCTTCCGTTAAAAACTGGAAAGAAACTTTCTGAGAAACTGCTTAGTGTTCTGATAATTCATCTCACAGAGTTACAGCTTTCACCTCAAGAAGCCTTTCTCTAAGACTGTTCTTGTGGAATTTGCAAAGTGATATTTGGAAGCCCATAGAGGGCTTTGGTGAAAAAGGAAATACCTTCCTTTAAAAAGTGGAAAGAA
Organism: Erythrocebus patas; assembly: GCA_023783455.1. NCBI lineage: Eukaryota > Metazoa > Chordata > Mammalia > Primates > Cercopithecidae > Erythrocebus > Erythrocebus patas. The sequence goes on along the minus strand of JAKFHT010004798.1, from coordinate 71,936 downwards.
GCTTTCTGAGAAACTGCTTTGTGTTCTGATAATTCATCGCACAGAGTTACAGATTTCCCTTCAATAAGCCTTTCGCTAAGGCTGTTCTTGGGGAATTGGGAAAGTGATATTTGGAAGCCCAAAGAGGGCTACGGTGAAAAAGGAAATATCTTCCGTTAAAAACTGGAAAGAAGCTTTCTGAGAAACTGCTCTGTGTTCTGTTAATTCATCTCACAGAGTTAAAGCTTTCACCTCAAGAAACCTTTCTCTGAGACAGTTCTTGTGGAATTTTCAAAGTGATATTTGGAAGCCCATATAGGGCTATGGTGAAAAAGGAAGTATCTTCCTTTAAAACTGGAAAGAACCTTTCTGAGAAACTGCTTTGCGTTCTGTTCATTCATCTCACAGAGTTACATCTTTCCTTCAAGAAGCCTTTCGCTAAGGCTCTTCTTGTGGAATTGGCAAAGTGATATTTGGAAGCCCGTAGAGGGCTATGGTGAAAAAGGAAACATCTTCCGTTAAAAACAGGAAAGATGCTTTCTGAGAAACTGCTTTGTGTTCTGTTAATTCATCTCTCAGAGTTATACCTTTCCCTTCAAAAAGCCTTTCGCCAATGCAGTTCTTGTGGAATTGGCAAAGTGATATTTGGAAGCCCATAGAGGGCTACGGTGAAAACGGAAATATCTTCCTTTAAATACTGGAAAGAAGCTTTCTGAGAAACTGCTTTGTGTTCTGTTAATTCATCTCACATAGTTACAGCTTTCCCTTCAATAAGACTGTCGCTAAGTCTGTTCTTGTGGAATTGGCAAAGTGATATTTGGAAGCCCATAGAGGGCTATGGCGAAAAAGGAAATATCTTCCGTTAAATACTGGAAGGAAGCTTTCAGAGAAACTGCTTTTGTTCTGTTAATTCATCTCACAAAGTTACAGCTTTCCCCTCAAGAAGTCTTTCTCTAAGAAAGTTTTTCTGGAATTGCCAAAGTGATATTTGGAATCCCTTAGAGGACTATGGTGAAAAAGGAAATATCTTCCGTTAAATACTGGAAAGAAGCTTTCTGAGAAACTGCTTTGTGTTCTGTTAATTCATCTCACAGATTTACAGTTTTCACCTCAAGAAGCCTTTCTCTAAGGCTGTTCTTGTGGAATTTGCAAAGTGATATTTGGAAGTCCATAGAGGGCTATGGTGAAAAAGGAAATATCTTCCGTTAAAAACTGGAAAGATGCTTTCTGAGAAACTGTTTGTGTTCTGTTAATTCATTTCACAGAATTATATCTTTCCCTTCAAGAAGCCTGTCGCTAAGTCTGTTCTTCTGGAATTGGCAAAGTGATGTTTGTAAGCCCATAGTGGGCTATGGTGAAAGAGGAAATATCTTCCATTAAATACTGGAAAGAAGCTTTCTGAGAAACTGCTTTGTGTCCTGTTAATTCATCTCACAGAGTTACAGCTTTCACCTCAAGAAGCCTTTCTCTAAGACTGTTCTTGTGGAATTTGCAAAGTGATATTTGGAAGCCCATAGAGGGCTATGGTGAAAAGGAAATACCTTCCTTTAAAAACTGGAAAGAAGCTTTCTGAGAAACTACTTTGTGTTCTGATAATTCATCACACCGAGTTACAGCTTTCCCTTCAATAAGCCTTTCGCTAAGGCTGTTCTTAGGGAATTGGCAAAGTGGTATTTGGAAGCCCAAAGAGGGCTATGGTGAAAAAGGAAATATCTTCCGTTAAAAACTGGAAAGGAGCTTTCTGAGAAAGTGCTTTGTGTTCTGTTAATTCATCTCACGGAGTTACATCTTTCCCTACAAGAAGCCTTTCGCTAATGGTGTTCTTGTGGAATAGGCAAAGTGATATTGGGAAGCCAATAGAGGGCTATGGTGAAAAAGGAAATATCTTCGGTTAAAAACTGGAAGGAAGCTTTCTGAGAACCTGCTTTGTGTTCTGTTAATTCATCTCACTGAGTTACAGCTTTCCATTCAAGAAACCTTTCGCTAAGGCTGTTCTTGTGGAATTCGCAAAGTGATATTTGGAAGCCCACAGAGGGCTAAGGTGAAAAAGGAAATATCTTCCGTTAAAAACTGGAAAGAAGCTTTCTGAGAAACTGCTTTGTGTTCTGTTAATTCATCTCACGGAGTTACAGCTTTCACCTCCAGAAGCCTTTCTCTAAGACTGTTCTTGTGGAATTTGCAAAGTCATATTTGGAAGCCCATAGAGGGCTATGGTGAAAAAGGAAATATCTGTCCTTAAAAACTCGAAAGAAGCTTTCTGAGAAACTGCTTTGTGTTCTGATAATACATATGACAGAGTTACATCTTTCCCTTCAAGAAGCCTTTCGCTAATGCTGTTCTTGTGGAATTGGCAAAGTGATATTTGGAAGCCCATAGAGGGCTCTGGTGAAAAAGGAAATATCTTCCGTTAAAAACTGGAAAGAAGTTTTCTAAGAAACTGCTTTGTGTTCTGTTAATTCATCTCACAGAGTTACAGATTTCCCCTCAAAAAGCCTTTCTCTAAGACTGTTCTTGTGGAATGGGCAAAGTGATATTTGGAAGCCCTTAGAGGGCTATGGTGCAAAAGGAAATATCTTCCGTTAAAAACTGGAAAGAAGCTTTCTGAGAAACTGCTTTCTGTTCTGATAATTCATCTCACAGAGTTACAGCTTTCACCTGAAGAAGTCTTTCGTTAATGCTGTTCTTGGGGAATTGGCAAAGTTTTATTTGGAACCCCATAGAGGGCTATGGAGAAAGAGGAAATATCTTCCATTAAAAACTGGAAAGAAGCTTTCTGAGAAACTGCTTTGTGTTCTGTTAATTCATCTGACAGAGTTACAGCTTTCTTTTCAAGAAGCCTGTCGCTATGTCTGTTCTTGGGGTATTGGCAAAGTGATATTTGGAAGCCCAGAAGGGCTATGGAGAAAAAGGAAGTATCCTCCGTTAAAAACTGGAAAGAAGCCTTCTGAGAAACTGCTTTGTGTTCTGTTAATTCATCTCACTGAGTTACAGCTTTCCCTTCAAGAAGCCTTTCGCTAAGGCTGGTCTTGTGGAATTGGCAAAGTGATATTTGGAAGCCCAAAGAGGGCTATGGAGAAAGAGGAAATATCTTCCATTAAAAACTGGAAAGAAGCTTTCTGAGAAACTGCTTTGTGTACTGTTAATTCATATCACAGAGTTACAGCATTCACCTCAAGAAGCCTTTCTCTAAGACTGTTCTTGTGGAATTGGCAAAGTGATATTTGGAAGCCCATAGAGGGCTATGGTGAAAAGGAAATATCTTCTTTCAAAACTGGAAAGAAGCTTTCTGAGAAACTACTTTGTGTTCTGATAATTCATCTCACAGAGTTACATCTTTCCTTCAAGAAGCCTTTCGCTAAGGCTTTACTTGTGGAATTGGCAAAGTGATATTTGGAAGCCCATAGGGCTATGGTGAAAAGGAAATATCTTCCGTTAAAACTGGAAAGAAGCTTTCTGAGAAACTGCTTTGTGTTCTGTTAATTCGTCTCACAGAGTTATATCTTTCCCTTCAAGAAGCCTTTCGCTAATGCTGTTCTTGTGGAATTGGCAAAGTGATATTTGGAAGCCCGTAGAGGGCTATGGTGAAAAAGGAAATATCTTCCGTTAAAAACTGGAAAGAAGCTTTCTGAGAAACTGCTTTGTGTTCTGATAATTCAACTCACAGAGTTACATCCTTCCCTACAGGAAGCCTTTCGCTAATGCTGTTCTTGTGGAATTGGCAAAGTGATATTTAGAATCCCATAGAGGGCTATGGCGAAAAAGGAAATATCTTCCGTTAAATACTGGAAAGAAGCTTTCTGAGAAACTGCTTTGTGTTCTGTTAATTCATCTCACAGAGTTACAGCTTTCCCCTCAAGTACTCTTTCTCTAAGACTGTAGTTGTGGATTTGGCAAAGGGATATTTGGAAGCCCATATAGGGCTATGGTGAAGAAGGAAATATCTTCGGTTAAAAACTGGAAAGAAGCTTGCTGAGAAACTGCTTTGTGTTCTGTTAATTCATCTCACAGAGTTACAGCTTTCCCTTCAATAAGCATTTCGCTAAGGCTGTTTTTGTGGAACTGGCAAAGTGATATTTGGAAGCCCATAGAGGGCTATGGTGGAAAAGGAAATATCTTCCGTTAAATACTGGAAACAAGCTTCCTGAGAAACTGCTTTGTGTTCTGCTAATTCATCTCACAGAATTATATCTTTCCCTTGAAGAAGCCTTTCTCTAAGGCTGTTCTTCGGGAATTGGCAAAGTGATATTTGGAAGCCCAAAGAGGGCTATGGTGAAAAAGGAAATATCTTCCTTTAAAAACTGGAAAGAGCTTTCTGAGAAACTGCTTTGTGTTCTGATAATACATCTGAAAGAGTTACATCTTTACCTTCAAGTAGCCTTTCGCTAAGGCTGTTCTTGTGGAATTGGCAAAGTGATATTTGGAAGCCCATTGAGGGCTATGGTGAAAAAGGAAATATCTTCCGTTAAAAACTGGAAAGAAGCTTTCTGAGAAACTGCTTTGTGTTCTGTTAATTCAACTCACAGAGTTACATCTTGCCCTACAGGAAGCCTTTCGTTAATACTGTTCTTGTGGAATTCGCAAAGTGATATTTGGAAGCCCATAGAGGGCTATGACGAAAAAGGAAATATCTTCCGTTAAATACTGGAAAGAAGCTTTCTGAGAAACTGCTTTGTGTTCTGTTAATTCATCTCACAGAGTTACAGCTTTCCCCTCAAGAAGTCTTTCTCTAAGACTGTTCTTGTGGAATTGGCAAAGTGATATTTGGAAGCCCATATAGGGCTATATGAAAGAGGAAATATCTTCCGTTAAATACTGGAAACAAGCTTCCTGAGAAACTGCTTTGTGTTCTGCTAATTCATCTCACAGAATTATATCATTCACTTGAAGAAGCCTTTCGCTAAGGCTGTTCTTGGGGAATTGGCAAAGTGATATTTGGAAGCCCATAGAGGGCTATGGTGAAGAAGGAAATATCTTCCTTAAATACTGGAAAGAAGCTTGCTGAGAAACTGCCTTGTGTTCTGTTAATTCATCTCACAGAGTTACAGCTTTCACCTCAAGAAGCCTTTCTCTAAGACTGTTCTTGTGGAATTTGCAAAGTGATATTTGGAAGCCCATAGAGGGCTTTGGTGAAAAAGGAAATATCTTCCTTTAAAAACTGGAAAGAAGCTTTCTGAGAAACTACTTTGTGTTCTGATAATTCATCTCACTGAGTTACAGCTTTCCTTCAATAAGCCTTTCGCTAAGGCTGTTCTTAGGAATTGGCAAAGTGATATTTGGAAGCCCAAAGAGGGCTATGGTGAAAAAGGAAATATCTTCCGTTAAAAACTGGAAAGGAGCTTTCTGAGAAAGTGCTTTGTGTTCTGTTAATTCATCTCACGGAGTTACATCTTTCCCTACAAGAAGCCTTTCGCTAATGCTGTTCTTGTGGAATAGGCAAAGTGATATTGGGAAGCCAATAGAGGGCTATGGTGAAAAAGGAAATATCTTCGGTTAAAAACTGGAAGGAAGCTTTCTGAGAACCTGCTTTGTGTTCTGTTAATTCATCTCACTGAGTTACAGCTTTCCATTCAAGAAACCTTTCACTAAGGCTGTTCTTCTGGAATTCGCAAAGTGATATTTGGAAGCCCACAGAGGGCTAAGGTGAAAAAGGAAATATCTTCCGTTAAAAACTGGAAAGAAACTTTCTGAGAAACTGCTTTGTGTTCTGTTAATTCATCTCACGGAATTACAGCTTTCACCTCCAGAAGCCTTTCTATAAGACTGTTCTTGTGGAATTTGCAAAGTCATATTTGGAAGCCCATAGAGGGCTATGGTGAAAAAGGAAATATCTGTCCTTAAAAACTCGAAAGAAGCTTTCTGAGAAACTGCTTTGTGTTCTGATAATACATCTGACAGAGTTACATCTTTCCCTTCAAGAAGCCTTTCGCTAATGCTGTTCTTGTGGAATTGGCAAAGTGATATTTGGAAGCCCATAGAGGGCTCTGGTGAAAAAGGAAATATCTTCCGTTAAATACTGGAAAGAAGTTTTCTGAGAAACTGCTTTGTGTTCTGTTAATTCATCTCACAGAGTTACAGCTTTCCCCTCAAAAAGTCTTTCTCTAAGACTGTTCTTGTGGAATGGGCAAAGTGATATTTGGAAGCCCTTAGAGGGCTATGGTGCAAAAGGAAATATCTTCCGTTAAAAACTGGAAAGAAGCTTTCTGAGAAACTGTTTTGTGTTCTGTTAATTCATCTCACAGTGTTACAGCTTTCACCTGAAGAAGTCTTTCGTTAATGCTGTTCTTGTGGAATTGGCAAAGTTTTATTTGGAAGCCCATAGAGGGCTATGGAGAAAGAGGAAATATCTTCCATTAAAAACTGGAAAGAAGCTTTCTGAGAAACTGCTTTGTGTTCTGTTAATTCATCTGACACAGTTACACCTTTCTTTTCAAGAAGCCTGTCGCTATGTCTGTTCTTGTGGTATTGGCAAAGTGATATTTGGAAGCCCAGAAGGGCTATGGTGAAAAAGGAAGTATCCTCCGTTAAAAACTGGAAAGAAGCCTTCTGAGAAACTGCTTTGTGTTCTGTTAATTCATCTCACTGAGTTACAGCTTTCCCTTCAAGAAGCCTTTCGCTAAGGCTGGTCTTGTGGAATTGGCAAAGTGATATTTGGAAGCCCAAAGAGGGCTATGGAGAAAGAGGAAATATCTTCCATTAAAAACTGGAAAGAAGCTTTCTGAGAAACTGCTTTGTGTACTGTTAATTCATATCACAGAGTTACAGCATTCACCTCAATAAGCCTTTCGCTAAGGCTTTACTTGTGGAATTGGCAAAGTGATATTTGGAAGCCCATAGAGGGCTATGACGAAAAAGGAAATATCTTCCGTTAAATACTGGAAAGAAGCTTTCAGGAAACTGCTTTGTGTTCTGTTAATTCATCTCACAGAGTTACAGCTTTCCCCTCAAGAAGTCTTTCTCTAAGACTGTTCTTGTGGAATTGGCAAAGTGATATTTGGAAGCCCATATAGGGCTATATGAAAGAGGCAATATCTTCCGTTAAATACTGGAAACAAGCTTCCTGAGAAACTGCTTTGTGTTCTGCTAATTCATCTCACAGAATTATATCTTTCCCTTGAAGAAGCCTTTCGCTAAGGCTGTTCTTGGGGAATTGGCAAAGTGATATTTGGAAGCCCAAAGAGGGCTATGGTTCAAAAGGAAATATCTTCCCTTAAATACTGGAAAGAAGCGTGCTGAGAAACTGCCTTGTGTTCTGTTAATTCATCTCACAGAGTTACAGCTTTCCCCTCAAGAAGCCTTTCGCTAAGACTATTCTTCTGGTATTGGCAAAGTGATATTTGGAAGCCCATAGAGGGCTATGGTGAAAAATGAAATACCTTCCTTTAAAAACTGGAAAGAAGCTTTCTGAGAAACGGCTTTGTGTTCTGATAATTCATCTCACAGAGTTACATCTTTCCCTTCAAGAATCCTTTCGCTAAGGCTGTTCTTGTGGAATTGGCAAAGTGATATTTGGAAGCCCATAGAGGGCTATGGTGAAAAAGGAAATATCTTCCGTTAAAACTGGAAAGAAGCTTTCTGAGAAACTGCTTTGTGTTCTGTTAATTCATCTCACAGTGTTACATCTTTCCCTTCAAGAAGCCTTTCGCTAATGCTGTTCTTGTGGAATTGGCAAAGTGATATTTGGAAGCCCTTAGAGGGCTATGGTGAAAAAGGAAGTATCTTCGGTTAAAAATTGGAAAGAAGCATTCTGAGAAACTGCTTTGTGTTCTGTTAATTCATCTCACTGTGTTACAGCTTTCCCCTCAAGAAGCCTTTCGCTAAGGCTGGTCTTGTGGAATTGGAAAAGTGATATTTGGAAGCCAAAAGAGGGCTATGGTGAAAAAGGAAATATCTTCCGTTAGAAACTGGAAAGAAGCTTTCTGATTAACTGCTTTGTGTTCTGTTAATTCATCTCACAGAGTTACAGCTTTCCCTTCAAGAAGCCTTTCGCTAATGCTGTTCTTGTGGATTTTGCAAAGTGATATTTGGAAGCCCAAAGATTTCTATGGTGAAAAAGAAATATCTTCCGTTAAAACTGGAAAGAAGTTTTCTGAGAAACTGCTTTGTGTTCTGATAATTCATCTCACAGAGTTACATCTTTACCTTCAATAAGCCTTTCCCTAAGGCTGTTCTTGTGGAATTGGCAAAGTGATACTTGGAAGCCCAAAGATTTCTATGGTGAAAAAGAAAATATCTTCCGTTAAATACTGGAAAGAGCCTCTCTCAGAAACTGCTTTGTGTTCTGTTAATTCATCTCACAGAGTTTCAGCTTTCCCTTCAAGAAGCCTTTCTCTGAGACTGTTCTTGTGGAATTGGCAAAGTGATATTTGGAAGCCCATAGAGGGCTATGGCGAAAACGGAAATATCTTCCGTTAAATACTCGAAAGAAGCTTTCTGAGAAACTGCTTTGTGTTCTGTTAATTCATCTCACAGAGTTACAGCTTTCCCCTCAAGAAGTCTTTCTCTAAGACTGTTCTTGTGGAATTGGCAAAGTGATATTTGGAAGCCCATAGAGGGCTATGGTGAAAGAGGAAATATCTTTCGTTAAAAAGTGGAAGGATGCTTTCTGAGAAACTGCTTTGTGTTCTGATAATTCATCTCACAGGGTTACATCTTTCCCTTCAAGAAGCCTTTCGCTAAGGCTGTTCTTGTGGAATTGGCAAAGTGATATTTGGAAGCCCCTAGCGGGCTATGTGAAAAAGAAAATATCTTCCGTTAAAAACTGGAAAATGCTTTCTGAGAAACTGCTTTGTGTTCTGTTAATTCATCTCACAGAGTTATATCTTTCCCTTCAAGAAGCCTTTCGCTAATGCTGTTCTTGTTCAATTGGCAAAGTGATATTTGGAAGCCCATAGAGGGCTATGGTGAAAAAGGAAATATCTTCCGTTAAATACTGGAAAGAAGCTTTCTGAGAAACTGCTTTGTGTTCTGTTAATTCATCTCACAGATTTACAGTTTTCACCTCAAGAAGCCTTTCTCTAAGACTGTTCTTGTGGAAATTGCAAAGTGATATTTGGAAGCCCATAGAGGGCTATGGTGAAAACGGAAATATCTTCCGTTAAATACTGGAAAGAAGCTTTCTGAGAAACTGCTTTGTGTTCTGTTAATTCATCTCACAGATTTACAGCTTTCACCTGAGGAATTCTTTCGCTAATGCTGTTCTTGTGGAATTGGCAAAGTTTTATTTGGAAGCCCATAGAGGGCTATGGTGAAAGCGGAAATATCTTCCATTAAAAACTGGAAAGAAGCTTTCTGAGAAACTGCTTTGTGTTCTGTTAATTCATCTGACAGAGTTACAACTTTCCCTTCAAGAAGCCTATCGCTAAGTCTGTTCTTGTGGAATTGGCAAAGTGATATTTGGAAGCCCATAGAGGGCTATGGTGAAAAAGGAAATACCTTCCTTTAAAAACTGGAAAGATGTTTTCTGAGAAACTGCTTTGTGTTCTGATAATTCATCTCACAGAGTTACATCTTTCCCTTCAATAAGCCTTTCGCTAAGGCTGTTCTTATGGAATTGGCAAAGTGATATTTGGAAGCCCAAAGAGGGCTAGGGTGAAAAAGGAAAATGTTCCGTTAAAAACTGGAAAGAAGCTCTCTGAGAAACTGCTTTGTGTTCTGTTAATTCATCTCACAGAGTTACATCTTTCCCTTCAAGAAGCCTTTCGCTAAGGCTGTTTTGAGGAATTGGCAAAGTGATATTTGGAAGGCCTTAGGGCTATGGTGAAAAACGAAATATCTTCCGTTAAAAACTGGAAAGAAGCTTTCTGAGAAACTGCTTTGTGTTCTGTTAATTCATTTCACAGAGTTACAGCTTTCACCTCAAGAAGCCTTTCTCTAAGACTGTTCTTGTGTAATTTGCAAAGTGGTATTTGGAAGCCCATAGAGGGCTATGGTGTAAAAGGAAATATCTTCCTTTAAAATCTGGAAAGAAGCTTCCTGAGAAACTGCTTTGTGTTCTGATAATTCATCTCACAGAGTTACATCTTTCCCTTTAAGAAGCCTGTCGCTAAGGCTGTTCTTGTGGAATTGGAAAAGTGATATTTGGAAGCCCATAGAGGGCTATGGTGAAAAAGGAAATATCTTCCGTTAAAAAATGGAAAGAAGCTTTCTGAGAAACTGCTTTGTGTTCCGTTAATTCATCTCACAGAGTTACATCTTTCCCTTCCAGAAGCCTTTCACAAACGCTGTTCTTGTGGAATTAGCAAAGTGATATTTGGAAGCCCATAGAGGGCTATGGTGAAAAAGGAAATATCTTCCGTTAAATAGTGGAAAGAAGCTTTCTGAGAAACTGCTTTGTGTTCTGTTAATTCATCTCACAGAGTTACACCTTTCCCCTCAAAAAGCCTTTCTCTAAGACTGTTCTTCTGGAATGGGCAAAGAGATATTTTGAAGCCCATAGAGGGCTATGGTGTAAAAGGAATTATCTTCCGTTAAAAACTGGAAAGAAGCATTCTGAGAAACTGTTTTGTGTTCTGTTAATTCATCTCACTGAGTTACAGCTTTCACCTGAAGAAGTCTTTCGCTAATGCTGTTCTTTTGGAATTGGCAAAGTTTTATTTGGAAGCTCATAGAGGGCTATTGTGAAAGAGGAAATATCTTCCGTTAAAAACTGGAAAGCAGCTTTCTGAGAAACTGCTTTGTGTTCTGTAAATTCATCTCACAGAGTTACAGCTTTCGCTTCAAAAAGCCTTTCGCTAAGGCTGTTCTTGTGCATTTGGCAAAGTGATATTTGGAAGCCCCTAGCGGGCTATGTGAAAAAGAAAATATATTCCGTTAAAAACTGGAAAAATGCTTTCTGAGAAACTCCTTTGTGTTCTGTTAATTCATCTCACAGAGTTATATCTTTCCCTTCAAGAAGCCTTTCGCTAATGCTGTTCTTGTTCAATTGCCAAAGTGATCGTTGGAAGCCCATAGAAGGCTATGGTGAAAAAGGAAATATCTTCCGTTAAATACTGGAAAGAAGCTTTCTGAGAAACTGCTTTGTGTTCTGTTAATTCATCTCAGAGATTTACAGTTTTCACCTCAAGAAGCCTTTCTCTAAGACTGTTCTTGTGGAATTTGCAAAGTGATATTTGGAAGGCCATAGAGGGCTAAGGTGAAAAAGGAAATATCTTCCGTTAAAAACTGGAAAGATGCTTTCTGAGAAACTGCTTTGTGTTCTGTTAATTCATCTCACAGAGTTATATCTTTCCCTTCAATAAGCCTGTCGCTAAGTCCGTTCTTCTGGAATTGGCAAAGTGATGTTTGTAAGCCCATAGTGGGCTATGGTGAAAGAGGAAATATCTTCCATTAAATACTGGAAAGAAGCTTTCTGAGAAACTGCTTTGTGTCCTGTTAATTCATCTCACAGAGTTACAGCTTTCACCTCAAGAAGCCTTTCTCTAAGACTGTTCTTGTGGAATTTGCAAAGTGATATTTGGAAGCCCATTGAGGGCTATGGTGAAAAAGGAAATACCTTCCTTTAAAAACTGGAAAGAAGCTTTCTGAGAAACTACTTTGTGTTCTGATAATTCATCGCACCGAGTTACAGCTTTCCCTTCAATAAGCCTTTCGCTAAGGCTGTTCTTAGGGAATTGGCAAAGTGGTATTTGGAAGCCCAAAGAGGGCTATGGTGAAAAAGGAAATATCTTCCGTTAAAAACTGGAAAGAAACTTTCTGAGAAAGTGCTTTGTGTTCTGTTAATTCATCTCACGGAGTTACATCTTTCCCTACAAGAAGCCTTTCTCTACTGCTGTTCTTGTGGAATAGGCAAAGTGATATTGGAAAGCCCATTGAGGGCTATGGTGAAAAAGGAAATATCTTCGGTTAAAAACTGGAAGGAAGCTTTCTGAGAACCTGCTTTGTGTTCTGTTAATTCATCTCACTGAGTTACAGCTTTCCATTCAAGAAACCTTTCGCTAAGGCTGTTCTTGTGGAATTCGCAAAGTGATATTTGGAAGCCCATAGAGGGCTAAGGTGAAAAAGGAAATATCTTCCGTTAAATACTGGAAAGAAACGTTCTGAGAAACTGCTTTGTGTTCTGTTAATTAATCTCACAGAGTTACAGCTTTCACCTCCAAAAGCCTTTCTCTAAGACTGTTCTTGTGGAATTTGCAAAGTCATATTTGGAAGCCCATAGAGGGCTATGGTGAAAAAGGAATTATCTGTCCTTAAAAACTGGAAAGAAGCTTTCTGAGAAACTGGTTTGTGTTCTGATAATACATCTGACAGAGTTACATCTTTCCCTTCAAGAAGCCTTTCGCTAACGCTGTTCTTGTGGAATTGGCAAAGTGATATTTGGAAGCCCATAGAGGGCTATGGTGAAAAAGGAAATATCTTCCGTTAAATACTGGAAAGAAGTTTTCTGAGAAACTGCTTGGTTTTCTGTTAATTCATCTCACAGAGTTACAGCTTTCCCCTCAAAAAGCCTTTCTCTAAGACTGTTCTTGTGGAATGGGCAAAGTGATATTTGGAAGCCCTTAGAGGGCTATGGTGCAAAAGGAAATATCTTCGGTTAAAAACTGGAAAGAAGCTTTCTGAGAAACTGCTTTGTGTTCTGTTAATTCATCTCACCGAGTTACAGCTTTCACCTGAAGAAGTCTTTCGTTAATGCTGTTCTTGTGGAATTGGCAAAGTTTTATTTGGAAGCCCATAGAGGGCTATGGAGAAATAGGAAATATCTTCCATTAAAAACTGGAAAGAAGCTTTCTGAGAAACTGCCTTGTGTTCTGTTAATTCATCTGACAGAGTTACAGCTTTCCTTTCAAGAAGCCTGTCGCTATGTCTGTTCTTGTGGTATTGGCAAAGTGATATTTGGAAGCCCAGAGAGGGCTATGGTGAAAGAGGAAATAGCTTTCGTTAAAAAGTGGAAAGATGCTTTCTGAGAAACTGCTTTGTGTTCTGATAATTCATCTCACAGGGTTACATCTTTCCCTTCAAGAAGCCTTTCGCTAAGGCTGTTCTTGTGGAATTGGCAAAGTGATATTTAGAATCCCATAGAGGGCTATGGCGAAAAAGGAAATATCTTCCGTTAAATACTGGAAAGAAGCTTTCTGAGAAACTGCTCTGTGTTCTGTTAATTCATCTCACAGAGTTAAAGCTTTCACCTCAAGAAACCTTTCTCTGAGACAGTTCTTGTGGAATTTTCAAAGTGATATTTGGAAGCCCATAGAGGGCTACGGTGAAAACGGAAATATCTTCCTTTAAATACTGGAAAGAAGCTTTCTGAGAAACTGCTTTGTGTTCTGTTAATTCATCTCACATAGTTACAGCTTTCCCTTCAATAAGACTGTCGCTAAGTCTGTTCTTGTGGAATTGGCAAAGTGATATTTGGAAGCCCATAGAGGGCTATGGCGAAAAAGGAAATATCTTCCGTTAAATACTGGAAGGAAGCTTTCAGAGAAACTGCTTTTGTTCTGTTAATTCATCTCACAAAGTTACAGCTTTCCCCTCAAGAAGTCTTTCTCTAAGAAAGTTTTTCTGGAATTGCCAAAGTGATATTTGGAATCCCTTAGAGGACTATGGTGAAAAAGGAAATATCTTCCGTTAAATACTGGAAAGAAGCTTTCTGAGAAACTGCTTTGTGTTCTGTTAATTCATCTCACAGATTTACAGTTTTCACCTCAAGAAGCCTTTCTCTAAGACTGTTCTTGTGGAATTTGCAAAGTGATATTTGGAAGCCCATAGAGGGCTATGGTGAAAAAGGAAATATCTTCCGTTAAAAACTGGAAAGAAGCTTTCTGAGAAACTGCTTTGTGTTCTGTTAATTCATCTCACAGAGTTACATCTTTCCCTTCAAAAAGCCTTTCGCTAATGCTGTTCTTGTGGAATTGGCAAAGTGATATTTGGAAGCCCATAGAGGGCTATGGTGAAAAAGGAAATATCTTCCGTTAAATACTGGAAAGAAGCTTTCTGAGAAACTGCTTTGTGTTCTGTTAATTCATCTCACAGGTTACAGCTTTCCTTCAAGAAGCCTTTCGCTAAGTCTGTTCTTGTGGAATTGGCAAAGTGATATTTGGAAGCCCATAGAGGGCTATGGTGAAAAAGGAAATATCTTCCGTTAAATACTGGAAGAAGCTTTCAGAGAAACTGCTTTTGTTCTGTTAATTCATCTCACAGTTACAGCTTTCCTCAAGAAGCCTTTCTCTGAGACAGTTCTTGTGGAATTGCAAAGTGATATTTGGAAGCCCATAGAGGGCTATGGTGAAAAGGAAATATCTTCCGTTAAAAACTGGAAAGAAGCTTTCTGAGAAACTGCTTTGTGTTCTGTTAATTCATCTCACAGAGTTACAGCTTTCACCTCAAGAAGCCTTTCTCTAAGGCTGTTCTTGTGGAATTGGCAAAGTGATATTTGGAAGTCCATAGAGGGCTATGGTGAAAAAGGAAATATCTTCCGTTAAAAACTGGAAAGATGCTTTCTGAGAAACTGTTTGTGTTCTGTTAATTCATTTCACAGAATTATATCTTTCCCTTCAAGAAGCCTGTCGCTAAGTCTGTTCTTCTGGAATTGGCAAAGTGATGTTTGTAAGCCCATAGTGGGCTATGGTGAAAGAGGAAATATCTTCCATTAAATACTGGAAAGAAGCTTTCTGAGAAACTGCTTTGTGTCCTGTTAATTCATCTCACAGAGTTACAGCTTTCACCTCAAGAAGCCTTTCTCTAAGACTGTTCTTGTGGAATTTGCAAAGTGATATTTGGAAGCCCATAGAGGGCTATGGTGAAAAAGGAAATACCTTCCTTTAAAAACTGGAAAGAAGCTTTCTGAGAAACTACTTTGTGTTCTGATAATTCATCACACCGAGTTACAGCTTTCCCTTCAATAAGCCTTTCGCTAAGGCTGTTCTTAGGGAATTGGCAAAGTGGTATTTGGAAGCCCAAAGAGGGCTATGGTGAAAAAGGAAATATCTTCCGTTAAAAACTGGAAAGGAGCTTTCTGAGAAAGTGCTTTGTGTTCTGTTAATTCATCTCACGGAGTTACATCTTTCCCTACAAGAAGCCTTTCGCTAATGGTGTTCTTGTGGAATAGGCAAAGTGATATTGGGAAGCCAATAGAGGGCTATGGTGAAAAAGGAAATATCTTCGGTTAAAAACTGGAAGGAAGCTTTCTGAGAACCTGCTTTGTGTTCTGTTAATTCATCTCACTGAGTTACAGCTTTCCATTCAAGAAACCTTTCGCTAAGGCTGTTCTTGTGGAATTCGCAAAGTGATATTTGGAAGCCCACAGAGGGCTAAGGTGAAAAAGGAAATATCTTCCGTTAAAAACTGGAAAGAAACTTTCTGAGAAACTGCTTTGTGTTCTGTTAATTCATCTCACGGAGTTACAGCTTTCACCTCCAGAAGCCTTTCTCTAAGACTGTTCTTGTGGAATTTGCAAAGTCATATTTGGAAGCCCATAGAGGGCTATGGTGAAAAAGGAAATATCTGTCCTTAAAACTTGAAAGAAGCTTTCTGAGAAACTGCTTTGTGTTCTGATAATACATATGACAGAGTTACATCTTTCCCTTCAAGAAGCCTTTCGCTAATGCTGTTCTTGTGGAATTGGCAAAGTGATATTTGGAAGCCCATAGAGGGCTCTGGTGAAAAAGGAAATATCTTCCGTTAAAAACTGGAAAGAAGTTTTCTAAGAAACTGCTTTGTGTTCTGTTAATTCATCTCACAGAGTTACAGATTTCCCCTCAAAAAGCCTTTCTCTAAGACTGTTCTTGTGGAATGGGCAAAGTGATATTTGGAAGCCCTTAGAGGGCTATGGTGCAAAAGGAAATATCTTCCGTTAAAAACTGGAAAGAAGCTTTCTGAGAAACTGCTTTCTGTTCTGATAATTCATCTCACAGAGTTACAGCTTTCACCTGAAGAAGTCTTTCGTTAATGCTGTTCTTGGGGAATTGGCAAAGTTTTATTTGGAACCCCATAGAGGGCTATGGAGAAAGAGGAAATATCTTCCATTAAAAACTGGAAAGAAGCTTTCTGAGAAACTGCTTTGTGTTCTGTTAATTCATCTGACAGAGTTACAGCTTTCTTTTCAAGAAGCCTGTCGCTATGTCTGTTCTTGTGGTATTGGCAAAGTGATATTTGGAAGCCCAGAGAGGGCTATGGAGAAAAAGGAAGTATCCTCCGTTAAAAACTGGAAAGAAGCCTTCTGAGAAACTGCTTTGTGTTCTGTTAATTCATCTCACTGAGTTACAGCTTTCCCTTCAAGAAGCCTTTCGCTAAGGCTGGTCTTGTGGAATTGGCAAAGTGATATTTGGAAGCCCAAAGAGGGCTATGGAGAAAGAGGAAATATCTTCCATTAAAAACTGGAAAGAAGCTTTCTGAGAAACTGCTTTGTGTACTGTTAATTCATATCACAGAGTTACAGCATTCACCTCAAGAAGCCTTTCTCTAAGACTGTTCTTGTGGAATTTGCAAAGTGACATTTGGAAGCCCATAGAGGGCTATGGTGAAAAACGAAATATCTTCTTTCAAAAACTGGAAAGAAGCTTTCTGAGAAACTACTTTGTATTCTGATAATTCATCTCACAGAGTTACATCTTTCCCTTCAATAAGCCTTTCGCTAAGGCTTTACTTGTGGAATTGGCAAAGTGATATTTTGAAGGCCATAGAGGGCTATGGTGAAAAAGGAAATATCTTCCGTTAAAAACTGGAAAGAAGCTTTCTGAGAAACTGCTTTGTGTTCTGTTAATTCGTCTCACAGAGTTATATCTTTCCCTTCAAGAAGCCTTTCGCTAATGCTGTTCTTGTGGAATTGGCAAAGTGATATTTGGAAGCCCGTAGAGGGCTATGGTGAAAAAGGAAATATCTTCCGTTAAAAACTGGAAAGAAGCTTTCTGAGAAACTGCTTTGTGTTCTGATAATTCAACTCACAGAGTTACATCCTTCCCTACAGGAAGCCTTTCGCTAATGCTGTTCTTGTGGAATTGGCAAAGTGATATTTAGAATCCCATAGAGGGCTATGGCGAAAAAGGAAATATCTTCCGTTAAATACTGGAAAGAAGCTTTCTGAGAAACTGCTTTGTGTTCTGTTAATTCATCTCACAGAGTTACAGCTTTCCCCTCAAGTACTCTTTCTCTAAGACTGTAGTTGTGGATTTGGCAAAGGGATATTTGGAAGCCCATATAGGGCTATGGTGAAGAAGGAAATATCTTCGGTTAAAAACTGGAAAGAAGCTTGCTGAGAAACTGCTTTGTGTTCTGTTAATTCATCTCACAGAGTTACAGCTTTCCCTTCAATAAGCATTTCGCTAAGGCTGTTTTTGTGGAACTGGCAAAGTGATATTTGGAAGCCCATAGAGGGCTATGGTGGAAAAGGAAATATCTTCCGTTAAATACTGGAAACAAGCTTCCTGAGAAACTGCTTTGTGTTCTGCTAATTCATCTCACAGAATTATATCTTTCCCTTGAAGAAGCCTTTCTCTAAGGCTGTTCTTGGGGAATTGGCAAAGTGATATTTGGAAGCCCATAGAGGGCTATGGTGAAAAAGGAAATATCTTCCTTTAAAAACTGGAAAGAGCTTTCTGAGAAACTGCTTTGTGTTCTGATAATACATCTGAAAGAGTTACATCTTTACCTTCAAGTAGCCTTTCCGCTAAGGCTGTTCTTGTGGAATTGGCAAAGTGATATTTGGAAGCCCATTGAGGGCTATGGTGAAAAAGGAAATATCTTCCGTTAAAAACTTTAAAGAAGCTTTCTGAGAAACTGCTTTGTGTTCTGTTAATTCAACTCACAGAGTTACATCTTGCCCTACAGGAAGCCTTTCGTTAATACTGTTCTTGTGGAATTCGCAAAGTGATATTTGGAAGCCCATAGAGGGCTATGACGAAAAAGGAAATATCTTCCGTTAAATACTGGAAAGAAGCTTTCTGAGAAACTGCTTTGTGTTCTGTTAATTCATCTCACAGAGTTACAGCTTTCCCCTCAAGAAGTCTTTCTCTAAGACTGTTCTTGTGGAATTGGCAAAGTGATATTTGGAAGCCCATATAGGGCTATATGAAAGAGGAAATATCTTCCGTTAAATACTGGAAACAAGCTTCCTGAGAAACTGCTTTGTGTTCTGCTAATTCATCTCACAGAATTATATCATTCACTTGAAGAACCCTTTCGCTAAGGCTGTTCTTGGGGAATTGGCAAAGTGATATTTGGAAGCCCATAGAGGGCTATGGTGAAGAAGGAAATATCTTCCCTTAAATACTGGAAAGAAGCTTGCTGAGAAACTGCCTTGTGTTCTGTTAATTCATCTCACAGAGTTACAGCTTTCACCTCAAGAAGCCTTTCTCTAAGACTGTTCTTGTGGAATTGCAAAGTGATATTTGGAAGCCCATAGAGGGCTATGGTGAAAAGGAAATACCTTCCTTTAAAAACTGGAAAGAAGCTTTCTGAGAAACTGCTTTGTGTTCTGATAATTCATCTCACTGAGTTACAGCTTTCCATTCAAGAAACCTTTCACTAAGGCTGTTCTTGTGGAATTGGCAAAGTGATATTTAGAATCCCATAGAGGGCTATGGCGAAAAAGGAAATATCTTCCGTTAAATACTGGAAAGAAGCTTTCTGAGAAACTGCTTTGTGTTCTGTTAATTCATCTCACAGAGTTACAGCTTTCCCCTCAAGTACTCTTTCTCTAAGACTGTAGTTGTGGATTTGGCAAAGGGATATTTGGAAGCCCATATAGGGCTATGGTGAAGAAGGAAATATCTTCGGTTAAAAACTGGAAAGAAGCTTGCTGAGAAACTGCTTTGTGTTCTGTTAATTCATCTCACAGAGTTACATCTTTCCCTTCAATAAGCCTTTCTCTAAGGCTGTTCTTGTGGAACTGGCAAAGTGATATTTGGAAGCCCATAGAGGGCTATGGTGAAAAGGAAATATCTTCCGTTAAATACTGGAAACAAGCTTCCTGAGAAACTGCTTTGTGTTCTGCTAATTCATCTCACAGAATTATATCATTCACTTGAAGAACCCTTTCGCTAAGGCTGTTCTTGGGGAATTGGCAAAGTGATATTTGGAAGCCCATAGAGGGCTATGGTGAAGAAGGAAATATCTTCCCTTAAATACTGGAAAGAAGCTTGCTGAGAAACTGCCTTGTGTTCTGTTAATTCATCTCACAGAGTTACAGCTTTCACCTCAAGAAGCCTTTCTCTAAGACTGTTCTTGTGGAATTTGCAAAGTGATATTTGGAAGCCCATAGAGGGCTATGGTGAAAAAGGAAATACCTTCCTTTAAAAACTGGAAAGAAGCTTTCTGAGAAACTACTTTGTGTTCTGATAATTCATCTCACAGAGTTACAGCTTTCCCTTCAATAAGCCTTTCGCTAAGGCTGTTCTTGTGGAATTGGCAAAGTGATATTTGGAAGCCCAAAGAGGGCTATGGTGAAAAAGGAAATATCTTCCGTTAAAAACTGGAAAGAAGCTTTCTGAGAAACTGCTTTGTGTTCTGTTAATTCATCTCACAGAGTTACATCTTTCCCTACAAGAAGCCTTTCGCTAATGCTGTTCTTGTGGAATTGGCAAAGTGATATTTGGAAGCCAATAGAGGGCTATGGTGAAAAAGGAAATATCTTCCGTTAAAAACTGGAAAGAAGCTTTCTGAGAAACTGCTTTGTGTTCTGTTAATTCATCTCACTGAGTTACAGCTTTCCATTCAAGAAACCTTTCACTAAGGCTGTTCTTGTGGAATTGGCAAGTGATATTTGGAAGCCCATAGAGGCTATGGTGAAAAAGGAAATATCTTCCGTTAAAAACTGGAAAGAAACTTTCTGAGAAACTGCTTTGTGTTCTGTTAATTCATCTCACGGAATTACAGCTTTCACCTCAAAAGCCTTTCTCTAAGACTGTTCTTGTGGAATTTGCAAAGTCATATTTGGAAGCCCATAGAGGGCTATGGTGAAAAAGGAAATATCTGTCCTTAAAAACTGGAAAGAAGCTTTCTGAGAAACTGCTTTGTGTTCTGATAATACATCTGACAGAGTTACATCTTTCCCTTCAAGAAGCCTTTCGCTAATGCTGTTCTTGTGGAATTGGCAAAGTGATATTTGGAAGCCCATAGAGGGCTATGGTGAAAAAGGAAATATCTTCCGTTAAATACTGGAAAGAAGTTTTCTGAGAAACTGCTTTGTGTTCTGTTAATTCATCTCACAGAGTTACAGCTTTCCCCTCAAAAAGCCTTTCTCTAAGACTGTTCTTGTGGAATGGGCAAAGTGATATTTGGAAGCCCATAGAGGGCTATGGTGCAAAAGGAAATATCTTCCGTTAAAAACTGGAAAGAAGCTTTCTGAGAAACTGTTTTGTGTTCTGTTAATTCATCTCACAGTGTTACAGCTTTCACCTGAAGAAGTCTTTCGTTAATGCTGTTCTTGTGGAATTGGCAAAGTGATATTTGGAAGCCCATAGAGGGCTATGGAGAAAAGGAAATATCTTCCATTAAAAACTGGAAAGAAGCTTTCTGAGAAACTGCTTTGTGTTCTGTTAATTCATCTCAGAGTTACATCTTTCCTTCAAGAAGCCTGTCGCTAAGTCTGTTCTTGTGGAATTGGCAAAGTGATATTTGGAAGCCCAGAGGGCTATGGTGAAAAGGAAATATCTTCCGTTAAAAACTGGAAAGAAGCCTTCTGAGAAACTGCTTTGTGTTCTGTTAATTCATCTCACTGAGTTACAGCTTTCCTTCAAGAAGCCTTTCGCTAAGGCTGTTCTTGTGGAATTGGCAAAGTGATATTTGGAAGCCCATAGAGGGCTATGGAGAAAGAGGAAATATCTTCCATTAAAAACTGGAAAGAAGCTTTCTGAGAAACTGCTTTGTGTTCTGTTAATTCATCTCACAGAGTTACAGCTTTCCCTCAAGAAGCCTTTCGCTAAGGCTGTTCTTGTGGAATTGGCAAAGTGATATTTGGAAGCCCATAGAGGGCTATGGTGAAAAGGAAATATCTTCCGTTAAATACTGGAAAGAAGCTTTCTGAGAAACTGCTTTGTGTTCTGTTAATTCATCTCACAGAGTTACAGCTTTCCTCAAGAAGCCTTTCTCTAAGACTGTTCTTGTGGAATTGGCAAAGTGATATTTGGAAGCCCATAGGGCTATGGTGAAAGAGGAAATATCTTCCGTTAAATACTGGAAAGAAGCTTTCTGAGAAACTGCTTTGTGTTCTGCTAATTCATCTCACAGAGTTACATCTTTCCTTCAAGAAGCCTTTCGCTAAGGCTGTTCTTGTGGAATTGGCAAAGTGATATTTGGAAGCCCAAAGAGGGCTATGGTGAAAAGGAAATATCTTCCTTAAATACTGGAAAGAAGCTTTCTGAGAAACTGCTTTGTGTTCTGTTAATTCATCTCACAGAGTTACAGCTTTCCTCAAGAAGCCTTTCGCTAAGACTGTTCTTGTGGAATTGGCAAAGTGATATTTGGAAGCCCATAGAGGGCTATGGTGAAAAGGAAATATCTTCCTTTAAAAACTGGAAAGAAGCTTTCTGAGAAACTGCTTTGTGTTCTGATAATTCATCTCACAGAGTTACATCTTTCCTTCAAGAAGCCTTCGCTAAGGCTGTTCTTGTGGAATTGGCAAAGTGATATTTGGAAGCCCATAGAGGGCTATGGTGAAAAAGGAAATATCTTCCGTTAAAAACTGGAAAGAAGCTTTCTGAGAAACTGCTTTGTGTTCTGTTAATTCATCTCACAGAGTTACAGCTTTCCCTCAAGAAGCCTTTCGCTAAGACTGTTCTTGTGGAATTGGCAAAGTGATATTTGGAAGCCCATAGAGGGCTATGGTGAAAAAGGAAATATCTTCCTTTAAAAACTGGAAAGAAGCTTTCTGAGAAACTGCTTTGTGTTCTGATAATTCATCTCACAGAGTTACATCTTTCCTTCAAGAAGCCTTCGCTAAGGCTGTTCTTGTGGAATTGGCAAAGTGATATTTGGAAGCCCATAGAGGGCTATGGTGAAAAAGGAAATATCTTCCGTTAAAAACTGGAAAGAAGCTTTCTGAGAAACTGCTTTGTGTTCTGTTAATTCATCTCACAGAGTTACAGCTTTCCTTCAAGAAGGCTTTCGCTAAGGCTGTTCTTGTGGAATTGGCAAAGTGATATTTGGAAGCCCATAGAGGCTATGGTGAAAAGAAATATCTTCCGTTAAAAACTGGAAAGAAGCTTTCTGAGAAACTGCTTTGTGTTCTGTTAATTCATCTCACAGAGTTACAGCTTTCCTTCAAGAAGGCTTTCGCTAAGGCTGTTCTTGTGGAATTGGCAAAGTGATATTTGGAAGCCAAAAGAGGGCTATGGTGAAAAAGGAAATATCTTCCGTTAAAAACTGGAAAGAAGCTTTCTGAGAAACTGCTTTGTGTTCTGTTAATTCATCTCACAGAGTTACAGCTTTCCCTTCAAGAAGCCTTTCGCTAATGCTGTTCTTGTGGATTTTGCAAAGTGATATTTGGAAGCCCATAGAGGGCTATGGTGAAAAAGGAAATATCTGTTAAAACTGGAAAGAAGCTTTCTGAGAAACTGCTTTGTGTTCTGATAATTCATCTCACAGAGTTACATCTTTACCTTCAATAAGCCTTTCCCTAAGGCTGTTCTTGTGGAATTGGCAAAGTGATACTTGGAAGCCCAAAGATTTCTATGGTGAAAAAAATATCTTCCGTTAAAAACTGGAAAAAGCTTTCTGAGAAACTGCTTTGTGTTCTGTTAATTCATCTCACAGAGTTACAGCTTTCCTTCAAGAAGCCTTTCTCTAAGACTGTTCTTGTGGAATTGGCAAAGTGATATTTGGAAGCCCATAGAGGGCTATGGTGAAAAAGGAAATATCTTCCGTTAAAAACTGGAAAGAAGCTTTCTGAGAAACTGCTTTGTGTTCTGTTAATTCATCTCACAGAGTTACAGCTTTCACTATAAGAAGTCTTTCCCTAAGACTGTTCTTGTGGAATTGGCAAAGTGACATTTGGAAGCCCATAGAGGGCTATGGTGAAAGAGGAAATATCTTCCGTTAAAAAGTGGAAAGATGCTTTCTGAGAAAGTGCTTTGTGTTCTGATAATTCATCTCACAGGGTTACATCTTTCCCTTCAAGAAGCCTTTCGCTAAGGCTGTTCTTGTGGAATTGGCAAAGTGATATTTGGAAGCCCCTAGCGGGCTATGTGAAAAAGAAAATATCTTCCATTAAAAACTGGAAAAATGCTTTCTGAGAAACTGCTTTGTGTTCTGTTAATTCATCTCACAGAGTTACATCTTTCCCTTCAAGAAGCCTTTCGCTAAGGCTGTTCTTGTGGAATTGGCAAAGTGATATTTGGAAGCCCTTAGAGGGCTATGGTGAAAAAGAAATATCTTCCGTTAAAAACTGGAAAGAAGCTTTCTGAGAAACTGCTTTGTGTTCTGTTAATTCATCTCACAGAGTTACATCTTTCCTTCAAGAAGCCTTTCGCTAATGCTGTTCTTGTGGAATTGGCAAAGTGATATTTGGAAGCCCTTAGAGGGCTATGGTGAAAAAGGAAATATCTTCCGTTAAATACTGGAAAGAAGCTTTCTGAGAAACTGCTTTGTGTTCTGTTAATTCATCTCACAGAGTTACAGCTTTCACCTCAAGAAGCCTTTCTCTAAGACTGTTCTTGTGGAAATTGCAAAGTGATATTTGGAAGCCCATAGAGGGCTATGGTGAAAACGGAAATATCTTCCGTTAAATACTGGAAAGAAGCTTTCTGAGAAACTGCTTTGTGTTCTGTTAATTCATCTCACAGAATTACAGCTTTCACCTGAAGAATTCTTTCGCTAATGCTGTTCTTGTGGAATTGGCAAAGTTTTATTTGGAAGCCCATAGAGGGCTATGGTGAAAGCGGAAATATCTTCCATTAAAAACTGGAAAGAAGCTTTCTGAGAAACTGCTTTGTGTTCTGTTAATTCATCTGACAGAGTTACAACTTTCCCTTCAAGAAGCCTTTCGCTAAGGCTGTTCTTGTGGAATTGGCAAAGTGATATTTGGAAGCCCATAGAGGGCTATGGTGAAAAAGGAAATACCTTCCTTTAAAAACTGGAAAGAAGTTTTCTGAGAAACTGCTTTGTGTTCTGATAATTCATCTCACAGAGTTACATCTTTCCTTCAATAAGCCTTTCGCTAAGGCTGTTCTTGTGGAATTGGCAAAGTGATATTTGGAAGCCCATAGAGGGCTATGGTGAAAAAAATATCTTCCGTTAAAAACTGGAAAGAAGCTTTCTGAGAAACTGCTTTGTGTTCTGTTAATTCATCTCACAGAGTTACATCTTTCCTTCAATAAGCCTTTCGCTAAGGCTGTTCTTGTGGAATTGGCAAAGTGATATTTGGAAGCCCATAGGGCTATGGTGAAAAAGGAAATATCTTCCGTTAAAAACTGGAAAGAAGCTTTCTGAGAAACTGCTTTGTGTTCTGTTAATTCATCTCACAGAGTTACATCTTTCCTTCAAGAAGCCTTTCGCTAAGACTGTTCTTGTGGAATTGGCAAAGTGATATTTGGAAGCCCATAGAGGGCTATGGTGAAAAGGAAATATCTTCCGTTAAAAACTGGAAAGAAGCTTTCTGAGAAACTGCTTTGTGTTCTGTTAATTCATCTCACAGAGTTACAGCTTTCCCTCAAGAAGCCTTTCGCTAAGGCTGTTCTTGTGGAATTGCAAAGTGATATTTGGAAGCCCATAGAGGGCTATGGTGAAAAAGGAAATATCTTCCTTAAAAACTGGAAAGAAGCTTCCTGAGAAACTGCTTTGTGTTCTGATAATTCATCTCACAGAGTTACATCTTTCCTTCAAGAAGCCTTCGCTAAGGCTGTTCTTGTGGAATTGGCAAAGTGATATTTGGAAGCCCATAGAGGGCTATGGTGAAAAGGAAATATCTTCCTTTAAAAACTGGAAAGAAGCTTCTGAGAAACTGCTTTGTGTTCTGTTAATTCATCTCACAGAGTTACATCTTTCCTTCAAGAAGCCTTTCGCTAAGGCTGTTCTTGTGGAATTGCAAAGTGATATTTGGAAGCCCATAGAGGGCTATGGTGAAAAGGAAATATCTTCCGTTAAATACTGGAAAGAAGCTTTCTGAGAAACTGCTTTGTGTTCTGTTAATTCATCTCACAGAGTTACATCTTTCCTTCAAAAGCCTTTCTCTAAGACTGTTCTTCTGGAATTGGCAAAGTGATATTTGAAGCCCATAGAGGGCTATGGTGAAAAAGGAAATATCTTCCGTTAAAAACTGGAAAGAAGCTTTCTGAGAAACTGCTTTGTGTTCTGTTAATTCATCTCACAGAGTTACATCTTTCCCTTAAAGAAGCCTTTCGCTAATGCTGTTCTTGTGGAATTGGCAAAGTGATATTTGGAAGCCCATAGAGGGCTATGGTGAAAAAGGAAATATCTTCCGTTAAAAACTGGAAAGAAGCTTTCTGAGAAACTGCTTTGTGTTCTGTTAATTCATCTCACAGAGTTACAGCTTTCCTTCAAGAAGCCTTTCGCTAAGCTGTTCTTGTGGAATTGGCAAAGTGATATTTGGAAGCCCATAGAGGGCAATGGTGAAAAAGGAAATATCTTCCGTTAAAAACTGAAAAGAAGCTTTCTGAGAAACTGCTTTGTGTTCTGTTAATTCATCTCACAGAGTTACAGCTTTCCTTCAAGAAGCCTTCGCTAAGGCTGTTCTTGTGGAATTTGCAAAGTGATATTTGGAAGCCCTTAGAGGGCTATGGTGAAAAAGAAAATATCTTCCGTTAAAAACTGGAAAAAGCTTTCTGAGAAACTGCTTTGTGTTCTGTTAATTCATCTCACAGAGTTACAGCTTTCCTTCAAGAAGCCTTCGCTAAGGCTGTTCTTGTGGAATTGGCAAAGTGATATTTGGAAGCCCATAGAGGGCTATGGTGAAAAGGAAATATCTTCGTTAAAAACTGGAAAGAAGCTTTCTGAGAAACTGCTTTGTGTTCTGTTAATTCATCTCACAGAGTTACATCTTTCCTTCAAGAAGCCTTTCGCTAATGCTGTTCTTGTGGAATTGGCAAAGGATATTTGGAAGCCCATAGAGGCTATGGTGAAAAAGGAAATATCTTCCGTTAAAAACTGGAAAGAAGCTTTCTGAGAAACTGCTTTGTGTTCTGTTAATTCATCTCACAGAGTTACAGCTTTCACCTCAAGAAGCCTTTCTCTAAGACTGTTCTTGTGGAATTTGCAAAGTGATATTTGGAAGCCCATAGGGCTATGGTGAAAAGGAAATATCTTCCGTTAAAAACTGGAAAGATGCTTTCTGAGAAACTGCTTTGTGTTCTGTTAATTCATCTCACAGAGTTATATCTTTCCCTTCAATAAGCCTTTCGCTAAGTCTGTTCTTGTGGAATTGGCAAAGTGATATTTGGAAGCCCATAGAGGGCTATGGTGAAAAAGAAATATCTTCCGTTAAATACTGGAAAGAAGCTTTCTGAGAAACTGCTTTGTGTTCTGTTAATTCATCTCACAGAGTTACAGCTTTCCTTCAAAGCCTTTCTCTAAGACTGTTCTTGTGGAATTTG
The DNA here is from genome assembly GCA_023783455.1 of Erythrocebus patas. NCBI lineage: Eukaryota > Metazoa > Chordata > Mammalia > Primates > Cercopithecidae > Erythrocebus > Erythrocebus patas. The sequence goes on along the minus strand of JAKFHT010004798.1, from coordinate 45,483 downwards.
CAAAGTGATATTTGGAAGCCCATAGAGGGCTATGGTGAAAAAGGAAATACCTTCCTTTAAAAACTGGAAAGAAACTTTCTGAGAAACTGCTTTGTGTTCTGATAATTCATCTCACTGAGTTACAGCTTTCCTTCAATAAGCCTTTCGCTAAGGCTGTTCTTGTGGAATTGGCAAAGTGATATTTGGAAGCCCATAGAGGGCTATGGTGAAAAAGGAAATATCTTCCGTTAAAAACTGGAAAAGCTTTCTGAGAAAGTGCTTTGTGTTCTGTTAATTCATCTCACAGAGTTACATCTTTCCTTCAAAGCCTTTCTCTAAGCTGTTCTTGTGGAATTGGCAAAGTGATATTGGAAGCCCATTGAGGGCTATGGTGAAAAAAATATCTTCGTTAAAAACTGGAAGAAGCTTTCTGAGAAACTGCTTTGTGTTCTGTTAATTCATCTCACTGAGTTACAGCTTTCCATTCAAGAAGCCTTTCGCTAAGGCTGTTCTTGTGGAATTGGCAAAGTGATATTTGGAAGCCCATAGAGGGCTATGGTGAAAAAGGAAATATCTTCCGTTAAATACTGGAAAGAAGCTTTCTGAGAAACTGCTTTGTGTTCTGTTAATTCATCTCACAGAGTTACAGCTTTCACCTCAAGAAGCCTTTCTCTAAGACTGTTCTTGTGGAATTGGCAAAGTCATATTTGGAAGCCCATAGAGGGCTATGGTGAAAAGGAAATATCTTCCTTAAAAACTGGAAAGAAGCTTTCTGAGAAACTGGTTTGTGTTCTGATAATACATCTGACAGAGTTACATCTTTCCTTCAAGAAGCCTTTCGCTAAGCTGTTCTTGTGGAATTGGCAAAGTGATATTTGGAAGCCCATAGAGGGCTATGGTTAAAAAAGGAAATATCTTCCTTTAAATACTGGAAAGAAGTTTTCTGAGAAACTGCTTTGTGTTCTGTTAATTCATCTAACAGAGTTACAGCTTTCGCCTCAAAAAGCCTTTCTCTAAGACTGTTCTTGTGGAATGCGCAAAGTGATCTTTGGAAGCCCATAGAGGGCTATGGTGCAAAAGGAAATATCTTCCGTTAAAAACTGGAAAAAAGCTTTCTGAGAAACTGTTTTGTGTTCTGTTAATTCATCTCACAGAGTTACAGCTTTCACCTGAAGAAGTCTTTAGCTACTGCTGTTCTTGTGGAATTGGCAAAGTTTTATTTGGAAGCCCTTAGAGGGCTATGGTGAAAAAGGAAATATCTTCCGTTAAAAAATGGAAAGAAGCTTTCTGAGAAAATGCTTTGTGTTCTGTTAATTCATCTGACAGAGTTACAGCTTTCCTTCAAGAAGCCTTTCGCTAAGTCTGTTCTTGTGGTATTGGCAAAGTGATATTTGGAAGCCATAGAGGGCTATGGTGAAAAAGGAAATATCTTCCGTTAAAAACTGGAAAGAAGCTTTCTGAGAAACTGCTTTGTGTTCTGATAATTCATCTCACAGAGTTACAGCTTTCCTTCAAGAAGCCTTTCGCTAAGGCTGTTCTTGTGGAATTGGCAAAGTGATATTTGGAAGCCCATAGAGGGCTATGGTGAAAAGGAAATATCTTCCTTTAAAAACTGGAAAGAAGCTTTCTGAGAAACTGCTTTGTGTTCTGTTAATTCATCTCACAGAGTTACAGCTTTCCCTTGAAGAAGCCTTTCGCTAAGCTGTTCTTGTGGAATTGGCAAAGTGATATTTGGAAGCCATAGAGGGCTATGGTGAAAAGGAAATATCTTCGTTAAAAACTGGAAAGAAGCTTTCTGAGAAACTGCTTTGTGTTCTGTTAATTCATCTCACAGAGTTACATCTTTCCTTCAAGAAGCCTTTCGCTAATGCTGTTCTTGTGGAATTGGCAAAGTGATATTTGAAGCCCATAGAGGGCTATGGTGAAAAGGAAATATCTTCCGTTAAAAACTGGAAAGAAGCTTTCTGAGAAACTGCTTTGTGTTCTGTTAATTCATCTCACAGAGTTACAGCTTTCCTTCAATAAGCCTTTCGCTAAGGCTGTTCTTGTGGAATGGCAAAGTGATATTTGGAAGCCATAGAGGGCTATGGTGAAAAAGGAAATATCTTCGGTTAAAAACTGGAAAGAAGCTTTCTGAGAAACTGCTTTGTGTTCTGTTAATTCATCTCACAGAGTTACAGCTTCCCTTCAAGAAGCCTTTCGCTAAGGCTGTTCTTGTGGAATTGGCAAGTGATATTTGAAGCCCATAGAGGGCTATGGTGAAAAAGGAAATATCTTCCTTTAAAAACTGGAAAGAAGCTTTCTGAGAAACTGTTTTGTGTTCTGTTAATTCATCTCACAGAGTTACATCTTTCCTTCAAGAAGCCTTTCGCTAATGCTGTTCTTGTGGAATTGGCAAAGTGATATTTGGAAGCCCATAGAGGGCTATGGTGAAAAAGGAAATATCTTCGGTTAAAAACTGGAAAGAAGCTTTCTGAGAAACTGCTTTGTGTTCTGTTAATTCATCTCACAGAGTTACATCTTTCCCTACAAGAAGCCTTTCGCTAATGCTGTTCTTGTGGAATTGGCAAAGTGATATTTGGAAGCCCATAGAGGGCTTTGGCGTAAACGGAAATATCTTCGGTTAAATACTGGAAAGAAGCTTTCTGAGAAACTGCTTTGTGTTCTGATAATACATCTGACAGAGTTACATCTTTCCCTTCAAGAAGCCTTTCGCTAATGCTGTTCTTGTGGAATTGGCAAAGTGATATTTGGAAGCCCATAGAGGACTATGGTGAAAAAGGAAATATCTTCCGTTAAAAACTGGAAAGAAGCTTTCTGAGAAACTGCTTTGTGTTCTGTTAATTCATCTCACAGAGTTACATCTTTCCCTACAAGAAGCCTTTCGCTAATGCTGTTCTTGTGGAATTGGCAAAGTGATATTTGGAAGCCCATAGAGGGCTATGGTGAAAAAGGAAATATCTTCCGTTAAATACTGGAAAGAAGCTTTCTGAGAAACTGCTTTGTGTTCTGTTAATTCATCTCACAGAGTTACAGCTTTCACCTCAAGAAGCCTTTCTAAGACTGTTCTTGTGGAATTGGCAAAGTGATATTTGGAAGCCCATAGAGGGCTATGGTGAAAAAGGAAATATCTTCCGTTAAATACTGGAAAGAAGCTTTCTGAGAAACTGCTTTGTGTTCTGTTAATTCATCTCACAGAGTTACAGCTTTCCCTCAAGAAGCCTTTCTAAGACTGTTCTTGTGGAATTGGCAAAGTGATATTTGGAAGCCCATAGAGGGCTATGGCGAAAACGGAAATATCTTCCGTTAAATACTGGAAAGAAGCTTTCTGAGAAACTGCTTTGTGTTCTGTTAATTCATCTCACAGAGTTACAGCTTTCCCCTCAAGAAGTCCTTCTCTAAGGCTGTTCTTGTGGAATTGGCAAAGTGATATTTGGAAGCCCTTAGAGGGCTATGGTGAAAGAGGAAATATCTTCCGTTAAAAAGTGGAAAGATGCTTTCTGAGAAACTGCTTGGTGTTCTGATGATTCATCTCACAGAGTTACATCTTTCCCCTGAAGAAGCCTTTCGCTAAGGCTGTTCTTCTGGAATTGGCAAAGTGATATTTGGAAGCCCCTAGCGGGCTATGGTGAAAAAGAAAATATCTTCCGTTAAAAACTGGAAAAATGCTTTCTGAGAAACTGCTTTGTGTTCTGTTAATTCATCTCACAGAGTTATATCATTCCCTTCAAGAAGCCTGTCGCTAAGTCTGTTCTTGTGGAATTGGCAAAGTGATATTTGGAAGCCCATAGCGGGCTATCGTGAAAAAGGAAATATCTTCCGTTAAAAACTGGAAAGAAGCTTTCTGAGAAACTGCTTTGTGTTCTGTTAATTCATCGCACAGAGTTACATCTTTCCCTTCAATAAGCCTTTCGCTAAGGCTGTTCTTGTGGAATTGGCAAAGTGATATTTGGAAGCCCATAGAGGGCAGTGGTGAAAAAGGAAATATCTTACTTTAAAAACTGGAAATAAGCTTTCTGAGAAACTGCTTTGTGTTCTGTTTATTCATCTCACAGAGTTACAGCTTTCACCTTCAAGAAGCCTTTCGCTAATGCTGTTCTTGTGGAATTGCAAAGTGATATTTGGAAGCCCTTAGAGGGCTATGGTGAAAAAGGAAATATCTTCCGTTAAAAACTGGAAAGAAGCTTTCTGAGAAACTGCTTTGTGTTCTGTTAATTCATCTGACAGAGTTACAGCTTTCACCTCAAGCCTTTCTCTAAGACTGTTCTTGTGGAATTGCAAAGTGATATTTGGAAGCCCATAGAGGGCTATGGTGAAAAAGGAAATATCTTCCTTTAAAACTGGAAAGAAGCTTTCTGAGAAACTGCTTTGTGTTCTGATAATTCATCTGACAGAGTTACAGCTTTCCTTCAATAAGCCTTTCGCTAATGCTGTTCTTGTGGAATTGGCAAAGTGATATTTGGAAGCCCATAGAGGGCTATGGTGAAAAAGGAAATATCTTCCGTTAAAAACTGGAAAGAAGCTTTCTGAGAAACTGCTTTGTGTTCTGTTAATTCATCTCACAGAGTTACATCTTTCCCGTCAAGAAGACTTTCGCTAATGCTGTCCTTGTGGAATTGGCAAAGTGATATTTGGAAGCCCATAGAGGGCTACGGTGAAAAGGAAATATCTTCCGTTAAATACTGGAAAGAAGCTTTCTGAGAAACTGCTTTGTGTTCTGTTAATTCATCTCACTGAGTTACATCTTTCCTTCAAGAAGCCTTCGCTAAGGCTGTTCTTGTGGAATTGCAAAGTGATATTTGGAAGCCCTTAGAGGGCTATGGTGAAAAAGGAAATATCTTCCGTTAAAAACTGGAAAGAAGCTTTCTGAGAAACTGCTTTGTGTTCTGTTAATTCATCTCACAGAGTTACAGCTTTCACCTCAAGAAGCCTTTCTCTAAGACTGTTCTTGTGGAATTGGCAAAGGATATTTGGAAGCCCATAGAGGGCTATGGTGAAAAAGGAAATATCTTCCTTTAAAAACTGGAAAGAAGCTTTCTGAGAAACTGCTTTGTGTTCTGATAATTCATCTCACAGAGTTACAGCTTTCCCTTCAATAAGCCTTTCGCTAAGGCTGTTCTTGTGGAATTGGCAAAGTGATATTTGGAAGCCCATAGAGGCTATGGTGAAAAGGAAATATCTTCCGTTAAATACTGGAAAGAAGCTTTCTGAGAAACTGCTTTGTGTTCTGTTAATTCATCTCACAGAGTTACATCTTTCCTTCAAGAAGCCTTCGCTAAGGCTGTTCTTGTGGAATTGGCAAAGTGATATTTGGAAGCCCATAGGGCTATGGTGAAAAAGGAAATATCTTCCGTTAAAAACTGGAAAGAAGCTTTCTGAGAAACTGCTTTGTGTTCTGTTAATTCATCTCACAGAGTTACAGCTTTCCTTCAAGAAGCCTTCGCTAAGGCTGTTCTTGTGGAATTGGCAAAGTGATATTTGGAAGCCCATAGAGGGCTATGGTGAAAAGGAAATATCTTCCTTTAAAAACTGGAAAGAAGCTTTCTGAGAAACTGCTTTGTGTTCTGTTAATTCATCTCACAGAGTTACATCTTTCCTTCAAGAAGCCTTTCGCTAAGGCTGTTCTTGTGGAATTGGCAAAGTGATATTTGGAAGCCATAGAGGGCTATGGTGAAAAAGGAAATATCTTCCGTTAAATACTGGAAAGAAGCTTTCTGAGAAACTGCTTTGTGTTCTGTTAATTCATCTCACAGAGTTACATCTTTCCTTCAAGAAGCCTTTCGCTAATGCTGTTCTTGTGGAATTGGCAAAGTGATATTTGGAAGCCCTTAGAGGGCTATGGTGAAAAGGAAATATCTTCCGTTAAAAACTGGAAAGAAGCTTTCTGAGAAACTGCTTTGTGTTCTGTTAATTCATCTCACAGAGTTACAGCTTTCCCTCAAGAAGCCTTTCTCTAAGACTGTTCTTGTGGAATTGCAAAGTGATATTTGGAAGCCCATAGAGGGCTATAGTGAAAAAAGGAAATATCTTTCTTTAAAAACTGGAAAGAAGCTTTCTGAGAAACTGCTTTGTGTTCTGATAATTCATCTCACAGAGTTACATCTTTCCTTCAAAAGCCTTTCGCTAATGCTGTTCTTGTGGAATTGGCAAAGTGATATTTGGAAGCCCATAGAGGGCTATGGTGAAAAGGAAATATCTTCCGTTAAAAACTGGAAAGAAGCTTTCTGAGAAACTGGTTTGTGTTCTGTTAATTCATCTCACAGAGTTACATCTTTCCTTCAAGAAGCCTTTCTAAGACTGTTCTTGTGGAATTGGCAAAGTGATATTTGGAAGCCCATAGAGGCTATGGTGAAAAGGAAATATCTTCCGTTAAATACTGGAAAGAAGCTTTCTGAGAAACTGCTTTGTGTTCTGTTAATTCATCTCACAGAGTTACAGCTTTCCCTCAAGAAGTCTTTCTCTAAGACCGTTCTTGTGGAATTGGCAAAGCGATATTTGGAAGCCCTTAGAGGGCTATGGTGAGAGAGGAATATCTTATGTTAAAAAGTGGAAAGATGCTTTCTGAGAAACTGCTTTGTGTTCTGATAATTCATCTCACAGAGTTACATCTTTCCTTCAAGAAGCCTTCGCTAAGGCTGTTCTTGTGGAATTGGCAAAGTGATATTTGGAAGCCCATAGGGCTATGGTGAAAAGGAAATATCTTCCTTAAAACTGGAAAGAAGCTTTCTGAGAAACTGCTTTGTGTTCTGATAATTTATCTCACAGAGTTACATCTTTCCCTTCAAGAAGCCTTTCGCTAAGGCTGTTCTTGTGGAATTGGCAAAGTGATATTTGGAAGCCCATAGAGGGCTATGGTGAAAAGGAAATATCTTCCGTTAAATACTGGAAAGAAGCTTTCTGAGAAACTGCTTTGTGTTCTGTTAATTCATCTCACAGAGTTACAGCTTTCCTCAAGAAGCCTTTCTCTAAGACTGTTCTTGTGGAATTGGCAAAGTGACATTTGGAAGCCCTTAGAGGGCTATGGTGAAAAGGAAATATCTTCCATTAAATACTGGAAAGAAGCTTTCTGAGAAACTGCTTTGTGTTCTGTTAATTCATCTCACAGAGTTACATCTTTCCTTCAAGAAGCCTTCGCTAAGGCTGTTCTTGTGGAATTGGCAAAGTGATATTTGGAAGCCCATAGAGGGCTATGGTGAAAAGGAAATATCTTCCGTTAAAAAGTGGAAAGAGGCTTTCTGAGAAACTGCTTTGTGTTCTGTTAATTCATCTCACAGAGTTACAGCTTTCCCTTCAAGAAGCCTTGCGCTAAGGCTGCTCTTGTGGAATTGGCAAAGTTATATTTGGAAGCCAATAGAGGGCTATGGTGAAAAAGAAAACACCTTCCTTTAAAAACTGGAAAGAAGATTTCTGAGAAACTGCTTTGTGTTCTGGTAATTCATCTCACAGAGTTACATCTTCCCCTTCAAGAAGCCTTTCGCTAAGGCTGTTCTTGTGGAATTGGCAAAGTGATATTTGGAAGCCCATAGAGGGCTATGGTGAAAAAGGAAATATCTTCGGTTAAAAACTGGAAAGAAGCTTTCTGAGAAACTGCTTTGTGTTCTGTTAATACATCTCACAGTGTTACCGCTTCCCTTTCAAGAAGCCTTTCGCTAAGTCTGTTCTTGTGGATTTGGCAAAGTGATATTTGGAAGCCCACAGAGGGCTATGGTGAAAAAGGAAATATCTTGGGTTAAAAACTGGAAAGAAGCTCTCTGAGAAACTGCTTTGTGTTCTTTTAATTCATCTCACAGAGTTACATCTTTCCCTTGAAAAAGCCTTTCGCTAAGGCTGTTGTTGTGGAATTGGCAAAGTGATATTTGGAAGCCCACAGAGGGAAATGGTGAAAAGGAAATAACTTCCGTTAAAAACTGCAAAGAAGCTTTCTGAGAAACGGCTTTGTGTTCTGTTAATTCATCTCACTGAGTTACAGCTTTCCCTTCAAAAAGCCTTTCGTTAAGGCTGTTCTTGTGGAATTGGCAAAGTGATATTTTAAGCCCATAGAGCGCTGTGGTGAAAAATATCTTCGGTTAAAAACTGGAAAGAAGCTTTCTGAGAAACTGCTTTGTGTTCTGTTAATTCATCTCACAGAGTTACAGCTTTCCCTCAAGAAGCCTTTCTAAGACTGTTCTTGTGGAATTGGCAAAGTGATATTTGGAAGCCCATAGAGGGCTATGGTGTAAAAGGAAATATCTTCGGTTAAAAACTGGAAAGAAGCTCTCTGAGAAACTGCTTTGTGTTCTTTTAATTAATTTCACAGAGTTACATCTTTCCCTTGAAGAAGCCTTTCGCTAATGCTGTTCTTGTGGAATTGGCAAACTGATATTTGGAAGCCCATAGAGGGCTATGGTGAAAGAGGAAATATCTTCCATTAAATACTGGAAAGAAGCTTTCTGAGAAACTGCTTTGTGTTCTGTTAATTCATCTCACAGAGTTACAGCTTTCCCTTCAAGAAGCCTTTCGCTAATGCTGTTCTTGTGGAATTGGCAAAGTCATATTTGGAAGCCAATAGAGGGCTATGGTGAAAAAGAAAACACCTTCCTTTAAAAACTGGAAAGAAGCTTTCTGAGAAACTGCTTTGTGTTCTGGTAATTCATCTCACAGAGTTACATCTTTCCCTTCAATATGCCTTTCGCTAAGGCTGTTCTTGTGGAATTGGCAAAGTGATATTTGGAAGTCCAAAGATTGCTATGGTGAAAAAGGAAATAACTTCCGTTAAATACTGGAAAGAGGCTTTCTGAGAAACTGCTTTGTGTTCTGTTAATTCATCTCACAGAGTTACATCATTACCTATAAGAAGCCTTTCGCTAATGCTGTTCTTGTGGAATTGGCAAACTGATATTTGGAAGCTCTTAGAGGCCTATGGTGGAAAAGGAAATATTTTCCGTTAAAAACTAGAAAGAAGCTTTCTGAGAAACTGCTTTGTGTTCTGTTACTTCATCTCACAGAGTTACAGCTTTCACCTCAAGAAGCCTTTCTCTAAGACTGTTCTGGTGGAAATTACAAAGTCATATTTGGAAGCCCATAGAGGGCTATAGTGAAAAAGGAAATATCTTTCTTTAAAAACTGGAAAGAAGCTTTCTGACAAACTGCTTTGTGTTCTGATAATACATCTGAGAGAGTTACATCTTTCCCTTAAAAAGCCTTTCGCTAATGCGGTTTTTGTGGAATTGGCAAAGTGATATTTGGAAGCCCATAGAGGGCTATGGTGAAAAAGGAAATATCCTCCGTTAAAAACTGGAAAGAAGCTTTCTGAGAAACTGGTTTGTGTTCTGTTAATTCATCTCACAGAGTTACATCTTTCCCTACAAGAAGCCTTTCGCTAATGCTGTTCTTGTGGAATTGGCAAAGTGATATTTGGAAGCCCATAGAGGGTTATGGCGAAAACGGAAATATCTTCCGTTAATTACTGGAAAGAAGCTTTCTGAGAAACTGCTTTGTGTTCTGTTAATTCATCTCACAGAGTTACAGCTATTCCCTCAAGAAGTCTTTCTCTAAGACTGTTCTTGTGGAATTGGCAAAGTGATATTTGGAAGCCCATAGAGGGCTATGGTGAAAAAGGAAATATCTTACGTTAAAAAGTGGAAAGATGCTTTCTGAGAAACTGCTTTGTGTTCTGATAATTCATCTCACAGAGTTACATCTTTCCCTTCAAGAAGCCTTTCGCTAAGGCTGTTCTTGTGGAATTGGCAAAGTGATATTTGGAAGCCCATAGAGGGCTATGGTGAAAAAGGAAATATCTTCCTTTAAAAACTGGAAAGAAGCTTTCTGAGAAACTGCTTTGTGTTCTGATAATTTATCTCACAGAGTTACATCTTTCCCTTCAAGAAGCCTTTCGCTAAGGCTGTTCTTGTGGAATTGGCAAAGTGATATTTGGAAGCCCATAGAGGGCTATGGTGAAAAAGGAAATATCTTCCGTTAAATACTGGAAAGAAGCTTTCTGAGAAACTGCTTTGTGTTCTGTTACTTCATCTCACAGAGTTACAGCTTTCCCCTCAAGAAGCCTTTCTCTAAGACAGTTCTTGTGGACTTCGCAAAGTGACATTTGGAAGCCCATAGAGTGCTATGGTGAAAGAGGAATTATCTTCCATTAAATACTGGAAAGAAGCTTTCTGAGAAACTGCTTTGTGTTCTGTTAATTCATCTCACAGAGTTACAGCTTTCCTTCAGAAGCCTTTCGCTAAGGCTGTTCTTGTGGAATTGGCAAAGTGATATTTGGAAGCCCATAGAGGGCTATGGTGAAAAGGAAATATCTTCCGTTAAAAACTGGAAAGAGCTTTCTGAGAAACTGCTTTGTGTTCTGATAATTCATCTCACAGAGTTACATCTTTCCTTCAAGAAGCCTTTCGCTAAGGCTGTTCTTGTGGAATTGGCAAAGTGATATTTGGAAGCCCATAGAGGGCTATGGTGAAAAAGGAAATATCTTCCGTTAAATACTGGAAAGAAGCTTTCTGAGAAACTGCTTTGTGTTCTGTTACTTCATCTCACAGAGTTACAGCTTTCCCCTCAAGAAGCCTTTCTCTAAGACAGTTCTTGTGGACTTCGCAAAGTGACATTTGGAAGCCCATAGAGTGCTATGGTGAAAGAGGAATTATCTTCCATTAAATACTGGAAAGAAGCTTTCTGAGAAACTGCTTTGTGTTCTGTTAATTCATCTCACAGAGTTACAGCTTTCCCTTCAAGAAGCCTTGCGCTAAGGCTGCTCTTGTGGAATTGGCAAAGTGATATTTGGAAGCCCATAGAGGGCTATGGTGAAAAAGGAAATATCTTCGGTTAAAAACTGGAAAGAGCTTTCTGAGAAACTGCTTTGTGTTCTGTTAATACATCTCACAGTGTTACCGCTTCCCTTTCAAGAAGCCTTTCGCTAAGTCTGTTCTTGTGGATTTGGCAAAGTGATATTTGGAAGCCCACAGAGGGCTATGGTGAAAAAGGAAATATCTTCGGTTAAAAACTGGAAAGAAGCTCTGAGAAACTGCTTGTGTTCTGTTAATTCATCTCACAGAGTTACATCTTTCCCTTGAAAAAGCCTTTCGCTAAGGCTGTTCTTGTGGATTTGGCAAAGTGATATTTGGAAGCCCACAGAGGGCTATGGTGAAAAAGGAAATATCTTCGGTTAAAAACTGGAAAGAAGCTCTCTGAGAAACTGCTTTGTGTTCTTTTAATTCATCTCACAGAGTTACATCTTTCCCTTGAAAAAGCCTTTCGCTAAGGCTGTTCTTGTGGATTTGGCAAAGTGATATTTGGAAGCCCACAGAGGGAAATGGTGAAAAAGGAAATAACTTCCGTTAAAAACTGCAAAGAAGCTTTCTGAGAAACGGCTTTGTGTTCTGTTAATTCATCTCACTGAGTTACAGCTTTCCCTTCAAAAAGCCTTTCGTTAAGGCTGTTCTTGTGGAATTGGCAAAGTGATATTTGAAGCCCATAGAGGGCTATGGTGAAAAAGGAAATATCTTCGTTAAAAACTGGAAAGAAGCTTTCTGAGAAACTGCTTGTGTTCTGTTAATTCATCTCACAGAGTTACAGCTTTCCCCTCAAGAAGCATTTCTCTAAGACAGTTCTTGTGGACTTCGCAAAGTGACATTTGGAAGCCCATAGAGGGCTATGGTGAAAGAGGAATTATCTTCCATTAAATACTGGAAAGAAGCTTTCTGAGAAACTGCTTTGTGTTCTGTTAATTCATCTCACAGAGTTACAGCTTTCCCTTCAAGAAGCCTTGCGCTAAGGCTGCTCTTGTGGAATTGGCAAAGTGATATTTGGAAGCCCATAGAGGGCTATGGTGAAAGAGGAAATATCTTCTGTTAAAAACTGGAAAGAAGCTTTCTGAGAAATTGCTTTGTGTTCTGTTAATTCATCTCACAGAGTTACAGCTTTCCCTTCAAGAAGCCTTCGCTAAGTCTGTTCTTGTGGATTTGGCAAAGTGATATTTGGAAGCCCACAGAGGGCTATGGTGAAAAGGAAATATCTTCGGTTAAAACTGGAAAGAAGCTCTCTGAGAAACTGCTTTGTGTTCTGTTAATTCATCTCACAGAGTTACATCTTTCCCTTGAAGAAGCCTTTCGCTAAGGCTGTTCTTGTGGATTTGGCAAAGTGATATTTGGAAGCCCACAGAGGGCTATGGTGAAAAGGAAATATCTTCGGTTAAAACTGGAAAGAAGCTTTCTGAGAAACTGCTTTGTGTTCTTTTAATTCATCTCACAGTGTTACATCTTTCCCTTGAAAAGCCTTTCGCTAAGGCTGTTCTTGTGGATTTGGCAAAGTGATATTTGGAAGCCCACAGAGGGAAATGGTGAAAAGGAAATATCTTCGGTTAAAACTGGAAAGAAGCTTTCTGAGAAACTGCTTTGTGTTCTGTTAATTCATCTCACTGAGTTACAGCTTTCCTTCAAAAGCCTTTCGCTAAGGCTGTTCTTGTGGAATTTGCAAAGTGATATTTAAGCCCATAGAGGCTATGGTGAAAAGGAAATATCTTCCGTTAAAACTGGAAAGAAGCTTTCAGAGAAACTGCTTTGTGTTCTGTTAATTCATCTCACAGAGTTACAGCTTTCCCTCAAGCCTTTCTCTAAGACTGCTCTTGTGGAATTGGCAAAGTGATATTTGGAAGCCCATAGAGGGCTATGGTGTAAAAGGAAATATCTTCGTTAAAAACTGGAAAGAAGCTCTCTGAGAAACTGCTTTGTGTTCTGTTAATTAATTTCACAGAGTTACATCTTTCCTTCAAGAAGCCTTTCGCTAAGTCTGTTCTTGTGGATTTGGCAAAGTGATATTTGGAAGCCCACAGAGGGCTATGGTGAAAAAGGAAATATCTTGGGTTAAAAACTGGAAAGAAGCTCTCTGAGAAACTGCTTTGTGTTCTTTTAATTCATCTCACAGAGTTACATCTTTCCCTTGAAAAAGCCTTTCGCTAAGGCTGTTCTTGTGGATTTGGCAAAGTGATATTTGGAAGCCCACAGAGGGCTATGGTGAAAAAGGAAATATCTTCGGTTAAAAACTGGAAAGAAGCTCTCTGAGAAACTGCTTTGTGTTCTTTTAATTCATCTCACAGAGTTACATCTTTCCCTTGAAAAAGCCTTTCGCTAAGGCTGTTCTTGTGGATTTGGCAAAGTGATATTTGGAAGCCCACAGAGGGAAATGGTGAAAAAGGAAATAACTTCCGTTAAAAACTGCAAAGAAGCTTTCTGAGAAACGGCTTTGTGTTCTGTTAATTCATCTCACTGAGTTACAGCTTTCCCTTCAAAAAGCCTTTCGTTAAGGCTGTTCTTGTGGAATTGGCAAAGTGATATTTTAAGCCCATAGAGGCTGTGGTGAAAAAGGAAATATCTGCGGTTAAAAACTGGAAAGAAGCTTTCAGAGAAACTGCTTTGTGTTCTGTTAATTCATCTCACAGAGTTACAGCTTTCCCCTCAAGAAGCGTTTCTCTAAGACTGCTCTTGTGGAATTGGCAAAGTGATATTTGGAAGCCCATAGAGGGCTATGGTGTAAAAGGAAATATCTTCGGTTAAAAACTGGAAAGAAGCTCTCTGAGAAACTGCTTTGTGTTCTTTTAATTAATTTCACAGAGTTACATCTTTCCCTTGAAGAAGCCTTTCGCTAAGGCTGTTCTTGTGGAATTGTCAAAGTGATATTTGGAAGCCCATAGAAGGCTATGGTGAAAGAGGAAATATCTTCCATTAAATACTGGAAAGAAGCTTTCTGAGAAACTGCTTTGGGTTCTGTTAATTCATCTCACAGAGTTACATCTTTCCCTACAAGAAGCCTTTCGCTAATGCTGTTCTTGTGGAATTGGCAAAGTGATATTTGGAAGCCCATAGAGCGCTATGGCGAAAACGGAAATATCTTCCGTTAATTACTGGAAAGAAGCTTTCTGAGAAACTGCTTTGTGTTCTGTTAATTCATCTCACAGAGTTACAGCTTTCCCCTCAAGAAGTTTTCTCTAAGACAGTTCTTGTGGAATTGGCAAAGCGATATTTGGAAGCCCTTAGAGGGCTATGGTGAAAGAGGAAATATCTTATGTTAAAAAGTGGAAAGATTCTTTCTGAGAAACTGCTTTGTGTTCTGATAATTCATCTCACAGAGTTACATCTTCCCCTTCAAGAAGCCTTTCGCTAAGGCTGTTGTTGTGGAATTGCCAAAGTAATATTTGGAAGCCCATAGAGGGCTATGGTGAAAAAGGAAATATCTTCCGTTCAAAACTGGAAAGAAGCTTTCTGAAAAACTGCTCTGTGTTCTGTTAATTCATCTCACAGAGTTACATCTTTCCCTTCAAAAAGCCTTTTGGTAAGGCTGTTCTTGTGGAACTGGCAAAGGAATATTTGGAAGCTCATAGAAGGCTATGGTGAAAAAGGAAATATCTTCCGTTCAAAACTGGAAAGAAGCTTTCTGAGAAACTGCTCTGTGTTGTCTTAATTCATCTCACAGAGTTACATCTTTCGCTTCAAGGAGCCTTTCGCTAAGGCTGTTCTTGTGGAATTGGCAAAGGGATATTTGGAAGCCCATAGAGGGCTATGGTGAAAAAGGAAACATCTTCCGTTCAAATCTGGAAAGAAGCTCTCTGAGAAACTGCTCTGTGTTCTGTTAATTCATCTCACAGAGTTACATCTTTCCCTTCAGGAAGCCTTTCGCTAAGGCTGTTCTTGTGGAATTGGCAAAGGGATATTTGGAAGCCCCTAGAGTGCTATAGTGAAAAAGGAAATATCTTCCGTTCAAAACTGGAAAGAAGCTTTCTGAGAAACTGCTCTGTGTTCTGTGAATTCATCTCACAGAGTTACATCTTTCCCTTCAAGAAGCCTTTCGCTAAGGCTGTTCTTGTGGAATTGGAAAGGGATATTTGGAAGCCCATAGAGGGCTATGGTGAAAAAGGAAATATCTTCCGTTCAAAACTGGAAAGAAGCTTTCTGAGAAACTGTTCTGTGTTCTGTTAATTCATCTCACAGAGTTACATCTTTCACTTCAAGAAGCCTTTTGCTAAGGCTGTTCTTGTGGAATTGGCAAAGGGATATTTGGAAGCCCATAGAGGGCTATGGTGAAAAAGGAAATATCTTCCGTTCAAAACTGGAAAGAGGCTTTCTGAGAAACTCCTCAGTGTTCTGTTAATTGATCTCACACAGTTACATCTTTCCCTTCAAAAGCCTTTCCTAAGGCTGTTCTTGTGGAATTGGCAAAGGGATATTTGGAAGCCAATAGGGGGCTATGGTGAAAAAGGGAATATCTTCGGTTCAAACCTGGAAAGAAGCTTTCTGAGAAACTGCTCTGTGTTCTGTTATTTCATCTCACAGAGTTACATCTTTACCTATAAGAAGCCTTTCGCTAATGCTGTTCTTGTGGAATTGGCAAACTGATATTTGGAAGCCCTTAGAGGGCTATGGTGAAAAAGGAAATATCTTCCGTTAAAAACTGGAAAGAAGCTTTCTGAGAAACTGCTTTGTGTTCTGTTAATTCATCTCACAGAGTTACAGCTTTCACCTCCAGAAGCCTTTCTCTAAGACTGTTCTGGTGGAATTTACAAAGTCATATTTGGAAGCCCATAGAGGGCTATAGTGAAAAAGGAAATATCTTTCTTTAAAAACTGGAAAGAAGCTTTCTGAGAAACTGCTTTGTGTTCTGATAATACATCTGAGAGAGTTACATCTTTCCCTTAAAGAAGCCTTTCGCTAATGCGGTTTTTGTGGAATTGGCAAAGTGATATTTGGAAGCCCATAGAGGGCTATGGTGAAAAAGGAAATATCCTCCGTTAAAAACTGGAAAGAAGCTTTCTGAGAAACTGGTTTGTGTTCTGTTAATTCATCTCACAGAGTTACATCTTTCCCTACAAGAAGCCTTTCGCTAATGCTGTTCTTGTGGAATTGGCAAAGTGATATTTGGAAGCCCATAGAGGGCTATGGCGAAAACGGAAATATCTTCCGTTAATTACTGGAAAGAAGCTTTCTGAGAAACTGCTTTGTGTTCTGTTAATTCATCTCACAGAGTTACAGCTTTCCCCTCAAGAAGTCTTTCTCTAAGACAGTTCTTGTGGAATTGGCAAAGCTATATTTGGAAGCCCTTAGAGTTCTATGGTGAGAGAGGAATATCTTATGTTAAAAAGTGGAAAGATGCTTTCTGAGAAACTGCTTGGTGTTCTGATAATTCATCTCACAGAGTTACATCTTCCCCTTCAAGAAGCCTTTCGCTAAGGCTGTTCTTGTGTAATTGGCAAAGTGATATTTGGAAGCCCATAGAGGGCTATGGTGAAAAAGGAAATATCTTCCATTAAAAACTGGAAAGAAGGTTACTGAGAAACTGCTTTGTGTTCTGTTAATTCATCTCACAGAGTTACATCTTTCCCTTCAACAGGCCTGTCGCTAATTCTGTTCTTGTGGAATTGGCAAAGTGATATTTGGTAGCCCATGGAGGGCAGTGGTGAAAAAGGAAATATCTTCCGTTAAAAACTGGAAAGAAGATTTCTGAGAAACTGCTTTGTGTTCTGTTAATTCATCTCACAGAGTTACAGCTTTCACGACAAGAAGCCTTTCCCTTAAACTGTTCTTGTGCAATTGGCGAAGTGGTATTTGGAAGCCCATAGAGGGCTATGGTGAAAAAGGAAATATCTTGCGTTAAATACTGGAAAGAAGATTTCTGAGAAACTGCTTTGTGTTCTCATAATTCATCGCACAGAGTTACAGCTTTCCCTTCAATAAGCCTTTCGCTAAGGGTGTTCGTGGGGAATTGGCAAAGTGATATTTGGAAGCCCATAGAGGGCTATGGTGAAAAAGGAAATATGTTCCGTTAAATACTGGAAAGAAGCTTTCTGAGAAACTGCTTTGTGTTCAGTTAATTCATCTCACAGAGTTACAACTTTCACCTCAAGAAGCCTTTCTCTAAGACTGTTCTTGTGGAATTTGCAAAGTGATATTTGGAAGCCCATAGAGGGCTATGGTGAAAAAGGAAATACCTTCCGTTAAAAACTGGAAAGAAGCTTTCTGAGAAACTGCTTTGTGTTCTGATAATTCATCGCCCAGAGTTACAGCTTTCCCTTCAATAAGCCTTTCGCTAAGGGTGTTTCTGGGGAATTGGCAAAGTGATATTTGGAAGCCCATAGAGGGCTATGGTGAAAAACGGAAATATCTTTCCTTAAAAACTGGAAAGAAACTTTCTGTGAAACTGCTTTGTGTTCTGTTAATTCATCTCACAGAGTTACAGCTTTCCCCTCAAGAAGCCTTTCTCTAAGACTGTTCTTGTGGTATTGGCAAAGTGATATTTGTAAGCCGATATAGGGCTATGCTGAAAATGGAAATATCTTCGGTTAAAAACTGGAAAGAAGCTTTCTGAGAAACTGCTTTGTGTTCTGTTAATTCATCTCACAGAGTTACATCTTTGCCTTCAAGAAGCCTTTCGCTAATGCTGTTCTTGTGGAATTGGCAAAGTGATATTTGGAAGCCCATAGAGGGCTATGGTGAAAAAGGAAATATCTTCCGTTAATTACTGGAAAGAAGCTTTCTGAGAAACTGCTTTGTGTTCTGTTAATTCATCTCACAGAGTTACAGCTTTCCCCTCAAGAAGTCTTTCTCTAAGACCGTTCTTGTGGAATTGGCAAAGCGATATTTGGAAGCCCTTAGAGGGCTATGGTGAGAGAGGAATATCTTATGTTAAAAAGTGGAAAGATGCTTTCTGAGAAACTGCTTGGTGTTCTGATAATTCATCTCACAGAGTTACATCTTCCCCTTCAAGAAGCCTTTCGCTAAGGCTGTTCTTGTGGAATTGGCAAAGTGATATTTGGAAGCCCATAGAGGGCTATGGTGAAAAAGGAAATATCTTCCATTAAAAACTGGAAAGAAGCTTTCTGAGAAACTGCTTTGTGTTCTGTTAATTCATCTCACAGAGTTACATCTTTCCCTTCAAGAGGCCTGTCGCTAATTCTGTTCTTGTGGAATTGGCAAAGTGATATTTGGTAGCCCATGGAGGGCAGTGGTGAAAAAGGAAATATCTTCCGTTAAAAACTGGAAAGAAGATTTCTGAGAAACTGCTTTGTGTTCTGTTAATTCATCTCACAGAGTTACAGCTTTCACGACAAGAAGCCTTTCCCTTAAACTGTTCTTGTGCAATTGGCGAAGTGGTATTTGGAAGCCCATAGAGGGCTATGTTGAAAAAGGAAATATCTTCTGTTAAAAACTGGAAAGAAGATTTCTGAGAAACTGCTTTGTGTTCTCATAATTCATCGCACAGAGTTACAGCTTTCCCTTCAAGAAGCCTTTCGCTAAGGGTGTTCGTGGGGAATTGGCAAAGTGATATTTGGAAGCCCATAGAGGGCTATGGTGAAAAAGGAAATATGTTCCGTTAAATACTGGAAAGAAGCTTTCTGAGAAACTGCTTTGTGTTCAGTTAATTCATCTCACAGAGTTACAACTTTCACCTCAAGAAGCCTTTCTCTAAGACTGTTCTTGTGGAATTTGCAAAGTGATATTTGGAAGCCCATAGAGGGCTATGGTGAAAAAGGAAATACCTTCCGTTAAAAACTGGAAAGAAGCTTTCTGAGAAACTGCTTTGTGTTCTGTTAATTCATCTCACAGAGTTACAGCTTTCCCTTCAATAAGCCTTTCGCTAAGGGTGTTTCTGGGGAATTGGCAAAGTGATATTTGGAAGCCCATAGAGGGCTATGGTGAAAAACGGAAATATCTTTCCTTAAAAACTGGAAAGAAACTTTCTGTGAAACTGCTTTGTGTTCTGTTAATTCATCTCACAGAGTTACAGCTTTCCCCTCAAGAAGCCTTTCTCTAAGACTGTTCTTGTGGTATTGGCAAAGTGATATTTGTAAGCCGATATAGGGCTATGCTGAAAATGGAAATATCTTCGGTTAAAAACTGGAAAGAAGCTTTCTGAGAAACTGCTTTGTGTTCTGTTAATTCATCTCACAGAGTTACATCTTTGCCTTCAAGAAGCCTTTCGCTAATGCTGTTCTTGTGGACTGGGCAAAGTGATATTTGGAAGCCCATAGAGGGCTATGGTGAAAGAGGAATTATCTTCCATTAAATACTGGAAAGAAGCTTTCTGAGAAACTGCTTTGTGTTCTGTTAATTCATCTCACAGAGTTACAGCTTTCACCTCAAGAAGCCTTTCTCTAAGTCTGTTCTTGTGGAATTTGCAAAGATGATATTAGGAAGCCCATAGAGGGCTATGGTGAAAAGGAAATATCTTCCATTAAAACTGGAAAGAAGCTTTCTGAGAAACTGCTTTGTGTTCTGTTAATTCATCTCACAGAGTTACAACTTTCACCTCAAGAAGCCTTTCTCTAAGACTGTTCTTGTGGAATTTGCAAAGTGATATTTGGAAGCCCTTAGAGGGCTATGGTGAAAAAGGAAATATCTTCTGTTAAATACTGGAAAGAAGCTTTCTGAGAAACTGCTTTGTGTTCTGTTAATTCATCTCACAGAGTTACAGCTTTCCCTTCAAGAAGCCTTTCGCTAAGGCTGTTGTTGTGGAATTGGCAAAGTGATATTTGGAAGCCCTTAGAGGGCTATGGTGAAAAAGGAAATATCTTCCGTTAAAAACTGGAAAGAAGCTTTCTGAGAAACTGCTTTGTGTTCTGTTAATTCATCTCACAGAGTTACAGCTTTCACCTCAAGAAGCCTTTCTCTAAGACTGTTCTTGTGGAATTGGCAAAGTGATATTTGGAAGCCCTTAGAGGGCTATGGTGAAAAAGGAAATATCTTCCCTTAAAAACTGGAAAGAAGGTTTCTGAGAAACTGCTTTGTGTTCCGTTACTTCATCTCACAGAGTTACATCTTTGCCTTCACGAAGCCTTTCGCTAAGGCTGTTCTTGTGGAATTGGCAAAGTAATATTTGGAAGCCCATAGAGGACTATGGTGAAAAAGGAAATATATTCCATTAAAAACTGGAAAGAAGCTTTCTGAGAAACTGCTTTGTGTTCTGTTAATTCATCTCACAGAGCTACATCTTTCCCTTCAAGAAGCCTTTCGCTAAAGCTGTTCTTGTGGAATTGGCAAAGTGATATTTGGAAGCCCATAGAGGGCTATGGTGAAAAAGGAAATATCTTCCGTTACATACTGGAAAGAAGCCTTCTGAGAAACTAGTTTGTGTTCTGTTAATTCATCTCACACAGTTACAGCTTTCCCCTCAAGAAGCCTTTCTCTAAGACTGTTCTTGTGGAATTGGCAAAGTGATATTTTGAAGCCCATAGAGGGCTATGGTGAAGAAGGAAATATCTTCGGTTAAAAACTGGAAAGAAGCTTTCTGAGAAACTGCTTTGTGTTCTGTTAATTCATCTCACAGAGTTACAGCTTTCCCTTCAAGAAGCCTTTCGCTAAAGCTGTTCTCGTGGAAATGGCAAAGTGATATTTGGAAGCCCATAGAGGGCTATGGTGAAAAGGAAATATCTTCCGTTAAAACTGGAAAGAAGCTTGAGAAACTGCTTTGTGTTCTGTTAATTCATCTCACAGAGTTACAGCTTTCCTTCAAGAAGCCTTTCGCTAAGGCTGTTCTTGTGGAATTGGCAAAGTGATATTTGGAAGCCCATAGAGGGCTATGGTGAAAAGGAAATATCTTCCGTTAAAACTGGAAAGAAGCTTGAGAAACTGCTTTGTGTTCTGTTAATTCATCTCACAGAGTTACAGCTTTCCTTCAAGAAGCCTTTCGCTAAGGCTGTTCTTGTGGAATTGGCAAAGTGATATTTGGAAGCCCATAGAGGGCTATGGTGAAAAGGAAATATCTTCCGTTAAAACTGGAAAGAAGCTTTCTGAGAAACTGCTTTGTGTTCTGTTAATTCATCTCACAGAGTTACAGCTTTCCTTCAAGAAGCCTTTCTCTAAGACTGTTCTTGTGGAATTGGCAAAGTGATATTTGGAAGCCCATAGAGGGCTATGGTGAAAAGGAAATATCTTCTGTTAAAAACTGGAAAGAAGCTTTCTGAGAAACTGCTTTGTGTTCTGTTAATTCATCTCACAGAGTTACAGCTTTCCTTCAAGAAGCCTTCGCTAACTGTTCTTGTGGAATTGGCAAAGTGATATTTGGAAGCCCATAGAGGGCTATGATGAAAGGAAATATCTTCTGTTAAAATACTGAAAGAAGCTTCTGAGAAACTGCTTTGTGTTCTGTTAATTCATCTCACAGAGTTACAGCTTTCCTCAAGAAGCCTTTCTAAGACTGTTCTTGTGGAATTGGCAAAGTGATATTTGGAAGCCTTAGAGGGCTATGGTGAAAAGGAAATATCTTCTGTTAAAAACTGGAAAGAAGCTTTCTGAGAAACTGCTTTGTGTTCTGTTAATTCATCTCACAGAGTTACAGCTTTCCTCAAGAACCCTTTCTAAGACTGTTCTTGTGGAATTGGCAAAGTGATATTTGGAAGCCCATAGAGGGCTATGGTGAAAAAGGAAATATCTTCCGTTAAAACTGGAAAGAAGGTTTGAGAAACTGCTTTGTGTTAATTCATCTCACAGAGTTACATCTTTCCTTCAAGAAGCCTTTCGCTAAGGCTGTTCTTGTGGAATTGGCAAAGTGATATTTGGAAGCCCATAGAGGGCTATGGTGAAAAGGAAATATCTTCCATTAAAACTGAAAGAAGCTTGAGAAACTGCTTTGTGTTCTGTTAATTCATCTCACAGAGTTACAGCTTTCCTCAAGAAGCCTTCTCTAAGACTGTTCTTGTGGAATTGGCAAAGTGATATTTGAAGCCCATAGAGGGCTATGGTGAAAAAGGAAATATCTTCCTTTAAAACTGGAAAGAAGCTTTCTGAGAAACTGCTTTGTGTTCTGTTAATTCATCTCACAGAGTTACAGCTTTCCTTCAAGAAGCCTTCGCTAAGGCTGTTCTTGTGGAATTGGCAAAGTGATATTTGGAAGCCCATAGAGGGCTATGGTGAAAAGGAAATATCTTCCGTTAAAACTGGAAAGAAGCTTTCTGAGAAACTGCTTTGTGTTCTGTTAATTCATCTCACAGAGTTACATCTTTCCTTCAAGAAGCCTTTCGCTAAGTCTGTTCTTGTGGAATTGGCAAAGTGATATTTGGAAGCCCATAGAGGGCTATGGTGAAAAGGAAATATCTTCTTTAAAACTGGAAAGAAGCTTTCTGAGAAACTGCTTTGTGTTCTGTTAATTCATCTCACAGAGTTACAGCTTTCCTTCAAGAAGCCTTTCGCTAAGGCTGTTCTTGTGGAATTGGCAAAGTGATATTTGGAAGCCCATAGAGGGCTATGGTGAAAAGGAAATATCTTCCGTTAAAACTGGAAAGAAGCTTGAGAAACTGCTTTGTGTTCTGTTAATTCATCTCACAGAGTTACATCTTTCCTTCAAGAAGCCTTTCGCTAAGGCTGTTCTTGTGGAATTGGCAAAGTGATATTTGGAAGCCCATAGAGGGCTATGGTGAAAAAGGAAATATCTTCCTTAAAATACTGGAAAGAAGCTTTCTGAGAAACTGCTTTGTGTTCTGTTAATTCATCTCACAGAGTTACAGCTTTTCCCTTCAAGAAGCCTTTCGCTAAGGCTGTTCTTGTGGAATTGGCAAAGTGATATTTGGAAGCCCATAGAGGGCTATGGTGAAAAGGAAATATCTTCTGTTAAAACTGGAAAGAAGCTTGAGAAACTGCTTTGTGTTCTGTTAATTCATCTCACAGAGTTACATCTTTCCTTCAAGAAGCCTTTCGCTAAGGCTGTTCTTGTGGAATTGGCAAAGTGATATTTGGAAGCCCATAGAGGGCTATGGTGAAAAGGAAATATCTTCCTTTAAAACTGGAAAGAAGCTTTCTGAGAAACTGCTTTGTGTTCTGTTAATTCATCTCACAGAGTCTTCCTTCAAGAAGCCTTCGCTAAGGCTGTTCTTGTGGAATTGGCAAAGTGATATTTGGAAGCCCATAGAGGGCTATGGTGAAAAAGGAAATATCTTCCGTTAAAACTGGAAAGAAGCTTTCTGAGAAACTGCTTTGTGTTCTGTTAATTCATCTCACAGAGTTACAGCTCTTCCTTCAAGAAGCCTTTCGCTAAGGCTGTTCTTGTGGAATTGGCAAAGTGATATTTGGAAGCCCAGAGGGCTATGGTGAAAAAGGAAATATCTTCCGTTAAAACTGGAAAGAAGCTTTCTGAGAAACTGCTTTGTGTTCTGTTAATTCATCTCACAGAGTTACAGCTTTCCTTCAAGAAGCCTTTCGCTAAGGCTGTTCTTGTGGAATTGGCAAAGTGATATTTGGAAGCCCATAGAGGGCTATGGTGAAAAGGAAATATCTTCCGTTAAAACTGGAAAGAAGCTTGAGAAACTGCTTTGTGTTCTGTTAATTCATCTCACAGAGTTACATCTTTCCTTCAAGAAGCCTTTCGCTAAGACTGTTCTTGTGGAATTGGCAAAGTGATATTTGGAAGCCCATAGAGGGCTATGGTGAAAAGGAAATATCTTCCGTTAAAAACTGGAAAGAAGCTTGAGAAACTGCTTTGTGTTCTGTTAATTCATCTCACAGAGTTACAGCTTTCCTTCAAGAAGCCTTTCGCTAAGACTGTTCTTGTGGAATTGGCAAAGTGATATTTGGAAGCCCATAGAGGGCTATGGTGAAAAGGAAATATCTTCTGTTAAAAACTGGAAAGAAGCTTTCTGAGAAACTGCTTTGTGTTCTGTTAATTCATCTCACAGAGTTACAGCTTTCCTTCAAGAAGCCTTTCGCTAAGACTGTTCTTGTGGAATTGGCAAAGTGATATTTGGAAGCCCATAGAGGGCTGTGGTGAAAAAGGAAATATCTTCCGTTAAAAACTGGAAAGAAGCTTTCTGAGAAACTGCTTTGTGTTCTGTTAATTCATCTCACAGAGTTACAGCTTTCCCCTCAAGAAGCCTTTCTCTAAGACTGTTCTTGTGGAATTTGCAAAGTGATATTTGGAAGCCCATAGAGGGCTATGGTGAAAAGGAAATATCTTCCGTTAAAACTGGAAAAAAGCTTTCTGAGAAACTGCTTTGTGTTCTGTTAATTCATCTCACAGAGTTACAGCTTTTCCTTCAAGAAGCCTTTCGCTAAGACTGTTCTTGTGGAATTGGCAAAGTGATATTTGGAAGCCCATAGAGGGCTATGGTGAAAAAGGAAATATCTTCCTTTAAAACTAAAAAGAAGCTTTCTGAGAAACTGCTTCGTGTTCTGTTAATTCATCTCACAGAGTTACATCTTTCCCTTCAAGAAGCCTTTCGCTAAGGCAGTTTTTGTGGAATTGGCAAAGTGATATTTGGAAGCCCATAGAGGGCTATGGTGAAAAGGAAATATCTTCCGTTAAAACTGGAAAGAAGCTTTCTGAGAAACTGCTTTGTGTTCTGTTAATTCATCTCACAGAGTTACATCTTTCCTTCAAGAAGCCTTTCGCTAAGGCTGTTCTTGTGGAATTGGCAAAGTGATATTTGGAAGCCCATAGAGGGCTATGGTGAAAAGGAAATATCTTCCGTTAAAACTGGAAAGAAGCTTTCTGAGAAACTGCTTTGTGTTCTGTTAATTCATCTCACAGAGTTACATCTTTCCTTCAAGAAGCCTTTCGCTAAGCTGTTCTTGTGGAATTGGCAAAGTGATATTTGGAAGCCCATAGAGGGCTATGGTGAAAAGGAAATATCTTCTTTAAAACTGGAAAGAAGCTTTCTGAGAAACTGCTTTGTGTTCTGTTAATTCATCTCACAGAGTTACAGCTTTCCTCAAGAAGCCTTTCGCTAAGACTGTTCTTGTGGAATTGGCAAAGTGATATTTGGAAGCCCATAGAGGGCTATGGTGAAAAGGAAATATCTTCCTTTAAAACTGGAAAGAAGCTGAGAAACTGCTTTGTGTTCTGTTAATTCATCTCACAGAGTTACAGCTTTCCCTCAAGAAGCCTTTCTAAGACTGTTCTTGTGGAATTGGCAAAGTGATATTTGGAAGCCCATAGAGGGCTATGGTGAAAAAGGAAATATCTTCCTTAAAACTGGAAAGAAGCTTTCTGAGAAACTGCTTTGTGTTCTGTTAATTCATCTCACAGAGTTACAGATTTTCCCTTCAAGAAGCCTTTCTAAGGCTGTTCTTGTGGAATTGGCAAAGTGATATTTGGAAGCCCATAGAGGGCTATGGTGAAAAGGAAATATCTTCCGTTAAAACTGGAAAGAAGCTTTCTGAGAAACTGCTTTGTGTTCTGTTAATTCATCTCACAGAGTTACAGCTTTTCCCTTCAAGAAGCCTTTCTAAGACTGTTCTTGTGGAATTGGCAAAGTGATATTTGGAAGCCCATAGAGGGCTATGGTGAAAAAGGAAATATCTTCCGTTAAAACTGGAAAGAAGCTTGAGAAACTGCTTTGTGTTCTGTTAATTCATCTCACAGAGTTACATCTTTCCTTCAAGAAGCCTTTCGCTAAGGCTGTTCTTGTGGAATTGGCAAAGTGATATTTGGAAGCCCATAGAGGGCTATGGTGAAAAGGAAATATCTTCCGTTAAAAACTGGAAAGAAGCTTTCTGAGAAACTGCTTTGTGTTCTGTTAATTCATCTCACAGAGTTACAGCTTTCCTCAAGAGCCTTTCTAAGACTGTTCTTGTGGAATTGGCAAAGTGATATTTGGAAGCCCATAGAGGGCTATGGTGAAAAGGAAATATCTTCCGTTAAAACTGGAAAGAAGCTTTCTGAGAAACTGCTTTGTGTTCTGTTAATTCATCTCACAGAGTTACATCTTTTCCTTCAAGAAGCCTTTCGCTAAGCTGTTCTTGTGGAATTGGCAAAGTGATATTTGGAAGCCCATAGAGGGCTATGGTGAAAAGGAAATATCTTCTTTAAAACTGGAAAGAAGCTTTCTGAGAAACTGCTTTGTGTTCTGTTAATTCATCTCACAGAGTTACAGCTTTCCTTCAAGAAGCCTTTCTCTAAGCTGTTCTTGTGGAATTGGCAAAGTGATATTTGGAAGCCCATAGAGGGCTATGGTGAAAAGGAAATATCTTCCTTAAAACTGGAAAGAAGCTTTCTGAGAAACTGCTTTGTGTTCTGTTAATTCATCTCACAGAGTTACAGCTTTCCTTCAAGAAGCCTTTCGCTGGCTGTTCTTGTGGAATTGGCAAAGTGATATTTGGAAGCCCATAGAGGGCTATGGTGAAAAAGGAAATATCTTCCGTTAAAACTGGAAAGAAGCTTTCTGAGAAACTGCTTTGTGTTCTGTTAATTCATCTCACAGAGTTACATTCCTTCAAGAAGCCTTTCTAAGGCTGTTCTTGTGGAATTGGCAAAGTGATATTTGGAAGCCCATAGAGGGCTATGGTGAAAAAGGAAATATCTTCCGTTAAAACTGGAAAGAAGCTTGAGAAACTGCTTTGTGTTCTGTTAATTCATCTCACAGAGTTACATCTTTCCTTCAAGAAGCCTTTCGCTAAGGCTGTTCTTGTGGAATTGGCAAAGTGATATTTGGAATCCCATAGAGGGCTATAGTGAAAAAGGAAATATCTTCCATTAAAAACTGGAAAGAAGCTTGCGGAGAAACTGCTTTGTGTTCTGTTAATTCATCTCACAGAGTTACAGCTTTCCCTTCAAGAAGCCTTTCGCTAAGACTGTTCTTGTGGAATTGGCAAGTGATATTTGGAAGCCCATAGAGGGCTATGGTGAAAAAGGAAATATCTGTTAAAACTGGAAAGAAGCTTGAGAAACTGCTTTGTGTTCTGTTAATTCATCTCACAGAGTTACAGCTTTCCTTCAAGAAGCCTTTCGCTAAGGCTGTTCTTGTGGAATTGGCAAAGTGATATTTGGAAGCCCATAGAGGGCTATGGTGAAAAGGAAATATCTTCCTTTAAAAACTGGAAAGAAGCTTTCTGAGAAACTGCTTTGTGTTCTGTTAATTCATCTCACAGAGTTACAGCTTTCCTTCAAGAAGCCTTTCGCTAAGGCTGTTCTTGTGGAATTGGCAAAGTGATATTTGGAAGCCATAGAGGGCTATGGTGAAAAGGAAATATCTTCCGTTAAAACTGGAAAGAAGCTTGAGAAACTGCTTTGTGTTCTGTTAATTCATCTCACAGAGTTACAGCTTCCTTCAAGAAGCCTTTCGCTAAGGCTGTTCTTGTGGAATTGGCAAAGTGATATTTGGAAGCCCATAGAGGGTGGTGAAAAGGAAATATCTTCCTTAAAAACTGGAAAGAAGCTTGAGAAACTGCTTTGTGTTCTGTTAATTCATCTCACAGAGTTACATCTTTCCTTCAAGAAGCCTTTCGCTAAGGCTGTTCTTGTGGAATTGGCAAAGTGATATTTGGAAGCCCATAGAGGGCTATGGTGAAAAGGAAATATCTTCCGTTAAAACTGGAAAGAAGCTTGAGAAACTGCTTTGTGTTCTGTTAATTCATCTCACAGAGTTACATTTCCCTTCAAGAAGCCTTTCGCTAAGACTGTTCTTGTGGAATTGGCAAAGTGATATTTGGAAGCCCATAGAGGGCTATGGTGAAAAGGAAATATCTTCCTTAAAAACTGGAAAGAAGCTTTCTGAGAAACTGCTTTGTGTTCTGTTAATTCATCTCACAGAGTTACAGCTTTCCTTCAGAAGTTTTCGCTAAGGCTGTTCTTGTGGAATTGGCAAAGTGATATTTGGAAGCCCATAGAGGGCTATGGTGAAAAGGAAATATCTTCCTTAAAACTGGAAAGAAGCTTGAGAAACTGCTTTGTGTTCTGTTAATTCATCTCACAGAGTTACAGCTTCCTTCAAGAAGCCTTTCGCTAAGGCTGTTCTTGTGGAATTGGCAAAGTGATATTTGGAAGCCCATAGAGGGCTATGGTGAAAAGGAAATATCTTCCTTAAAACTGGAAAGAAGCTTTCTGAGAAACTGCTTTGTGTTCTGTTAATTCATCTCACAGAGTTACAGCTTTCCTTCAAGAAGCCTTCGCTAAGGCTGTTCTTGTGGAATTGGCAAAGTGATATTTGGAAGCCCATAGAGGGCTATGGTGAAAAGGAAATATCTTCCGTTAAAACTGGAAAGAAGCTTTCTGAGAAACTGCTTTGTGTTCTGTTAATTCATCTCACAGAGTTACAGCTTTCCCTTCAAGAAGCCTTTCGCTAAGGCTGTTCTTGTGGAATTGGCAAAGTGATATTTGGAAGCCCATAGAGGGCTATGGTGAAAAGGAAATATCTTCCGTTAAAACTGGAAAGAAGGTTTCTGAGAAACTGCTTTGTGTTCTGTTAATTCATCTCACAGAGTTACAGCTTTTCCTTCAAGAAGCCTTTCGCTAAGGCTGTTCTTGTGGAATTGGCAAAGTGATATTTGGAAGCCCATAGAGGGCTATGGTGAAAAGGAAATATCTTCCGTTAAAACTGGAAAGAAGCTTTCTGAGAAACTGCTTTGTGTTCTGTTAATTCATCTCACAGAGTTACAGCTTTTCCTTCAAGAAGCCTTTCGCTAAGGCTGTTCTTGTGGAATTGGCAAAGTGATATTTGGAAGCCCATAGAGGGCTATGGTGAAAAGGAAATATCTTCCGTTAAAACTGGAAAGAAGCTTTCTGAGAAACTGCTTTGTGTTCTGTTAATTCATCTCACAGAGTTACAGCTTTCCCTTCAAGAAGCCTTTCGCTAAGGCTGTTCTTGTGGAATTGGCAAAGTGATATTTGGAAGCCCATAGAGGGCTATGGTGAAAAGGAAATATCTTCCGTTAAAACTGGAAAGAAGCTTTCTGAGAAACTGCTTTGTGTTCTGTTAATTCATCTCACAGAGTTACAGCTTTCCTTCAAGAAGCCTTTCGCTAAGCTGTTCTTGTGGAATTGGCAAAGTGATATTTGGAAGCCCATAGAGGGCTATGGTGAAAAGGAAATATCTTCCGTTAAAACTGGAAAGAAGCTTTCTGAGAAACTGCTTTGTGTTCTGTTAATTCATCTCACAGAGTTACATCTTCCTTCAAGAAGCCTTTCGCTAAGACTGTTCTTGTGGAATTGGCAAAGTGATATTTGGAAGCCCATAGAGGGCTATGGTGAAAAGGAAATATCTTTAAAAACTGGAAAGAAGCTTTCTGAGAAACTGCTTTGTGTTCTGTTAATTCATCTCACAGAGTTACAGCTTTCCTTCAAGAAGCCTTTCTAAGGCTGTTCTTGTGGAATTGGCAAAGTGATATTTGGAAGCCCATAGAGGGCTATGGTGAAAAGGAAATATCTTCCTTAAAAACTGGAAAGAAGCTTTCTGAGAAACTGCTTTGTGTTCTGTTAATTCATCTCACAGAGTTACAGCTTTCCTTCAAGAAGCCTTTCGCTAAGGCTGTTCTTGTGGAATTGGCAAAGTGATATTTGGAAGCCCATAGAGGGCTATGGTGAAAAGGAAATATCTTCCGTTAAAACTGGAAAGAAGCTTTCTGAGAAACTGCTTTGTGTTCTGTTAATTCATCTCACAGAGTTACATCTTTCCTTCAAGAAGCCTTTCGCTAAGGCTGTTCTTGTGGAATTGGCAAAGTGATATTTGGAAGCCCATAGAGGGCTAGTGGTGAAAAGGAAATATCTTCCTTAAAACTGGAAAGAAGCTTGAGAAACTGCTTTGTGTTCTGTTAATTCATCTCACAGAGTTACAGCTTTCCTTCAAGAAGCCTTTCGCTAAGGCTGTTCTTGTGGAATTGGCAAAGTGATATTTGGAAGCCCATAGAGGGCTATGGTGAAAAGGAAATATCTTCCGTTAAAAACTGGAAAGAAGCTTTCTGAGAAACTGCTTTGTGTTCTGTTAATTCATCTCACAGAGTTACAGCTTTCCTTCAAGAAGCCTTTCGCTAAGCTGTTCTTGTGGAATTGGCAAAGTGATATTTGGAAGCCCATAGAGGGCTATGATGAAAAAGAAAATATCTTCGTTAAAAACTGGAAAGACGTTTTCTGAGAAACTACTTTGTGTTCTGTTAATTCATCTCAGAAAGTTACAGCTTTCCTTCAAGAAGCCTTTCGCTAAGACTGTTCTTGTGGAATTGGCAAAGTGATATTTGGAAGCCCATAGAGGGCTATGGTGAAAAGGAAATATCTTCCTTAAAACTGGAAAGAAGCTTGAGAAACTGCTTTGTGTTCTGTTAATTCATCTCACAGAGTTACAGCTTTCCTTCAAGAAGCCTTTCGCTAAGACTGTTCTTGTGGAATTGGCAAAGTGATATTTGGAAGCCGATAGATGTCTATGTTGAAAAAGGAAATATCTTCCGTTAAAAACTGGAAAGAATCTTTGTGAGAAACTGCTTTGTGTTCTGCTGATTCATCTCACAGAGTTACAGCTTTCCCTTCAAGAAGCCTTTCTAAGCTGTTCTTGTGGAATTGGCAAAGTGATATTTGGAAGCCATAGAGGGCTATGGTGAAAAGGAAATATCTTCCGTTAAAAACTGGAAAGAAGCTTTCTGAGAAACTGCTTTGTGTTCTGTTAATTCATCTCACAGAGTTACAGCTTTCCTCAAGAAGCCTTTCTAAGACTGTTCTTGTGGAATTGGCAAAGTGATATTTGGAAGCCCATAGAGGGCTATGGTGAAAAGGAAATATCTTCCGTTAAAAACTGGAAAGAAGCTTTCTGAGAAACTGCTTTGTGTTCTGTTAATTCATCTCACAGAGTTACAGCTTTCTCCTCAAGAAGCCTTTCGCTAAAGCTGTTCTTGTGGAATTGGCAAAGTGATATTTGGAAGCCCATAGAGGGCTATGGTGAAAAGGAAATATCTTCCGTTAAAAACTGGAAAGAAGCTTTCTGAGAAACTGCTTTGTGTTCTGTTAATTCATCTCACAGAGTTACAGCTTTCCTTCAAGAAGCCTTTCTAAGCTGTTCTTGTGGAATTGGCAAAGTGATATTTGGAAGCCCATAGAGGGCTGGTGTGAAAAGGAAATATCTTCCGTTAAAAACTGGAAAGAAGCTTTCTGAGAAACTGCTTTGTGTTCCGTTAATTCATCTCACAGAGTTACAGCTTTCCCTTCAAGAAGCCTTTCGCTAAGGCTGTTCTTGTGGAATTGGCAAAGTGATATTTGGAAGCCCATAGAGGGCTATGGTGAAAAGGAAATATCTTCCGTTAAAAACTGGAAAGAAGCTTTCTGAGAAACTGCTTTGTGTTCTGTTAATTCATCTCACAGAGTTACAGCTTTTCCTTCAAGAAGCCTTTCGCTAAAGCTGTTCTTGTGGAATTGGCAAAGTGATATTTGGAAGCCCATAGAGGGCTATGGTGAAAAAGGAAATATCTTCCGTTAAAAACTGGAAAGAAGCTTTCTGAGAAACTGCTTTGTGTTCTGTTAATTCATCTCACAGAGTTACAGCTTTCCTTCAAGAAGCCTTTCGCTAAGGCTGTTCTTGTGGAATTGGCAAAGTGATATTTGGAAGCCCATAGAGGGCTATGGTGAAAAAGGAAATATCTTCCGTTAAAAACTGGAAAGAAGCTTTCTGAGAAACTGCTTTGTGTTCTGTTAATTCATCTCACAGAGTTAGCTTTCCTTCAAGAAGCCTTTTCGCTAAGCTGTTCTTGTGGAATTGGCAAAGTGATATTTGGAAGCCCATAGAGGGCTATGGTGAAAAGGAAATATCTTCTTTAAAACTGGAAAGAAGCTTTCTGAGAAACTGCTTTGTGTTCTGTTAATTCATCTCACAGAGTTACAGCTTTCCTTCAAGAAGCCTTTCTCTAAGACTGTTCTTGTGGAATTGGCAAAGTGATATTTGGAAGCCCATAGAGGGCTATGGTGAAAAAGGAAATATCTTCTGTTAAAAACTGGAAAGAAGCTTGAGAAACTGCTTTGTGTTCTGTTAATTCATCTCACAGAGTTACAGCTTTCCTCAAGAAGCCTTTTCTAAGGCTGTTCTTGTGGAATTGGCAAAGTGATATTTGGAAGCCCATAGAGGCTATGGTGAAAAGGAAATACCTTCTTCTTAAAAACTGGAAAGAAGCTTTCTGAGAAACTGCTTTGTGTTCTGTTAATTCATCTCACAGAGTTACAGCTTTCCCTTCAAGAAGCCTTTCTAAGACTGTTCTTGTGGAATTGGCAAAAGTGATATTTGGAAGCCCATAGAGGGCTATGGTGAAAAGGAAATATCTTCCGTTAAAAACTGGAAAGAAGCTTGAGAAACTGCTTTGTGTTCTGTTAATTCATCTCACAGAGTTACATCTTTCCCTTCAAGAAGCCTTTCGCTAAGGCTGTTCTTGTGGAATTGGCAAAGTGATATTTGGAAGCCCATAGAGGGCTATGGTGAAAAGGAAATATCTTCCGTTAAAACTGGAAAGAAGCTTTCTGAGAAACTGCTTTGTGTTCTGTTAATTCATCTCACAGAGTTACAGCTTTCCTTCAAGAAGCCTTTCGCTAAGGCTGTTCTTGTGGAATTGGCAAAGTGATATTTGGAAGCCCATAGAGGGCTATGGTGAAAAGGAAATATCTTCCGTTAAAACTGGAAAGAAGCTTTCTGAGAAACTGCTTTGTGTTCTGTTAATTCATCTCACAGAGTTACAGCTTTCCTCAAGAAGCCTTTCGCTAAGTCTGTTCTTGTGGAATTGGCAAAGTGATATTTGGAAGCCCATAGAGGGCAATGGTGAAAAAGGAAATATCTTCCGTTAAAACTGGAAAGAAGCTTTCTGAGAAACTGCTTTGTGTTCTGTTAATTCATCTCACAGAGTTACAGCTTTCCTTCAAGAAGCCTTTCGCTAAGGCTGTTCTTGTGGAATTGGCAAAGTGATATTTGGAAGCCCATAGAGGGCTATGGTGAAAAGGAAATATCTTCCGTTAAAACTGGAAAGAAGCTTGAGAAACTGCTTTGTGTTCTGTTAATTCATCTCACAGAGTTACAGCTTTCCTTCAAGAAGCCTTTCGCTAAGACTGTTCTTGTGGAATTGGCAAAGTGATATTTGGAAGCCCATAGAGGGCTATGGTGAAAAGGAAATATCTTCCGTTAAAACTGGAAAGAAGCTTTCTGAGAAACTGCTTTGTGTTCTGTTAATTCATCTCACAGAGTTACAGTTTTCCTTCAAGAAGCCTTTCGCTAAGGTTGTTCTTGTGGAATTGGCAAAGTGATATTTGGAAGCCCATAGAGGGCTATGGTGAAAAAGGAAATATCTTCCGTTAAAACTGGAAAGAAGCTTTCGAGAAACTGCTTTGTGTTCTGTTAATTCATCTCACAGAGTTACAGCTTTCCTTCAAGAAGCCTTCGCTAAGGCTGTTCTTGTGGAATTGGCAAAGTGATATTTGGAAGCCCATAGAGGTCTATGGGGAAAAGGAAATATCTTCCGTTAAAAACTGGAAAGAAGCTTTCTGAGAAACTGCTTTGTGTTCTGTTAATTCATCTCACAGAGTTACAGCTTTCCTTCAAGAAGCCTTTCGCTAAGGCTGTTCTTGTGGAATTGGCAAAGTGATATTTGGAAGCCCATAGAGGGCTATGGTGAAAAAGGAAATATCTTCCGTTAAAACTGGAAAGAAGCTTTCTGAGAAACTGCTTTGTGGTCTGTTAATTCATGTCACAGAGTTACAGCTTTCCCTTCAAGAAGCCTTTCGCTAACTGTTCTTGTGGAATTGGCAAAGTGATATTTGGAAGCCCATAGAGGGCTATGGTGAAAAGGAAATATCTTCCTTAAAACTGGAAAGAAGCTTTCTGAGAAACTGCTTTGTGTTCTGTTAATTCATCTCACAGAGTTACAGCTTTCCTTCAAGAAGCCTTCGCTAAGCTGTTCTTGTGGAATTGGCAAAGTGATATTTGGAAGCCCATAGAGGGCTATGGTGAAAAAGGAAATATCTTCCGTTAAAAACTGGAAAGAAGCTTTCTGAGAAACTGCTTTGTGTTCTGTTAATTCATCACAGAGTTACAGCTTTCCTTCAAGAAGCCTTTCTAAGACTGTTCTTGTGGAATTGGCAAAGTGATATTTGGAAGCCCATAGAGGGCTATGGTGAAAAGGAAATATCTCTTTAAAACTGGAAAGAAGCTTTCTGAGAAACTGCTTTGTGTTCTGTTAATTCATCTCACAGAGTTACAGCTTTCCCTTCAAGAAGCCTTTCGCTAAGGCTGTTCTTGTGGAATTGGCAAAGTGATATTTGGAAGCCCATAGAGGGCTATGGTGAAAAGGAAATATCTTCCGTTAAAACTGGAAAGAAGCTTGAGAAACTGCTTTGTGTTCTGTTAATTCATCTCACAGAGTTACAGCTTTTCCTTCAAGAAGCCTTTCGCTAAGGCTGTTCTTGTGGAATTGGCAAAGTGATATTTGGAAGCCCATAGAGGGCTATGGTGAAAAGGAAATATCTTCCGTTAAAACTGGAAAGAAGCTTTCTGAGAAACTGCTTTGTGTTCTGTTAATTCATCTCACAGAGTTACAGCTTTCCCTCAAGAAGCCTTTTCTAAGACTGTTCTTGTGGAATTGGCAAAGTGATATTTGGAAGCCCATAGAGGGCTATGGTGAAAAGGAAATATCTTCTTTAAAAACTGGAAAGAAGCTTTCTGAGAAACTGCTTTGTGTTCTGTTAATTCATCTCACAGAGTTACAGCTTTCCTTCAAGAAGCCTTTCGCTAAGGCTGTTCTTGTGGAATTGGCAAAGTGATATTTGGAAGCCCATAGAGGGCTATGGTGAAAAGGAAATATCTTCCTTAAAACTGGAAAGAAGCTTTCTGAGAAACTGCTTTGTGTTCTGTTAATTCATCTCACAGAGTTACAGCTTTCCTTCAAGAAGCCTTTCGCTAAGACTGTTCTTGTGGAATTGGCAAAGTGATATTTGGAAGCCCATAGAGGGCTATGGTGAAAAGGAAATATCTTCCTTAAAAACTGGAAAGAAGCTTTCTGAGAAACTGCTTTGTGTTCTGTTAATTCATCTCACAGAGTTACAGCTTTCCTTCAAGAAGCCTTTCGCTAAGGCTGTTCTTGTGGAATTGGCAAAGTGATATTTGGAAGCCCATAGAGGGCTATGGTGAAAAGGAAATATCCTCCGTTAAAACTGGAAAGAAGCTTGAGAAACTGCTTTGTGTTCTGTTAATTCATCTCACAGAGTTACAGCTTTCCCTCAAGAAGCCTTTCGCTAAGCTGTTCTTGTGGAATTGGCAAAGTGATATTTGGAAGCCCATAGAGGGCTATGGTGAAAAGGAAATATCTTCCTTTAAAACTGGAAAGAAGCTTTCTGAGAAACTGCTTTGTGTTCTGTTAATTCATCTCACAGAGTTACATCTTTCCCTTCAAGAAGCCTTTCGCTAAGGCTGTTCTTGTGGAATTGGCAAAGTGATATTTGGAAGCCCATAGAGGGCTATGGTGAAAAGGAAATATCTTCTGTTAAAAACTGGAAAGAAGCTTTCTGAGAAACTGCTTTGTGTTCTGTTAATTCATCTCACAGAGTTACAGCTTTCCTTCAAGAAGCCTTTCGCTAAGGCTGTTCTTGTGGAATTGGCAAAGTGATATTTGGAAGCCCTTAGAGGGCTATGGTGAAAAAGGAAATATCTTCCGTTAAAAACTGGAAAGAAGCTTTCTGAGAAACTGCTTTGTGTTCTGTTAATTCATCGCACAGAGTTACAGCTTTCCTTCAAGAAGCCTTTCTAAGACTGTTCTTGTGGAATTGGCAAAGTGATATTTGGAAGCCCATAGAGGGCTATGGTGAAAAGGAAATATCTTCCGTTAAAAACTGGAAAGAAGCTTTCTGAGAAACTGCTTTGTGTTCTGTTAATTCATCTCACAGAGTTACAGCTTTCCTTCAAGAAGCCTTTCGCTAAGGCTGTTCTTGTGGAATTGGCAAAGTGATATTTGGAAGCCCATAGAGGGCTATGGTGAAAAGGAAATATCTTCCGTTAAAACTGGAAAGAAGCTTGAGAAACTGCTTTGTGTTCTGTTAATTCATCTCACAGAGTTACAGCTTCCTTCAAGAAGCCTTTCCTAAGGCTGTTCTTGTGGAATTGGCAAAGTGATATTTGGAAGCCCATAGAGGGCTATGGTGAAAAGGAAATATCTTCCTTAAAACTGGAAAGAAGCTTTCTGAGAAACTGCTTTGTGTTCTGTTAATTCATCTCACAGAGTTACATCTTTCCCTTCAAGAAGCCTTCGCTAAAGTCTGTTCTTGTGGAATTGGCAAAGTGATATTTGGAAGCCCATAGAGGGCTATGGTGAAAAGGAAATATCTTCTTTAAAAACTGGAAAGAAGCTTTCTGAGAAACTGCTTTGTGTTCTGTTAATTCATCTCACAGAGTTACATCTTTCCTTCAAGAAGCCTTTCGCTAAGGCTGTTCTTGTGGAATTGGCAAAGTGATATTTGGAAGCCCATAGAGGGCTATGGTGAAAAAGGAAATATCTTCGTTAAAACTGGAAAGAAGCTTCTGAGAAACTGCTTTGTGTTCTGTTAATTCATCTCACAGAGTTACAGCTTTCCTTCAAGAAGCCTTTCGCTAAGGCTGTTCTTGTGGAATTGGCAAAGTGATATTTGGAAGCCCATAGAGGGCTATGGTGAAAAGGAAATATCTTCCGTTAAAAACTGGAAAGAAGCTTTCTGAGAAACTGCTTTGTGTTCTGTTAATTCATCTCACAGAGTTACAGCTTTCCCTTCAAGAAGCCTTTCGCTAAGGCTGTTCTTGTGGAATTGGCAAAGTGATATTTGGAAGCCCATAGAGGGCTATGGTGAAAAGGAAATATCTTCCGTTAAAACTGGAAAGAAGCTTTCTGAGAAACTGCTTTGTGTTCTGTTAATTCATCTCACAGAGTTACAGCTTTCCTCAAGAAGCCTTTCGCTAAGACTGTTCTTGTGGAATTGGCAAAGTGATATTTGGAAGCCCATAGAGGGCTATGGTGAAAAAGGAAATATCTTCCGTTAAAAACTGGAAAGAAGCTTTCTGAGAAACTGCTTTGTGTTCTGTTAATTCATCTCACAGAGTTACAGCTTTTTCCTCAAGAAGCCTTTCACTAAGACTGTTCTTGTGGAATTGGCAAAGTGATATTTGGAAGCCCATAGAGGGCTATGGTGAAAAAGGAAATATCTTCCGTTAAAAACTGGAAAGAAGCTTTCTGAGAAACTGCTTTGTGTTCTGTTAATTCATCTCACAGAGTTACAGCTTTCCCTTCAAGAAGCCTTTCGCTAAGGCTGTTCTTGTGGAATTGGCAAAGTGATATTTGGAAGCCCATAGAGGGCTATGGTGAAAAAGGAAATATCTTCCGTTAAAAACTGGAAAGAATCTTTCTGAGAAACTGTTTTGTGTACTGTTAATTCATCTCACAGAGGAACAGTTTTCCCTTCAAGAAGCCTTTCGCGAAGACCGTTCTTGTGGAATTGGCAAAGTGGTATTTGGAAGCCCATAGAGGGCTATGCTGAAAAAGGAAATATCTTCCGTTAAAAACTGGAAAGAAGCTTTCTGAGAAACTGCTTTGTGTTCTGTTAATTCATCTCACAGAGTTACAGCTTTCCTTCAAGAAGCCTTTCGCTAAGGCTGTTCTTGTGGAATTGGCAAAGTGATATTTGGAAGCCCATAGAGGGCTATGGTGAAAAGGAAATATCTTCCGTTAAAAACTGGAAAGAAGCTTTCTGAGAAACTGCTTTGTGTTCTGTTAATTCATCTCACAGAGTTACAGCTTTCCTTCAAGAAGCCTTTCGCTAAGGCTGTTCTTGTGGAATTGGCAAAGTGATATTTGGAAGCCCATAGAGGGCTATGGTGAAAAAGGAAATATCTTCCGTTAAAAACTGGAAAGAAGCTTTCTGAGAAACTGCTTTGTGTTCTGTTAATTCATCTCACAGAGTTACAGCTTTCCTTCAGAAGCCTTTCGCTAAGGCTGTTCTTGTGGAATTGGCAAAGTGATATTTGGAAGCCCATAGAGGGCTATGGTGAAAAGGAAATATCTTCCGTTAAAAACTGGAAAGAAGCTTTCTGAGAAACTGCTTTGTGTTCTGTTAATTCATCTCACAGAGTTACAGCTTTCCTTCAAGAAGCCTTTCGCTAAGACTGTTCTTGTGGAATTGGCAAAGTGATATTTGGAAGCCCATAGAGGGCTATGGTGAAAAGGAAATATCTTCCGTTAAAACTGGAAAGAAGGTTTCTGAGAAACTGCTTTGTGTTCTGTTAATTCATCTCACAGAGTTACAGCTTTCCTTCAAGAAGCCTTTCGCTAAGACTGTTCTTGTGGAATTGGCAAAGTGATATTTGGAAGCCCATAGAGGGCTATGGTGAAAAGGAAATATCTTCCGTTAAAACTGGAAAGAAGCTTTCTGAGAAACTGCTTTGTGTTCTGTTAATTCATCTCACAGAGTTACAGCTTTCCTCAAGAAGCCTTTCTAAGACTGTTCTTGTGGAATTGGCAAAGTGATATTTGGAAGCCCATAGAGGCTATGGTGAAAAGGAAATATCTTCCTTAAAACTGGAAAGAAGCTTTCTGAGAAACTGCTTTGTGTTCTGTTAATTCATCTCACAGAGTTACAGCTTTCCTTCAAGAAGCCTTTCGCTAAGACTGTTCTTGTGGAATTGGCAAAGTGATATTTGGAAGCCCATAGAGGGCTATGGTGAAAAGGAAATATCTTCCTTAAAAACTGGAAAGAAGCTTTCTGAGAAACTGCTTTGTGTTCTGTTAATTCATCTCACAGAGTTACATCTTTCCTTCAAGAAGCCTTTCTCTAAGGCTGTTCTTGTGGAATTGGCAAAGTGATATTTGGAAGCCCATAGAGGGCTATGGTGAAAAGGAAATATCTTCCTTTAAAAACTGGAAAGAAGCTTTCTGAGAAACTGCTTTGTGTTCTGTTAATTCATCTCACAGAGTTACATCTTTCCTTCAAGAAGCCTTTCGCTAAGTCTGTTCTTGTGGAATTGGCAAAGTGATATTTGGAAGCCCATAGAGGGCAGTGGTGAAAAGGAAATATCTTCTTTAAAAACTGGAAAGAAGCTTTCTGAGAAACTGCTTTGTGTTCTGTTAATTCATCTCACAGAGTTACAGCTTTCCTTCAAGAAGCCTTTCTCTAAGGCTGTTCTTGTGGAATTGGCAAAGTGATATTTGGAAGCCCATAGAGGGCTATGGTGAAAAGGAAATATCTTCCTTTAAAAACTGGAAAGAAGCTTTCTGAGAAACTGCTTTGTGTTCTGTTAATTCATCTCACAGAGTTACAGCTTTCCTTCAAGAAGCCTTTCGCTAAGGCTGTTCTTGTGGAATTGGCAAAGTGATATTTGGAAGCCCATAGAGGGCTATGGTGAAAAGGAAATATCTTCCGTTAAAACTGGAAAGAAGCTTTCTGAGAAACTGCTTTGTGTTCTGTTAATTCATCTCACAGAGTTACAGCTTTCCTTCAAGAAGCCTTTCGCTAAGGCTGTTCTTGTGGAATTGGCAAAGTGATATTTGGAAGCCCATAGAGGGCTATGGTGAAAAGGAAATATCTTCCTTTAAAAACTGGAAAGAAGCTTTCTGAGAAACTGCTTTGTGTTCTGTTAATTCATCTCACAGAGTTACAGCTTTCCCTCAAGAAGCCTTTCGCTAAGACTGTTCTTGTGGAATTGGCAAAGTGATATTTGGAAGCCCATAGAGGGCTATGGTGAAAAGGAAATATCTTCCGTTAAAACTGGAAAGAAGGTTTCTGAGAAACTGCTTTGTGTTCTGTTAATTCATCTCACAGAGTTACATCTTTCCTTCAAGAAGCCTTTCGCTAAGGCTGTTCTTGTGGAATTGGCAAAGTGATATTTGGAAGCCCATAGAGGGCTATGGTGAAAAGGAAATATCTTCCGTTAAAACTGGAAAGAAGCTTTCTGAGAAACTGCTTTGTGTTCTGTTAATTCATCTCACAGAGTTACAGCTTTCCCTCAAGAAGCCTTTCGCTAAGACTGTTCTTGTGGAATTGGCAAAGTGATATTTGGAAGCCCATAGAGGGCTATGGTGAAAAGGAAATATCTTCCGTTAAAAACTGGAAAGAAGCTTTCTGAGAAACTGCTTTGTGTTCTGTTAATTCATCTCACAGAGTTACAGCTTTCCTTCAAGAAGCCTTTCGCTAAGCTGTTCTTGTGGAATTGGCAAAGTGATATTTGGAAGCCCATAGAGGGCTATGGTGAAAAGGAAATATCTTCCGTTAAAACTGGAAAGAAGCTTGAGAAACTGCTTTGTGTTCTGTTAATTCATCTCACAGAGTTACAGCTTTCCCTCAAGAAGCCTTTCGCTAAGGCTGTTCTTGTGGAATTGGCAAAGTGATATTTGGAAGCCCATAGAGGGCTATGGTGAAAAGGAAATATCTTCCTTTAAAAACTGGAAAGAAGCTTTCTGAGAAACTGCTTTGTGTTCTGTTAATTCATCTCACAGAGTTACAGCTTTCCTTCAAGAAGCCTTTCGCTAAGGCTGTTCTTGTGGAATTGGCAAAGTGATATTTGGAAGCCCATAGAGGGCTATGGTGAAAAGGAAATATCTTCTTAAAACTGGAAAGAAGCTTTCTGAGAAACTGCTTTGTGTTCTGTTAATTCATCTCACAGAGTTACATCTTTCCTTCAAGAAGCCTTTCTAAGGCTGTTCTTGTGGAATTGGCAAAGTGATATTTGGAAGCCCATAGAGGGCTATGGTGAAAAGGAAATATCTTCCGTTAAAACTGGAAAGAAGCTTTCTGAGAAACTGCTTTGTGTTCTGTTAATTCATCTCACAGAGTTACAGCTTTCCTTCAAGAAGCCTTTCGCTAAGGCTGTTCTTGTGGAATTGGCAAAGTGATATTTGGAAGCCCATAGAGGGCTATGGTGAAAAGGAAATATCTTCCGTTAAAACTGGAAAGAAGCTTTCTGAGAAACTGCTTTGTGTTCTGTTAATTCATCTCACAGAGTTACAGCTTTCCTTCAAGAAGCCTTTCGCTAAGACTGTTCTTGTGGAATTGGCAAAGTGATATTTGGAAGCCCATAGAGGGCTATGGTGAAAAGGAAATATCTTCCTTAAAAACTGGAAAGAAGCTTTCTGAGAAACTGCTTTGTGTTCTGTTAATTCATCTCACAGAGTTACAGCTTTCCTTCAAGAAGCCTTTCGCTAAGGCTGTTCTTGTGGAATTGGCAAAGTGATATTTGGAAGCCCATAGAGGGCTATGGTGAAAAGGAAATATCTTCCGTTAAAACTGGAAAGAAGCTTTCTGAGAAACTGCTTTGTGTTCTGTTAATTCATCTCACAGAGTTACAGCTTTCCTCAAGAAGCCTTTCTAAGACTGTTCTTGTGGAATTGGCAAAGTGATATTTGGAAGCCCATAGAGGGCTATGGTGAAAAGGAAATATCTTCGTTAAAAACTGGAAAGAAGCTTTCTGAGAAACTGCTTTGTGTTCTGTTAATTCATCTCACAGAGTTACAGCTTTCCTTCAAGAAGCCTTCGCTAAGGCTGTTCTTGTGGAATTGGCAAAGTGATATTTGGAAGCCCATAGAGGGCTATGGTGAAAAGGAAATATCTTCCGTTAAAAACTGGAAAGAAGCTTTCTGAGAAACTGCTTTGTGTTCTGTTAATTCATCTCACAGAGTTACAGCTTTCACCTCAAGAAGCCTTTCTCTAAGGCTGTTCTTGTGGAATTGGCAAAGTGATATTTGGAAGCCCATAGAGGGCTATGGTGAAAAGGAAATATCTTCCTTAAAACTGGAAAGAAGCTTTCTGAGAAACTGCTTTGTGTTCTGTTAATTCATCTCACAGAGTTACATCTTTCCTTCAAGAAGCCTTTCGCTAAGGCTGTTCTTGTGGAATTGGCAAAGTGATATTTGGAAGCCCATAGAGGGCTATGGTGAAAAGGAAATATCTTACTTTAAAAACTGGAAAGAAGCTTTCTGAGAAACTGCTTTGTGTTCTGTTAATTCATCTCACAGAGTTACAGCTTTCACCTGAAGAAGCCTTTCTCTAAGGCTGTTCTTATGGAATTTGCAAAGTGATATTTGGAATCCCTTAGAGGGCTATGGTAAAAAAGGAAATACCTTCCTTTAAAAACTGGAAAGAAGCTTCTGAGAAACTGCTTTGTGTTCTTTTAATTCATCTCACAGAGTTACATCTTTCCCTTCAAGAAGCCTTCCGCTAAGGCTGTTCTTGTGGAATTGGCAAAGTGATATTTGGAAGCCCGTAGAGGGCTATGGTGATAAAGGAAATATCTTCCGTTTAAAACTAGAAAGAAGCTTTCTGAGAAACTGCTTTGTGTTCTGTTAATTCATCTCACAGAGTTACAGCTTTCCCTTCAAGAAGCCTTTCGCTATGGTTGTTGTTGTGGAATTGGAAAAGTGATATTTGGAAGCCCATAGAGGGCTATGGTGAAAAAGGAAATACCTTCTGTTAAAAACTGGAAAGAAGCTTTCTGAGAAACTGCTTTGTGTTCTGTTAATTCATCTCACAGAGTTACATCTTTCCTTCAAGAGCCTTTTCGCTAAGACTGTTCTTGTGGAATTGGCAAAGTGATATTTGGAAGCCCATAGAGGGCTATGGTGAAAAGGAAATATCTTCCGTTAAAAC
Source organism: Erythrocebus patas (assembly GCA_023783455.1). Classification (NCBI taxonomy): domain Eukaryota; kingdom Metazoa; phylum Chordata; class Mammalia; order Primates; family Cercopithecidae; genus Erythrocebus; species Erythrocebus patas. The sequence continues at coordinate 3,225 of JAKFHT010004798.1, read as the reverse complement.
TGGAAAGAAGCTTTCTGAGAAACTGCTTTGTGTTCTGTTAATTCATCTCACAGAGTTACAGCTTTTCCCTCAAGAACCCTTTCCCTAAGACTGTTCTTGTGGAATCGGCATAGTGATATTTGGAAGCCCATAGAGGGCTATGGTGAAAAAGGAAATATCTTCCCTTAAAAACTGGAAAGAAGCTTTCTGAGAAACTGCTTTGTGTTCTGTTAATTCATCTCACAGAGTTACAGCTTTCCCTTCAAGAAGCCTTTCGCTAAAGCTGTTCTCGTGGAAATGGCAAAGTGATATTTGGAAGCCCATAGAGGGCTATGGTGAAAAAGGAAATGACTTCCGTTAAAAACTGGAAAGAAGCTTTCTGAGAAACTGCTTTGTGTTCTGTTAATTCATCTCACAGAGTTACAGCTTTCCCTTAAAGAAGCCTGTCGCTACGTCTGTTCTTGTGGAATTGGCAAAGTGATAGTTGGAAGCCCTTAGAGGGCAATGTTGAAAAAGGAAATATCTTCCGTTAAAAACTGGAAAGAAGCTTTCTGAGAAACTGCTTTGTGTTCTGTTAATTCATCTCACAGAGTTACAGCTTTCCCTTCAGGAAGCCTTTCGCTAAGGCTGTTGTTGTGGAATTGGCAAAGTGATATTTGGAAGCCCATAGAGGGCTATGGGGAAAAAGGAAATATCTTCCGTTAAAAACTGGAAAGAAGCTTTCTGAGAAACTGCTTTGTGTTCTGTTAATTCATCTCACAGAGTTACAGCTATTCCCTCAAGAACCCTTTCTCTAAGACTGTTCTTGTGGAATTGGCATAGTGATATTTGGAAGCCCATAGAGGGCTATGGTGAGAAAGGAAATATATTCTGTTAAAAACTGGAAAGAAGCTTTCTGAGAAACTGCTTTGTGGTCTGTTAATTCATGTCACAGAGTTACAGCTTTCCCTTCAAGAAGCCTTTCGCTAACTGTTCTTGTGGAATTGGCAAAGTGATATTTGGAAGCCCATAGAGGGCTATGATGAAAAAGGAAATATCTTCTGTTACATACTGGAAAGAAGCTGTCTGAGAAACTGCTTTGTGTTCTGTTAATTCATCTCACAGAGTTACAGCTTTCCCCTCAAGAAGCCTTTCTCTAAGACTGTTCTTGTGGAATTGGCAAAGTGATATTTGGAAGCCCATAGAGGGCTATGGTGAAGAAGGAAATATCTTCCTTTAAAACTGGAAAGAAGCTTTCTGAGAAACTGCTTTGTGTTCTGTTAATTCATCTCACAGAGTTACAGCTTTCCCTTCAAGAAGCCTTTCGCTAAGGCTGTTCTTGTGGAATTGGCAAAGTGATATTTGGAAGCCCATAGAGGGCTATGGTGAAAAAGGAAATATCTTCCGTTTAAAACTGGAAAGAAGCTTTCTGAGAAACTGCTTTGTGTTCTGTTAATTCATCTCAAAGAGATACATCTTTCCCTTCAAGAAGCCTGTCGCTAAGTCTGTTCTTGTGGAATTGGCAAAGTGATATTTGGAAGCCCATAGAGGGCAGTGGTGAAAAGGAAATATCTTCCTTAAAACTGGAAAGAAGCTTGAGAAACTGCTTTGTGTTCTGTTAATTCATCTCACAGAGTTACAGCTTTCCTTCAGAAGCCTTTCTCTAAGACTGTTCTTGTGGAATTTGCAAAGTGATATTTGGAATCCCTTAGAGGGCTATGGTAAAAAAGGAAATACCTTCCTTTAAAAACTGGAAAGAAGCTTTCTGAGAAACTGCTTTGTGTTCTGTTAATTCATCTCACAGAGTTACAGCTTTCCCTTCAAGAAGCCTTTCGCTAAGGCTGTTGTTGTGGAATTGGCAAAGTGATATTTGGAAGCCCATAGAGGGCTATGGTGAAAAAGGAAATACCTTCTGTTAAAAACTGGAAAGAAGCTTTCTGAGAAACTGCTTTGTGTTCTGTTAATTCATCTCACAGAGTTACAGCTTTTCCCTCAAGAACCCTTTCCCTAAGACTGTTCTTGTGGAATCGGCATAGTGATATTTGGAAGCCCATAGAGGGCTATGGTGAAAAAGGAAATATCTTCCCTTAAAAACTGGAAAGAAGGTTTCTGAGAAACTGCTTTGTGTTCCGTTATTTCATCTCACAGAGTTACATCTTTGCCTTCACGAAGCCTTTCGCTAAGGCTGTTCTTGTGGAATTGGCAAAGTAATATTTGGAAGCCCATAGAGGACTATGGTGAAAAGGAAATATATTCCATTAAAAACTGGAAAGAAGCTTTCTGAGAAACTGCTTTGTGTTCTGTTAATTCATCTCACAGAGTTACAGCTTTCCCCTCAAGAAGCCTTTCTCTAAGACTGTTCTTGTGGAATTGGCAAAGTGATATTTGGAAGCCCATAGACGGCTATGGTGTAGAAGGAACTATCTTCGGTTAAAAACTGAAAAGAAGCTTTCTGAGAAACTGCTTTGTGTTCTGTTAATTCATCTCACAGAGATACAGCTTTCCCTTCAAGAAGCCTTTCGCTAAGGCTGTTCTTGTGGAATTGGCAAAGTGATATTTGGAAGCCCATAGAGGGCTATGGTGAAAAAGGAAATGTCTTCCGTTAAAAACTGGAAAGAAGCTTTCTGAGAAACTGCTTTATGTTCTGTTAATTCATCTCACAGAGTTACAGCTTTCACCTCAAGAAGCCTTTCTCTAAGGCTGTTCTTGTGGAACTTGCAAAGTTGATATTAGGAAGCCCATAGAGGGCTATGGTGAAAAAGGAAATATCCTCCTTTAAAAACTGGAAAGAAGCTTTCTGAGAAACTGCTTTGTGTTCTGATAATTCATCTCACAGAGTTACATCTTTCCCTTCAAGAAGCCTTTCGCTAAGGCTGTTCTTGTGGAATTGGCAAAGTGATATTTGGAAGCCCGTAGAGGGCAGTGGTGAAAAAGGAAATATCTTACTTTAAAAACTGGAAAGAAGCTTTCTGAGAAACTGCTTTGTGTTCTGTTAATTCATCTCACAGAGTTACAGCTTTCACCTCAAGAAGCCTTTCTCTAAGTCTGTTCTTGTGGAATTTGCAAAGATGATATTAGGAAGCCCATAGAGGGCTATGGTGAAAAAGGAAATATCTTCCGTTACATACTGGAAAGAACCCTTCTGAGAAACTGCTTTGTGTTCTTTTAATTCATCTCACAGAGTTACATCTTTCCCTTCAAGAAGCCTTCCGCTAAGGCTGTTCTTGTGGAATTGGCAAAGTGATATTTGGAAGCCCGTAGAGGGCT
>JAKFHT010004797.1:0-113336 GCA_023783455.1 Erythrocebus patas | reverse complement strand
TATCCTTTGCTAATTCCACAAGAACAGCCTTAGCGAAAGGCTTCTTGAAGGAAAGATGTAATACTGTGAGATGAATTAAAAGAACACAGAGCAGTTTCTAAGAAAGCTTCTACCAGTTTTGAACGGAAGATATTTCCTTTTTCACCATAGCACTCTATGGGCTTCCAAATATCCCTTTGAATATTCCACAAGAACAGCCTTAGCGATAGGCTTCTTGAAGGAAAGATATAACTCTGTGAGATGAATTAAAAGAACACAGAGCAGTTTCTCAGAAATCTTCTTTCCAGTTTTGAACAGAAGATATTTCCTTTTTCACTATAGCCCTCTATGGGCTTCCAAATATCCTTGCCAATTCCACAAGAACAGCCTTAGGAAAGGCTTCTTGAAGGAAAGATATAACTCTGTGAGATGAATTAACAGAACACAGATCAGTTCTTCAGAAAGCTTCTTTCCAGTATTGAACAGAAGATATTTCCTTTTTCACCATAGCCCTCTAAGGGCTTCCAAATATCACTTTGCCAATTCCAGAAGAACAGCCTTAACGAAAGGCTTCTTGAAGGGAAGATGTAACTCTGTGAGATGAATTAACAGAACACAGATCAGTTCTTCAGAAAGCTTCTTTCCAGTTTTGAGCGGAAGATATTTCCTTTTTCACCATAGCACTCTATGGGCTTCCAAATATCCTTTGCTAATTCCACAAGAACAGCCTTAGCGAAAGACTTCTTGAAGGGAAAGATGTAATACTGTGAGATGAATTAAAAGAACACAGAGCAGTTTCTCAGAAAGCTTCTTCCAGTTTTGAACAGAAGATATTTCCTTTTCACCATAGCACTCTATGGGCTTCCAAATATCTCTTTGCCAATTCCACAAGAACAGCCTTAGGGAAAGGCTTCTTGAAGGGAAAGATGTAACTCTGTGAGATGAATTAACAGAACACAGAGCAGTTTCTGAGAAAGCTTCTTTCCAGTTTTGAACGGAAGATGTTTCCTTTTTCACTATAGCCCTCTATGGGCTTCCAAATATCCCTTTGCCAATTGCACAAGAACAGCCTTAGCGATAGGCTTCTTGAAGGGAAAGATGTAATACTGTGAGATGAATTAACAGAACACAGAGCAGTTCTTCAGAAAGCTTCTTTCCAGTTTTGAACGGAAGATATTTCCTTTTTCACTATAGCCCTCTATGGGCTTCCAAATATCCCTTTGCCAACACCGCAAGAACAGCCTTAGCGAAAGGCTTCTTGAAGGGAAAGATGTAACTCTGTGAGATGAATTAACAGAGCACAGAGCAGTTTCTCAGAAAGCTTCTTTCCAGTATTGAACAGAAGATATTTCCTTTTTCACTATAGCCCTCTATGGGCTTCCAAATATCCCTTTGCCAATTCCAGAAGAACAGCCTTAGCGAAGGCTTCTTCAAGGGAAAGATGTAACTCTGTGAGATGAATTAAAAGAACACGGAGCAGTTTCTGAGAAAGCTTCTTTCCAGTTTTGAACGGAAGATATTTCCTTTTTCACCATAGCCTTCTAAGGGCTTCCAAATATCCCTTTGCCAATTCCACAAGAACAGCCTTAGCGAAAGGCTTCTTGAAGGGAAAGATGTAACTCTGTGAGATGAATTAACAGAACACAGAGCAGTTTCTCAGAAAGCTTCTTTCCAGTTTTGAACGGAAGATATTTCCTTTTTCACCATAGCCCTCTAAGGGCTTCCAAATATACCTTCGCCAATTCCACAAGAACAGCCTTAGCGATAGGCTTCTTGAAGGGAAAGATGTAACACTGTGAGATGAATTAACAGAACACAGAGCAGTTTCTAAGAAAGCTTCTACCAGTTTTGAACGGAAGATATTACCTTTTTCACCATAGCCCTCTATGGGCTTCCAAATATCCCTTTGCCAATTCCACAAGAACAGCCTTAACGAAAGGCTTCTTGAAGGGAAAGATGTAACTCTGTGAGATGAATTAACAGAACACAGAGCAGTTTCTCAGAAAGCTTCTTTCCAGTTTTGAACGGAAGATATTTCCTTTTTCACCATAGCCCTCTATGGGCTTCCAAATATCCCATTGCCAATTCCACAAGAACAGCCTTAGCGAAAGGCTTCTTGAAGGGAAAGATGTAACTCTGTGAGATCAATTAACAGAACACAGAGCAGTTCTTCAGAAAGCTTCTTTCCAGTATTGAACAGAAGATATTTCCTTTTTCACTATAGCCCTCTATGGGCTTCCAAATATCCCTTTGCCAATTCCACAACAACAGCCTTAGCGAAAGGCTTCTTGAAGGGAAAGATATAACTCTGTGAGATGAATTAACAGAACACAGAGCAGTTTCTCAGAAAGCTTCTACCAGTTTTGAACGGAAGATATTTCCTTTTTCAACATAGCACTCTATGGGCTTCCAAATATCCCTTTGCCCATTCCACAAGAACAGCCTTAGCGAAAGACTTCTTGAAGGGAAAGATGTAATACTGTGAGATGAATTAACAGAACACAGAGCAGTTTCTCAGAAAGCTTCTTTCCAGTTTTGAACGGAAGATATTTCCTTTTTCACTATAGCCCTCTATGGGCTTCCAAATATCCCTTTGCCAATTCCACAAGAACAGCCTTAGCGAAAGGCTTCTTGAAGGGAAAGATGTAACTCTGTGAGATCAATTAACAGAACACAGAGCAGTTCTTCAGAAAGCTTCTTTCCAGTTTTGAACGGAAGATATTTCCTTTTTCACCATAGCCCTCTAAGGGCTTCCAAATATCCTTTGCTAATTCCACAAGAACAGCCTTAGCGAAAGGCTTCTTGAAGGAAAGATGTAACTCTGTGAGATGAATTAACAGAACATAGAGCAGTTTCTCAGAAAGATTCTTTCCAGTTTTGAGCGGAAGATATTTCCTTTTTCACCATAGCCATCTAAGGGCTTCCAAATATCCTTTGCCAATTCCACAAGAACAGCCTTAGCGATAGGCTTCTTGAAGGAAAGATGTATCTCTGTGAGATGAATTAACAGAACACAGAGCAGTTTCTCAGAAAGCTTCTTCCAGTTTTGAAGCGGAAGATATTACCTTTTCACCATAGCACTCTATGGGCTTCCAAATATCCTTTGCCAATTCCACAAGAACAGCCTTAGCGAAAGGCTTCTTGAAGGGAAAGATGTAACACTGTGAGATGAATTAACAGAACACAGAGCAGTTTCTCAGAAAGCTTCTTTCCAGTTTTGAACGGAAGATATTTCCTTTTTCACTATAGCCCTCTATGGGCTTCCAATTATCCCTTTGCCAATTCCACAAGAACAGCCTTAGCGAAAGGTTTCTTGAAGGGAAAGATGTAACTCTGTGAGATGAATTAACAGAACACAGATCAGTTCTTCAGAAAGCTTCCTTCCAGTTTTGAACGGAAGATATTTTCTTTTTCACCATAGCCCTCTATGGGCTTCCAAATATCCCTTTGCCAATTCCACAAGAACAGCCTTAGCGAAAGGCTTCTTGAAGGGGAAGATGTAACTCTGTGAGATTAATTAACGGAAAATAGAGCAGTTTCACAGAAAGCTTCTTTCCACTTTTGTACGGAAGATATTTCCTTTTTCACTATAGCCCTCTGTGGGCTTCCAAATATCCCTTTGCCAATTCCACAAGAACAGCCTCAGCGAAAGGCTTCTTGAAGGGAAAGATGTAACTCTGTGAGATGAGTTAACAGAACACAGATCAGTTCTTCAGAAAGCTTCTTTCCAGTTTTGAACCGGAAGATATTTCCTTTTTCACCATAGCCCTCTATGGGCTTCCAAATATCCTTTGCCAATTCCACAAGAACAGCCTTAGTGAAAGGCTTCTTGAAGGGAAAGATGTAACTATGTGAGATGAATTAACAGAACACAGAGCCGTTTCTCAGAAAGCTTCTTTCCAGTTTTGAACGGAAGATATTTCCTTTTTCACCATAGCACTCTATGGGCTTCCAAATATCCCTTTGCCAATTCCACAAGAACAGCTTTAGCGATAGGCTTCTTGAAGGGAAAGATGTAATACTGTGAGATGAATTAACAGAACACAGAGCAGTTTCTCAGAAAGCTTCTTTCCAGTTTTGAACGGAAGATATTTCCTTTTTCACCATAGCACTCAATGGGCTTCCAAATATCCCTTTGCCAATTCCACAAGAACAGCCTTAGGGAAAGACTTCTTGAAGGGAAAGATGTAACTCTGTGAGATGAATTAACAGAACACAGAGCAGTTTTTCAGAAAGCTTCTTTCCAGTTTTGAACGGAAGATATTTCCTTTTTCACCATAGCCCTCTATGGGCTTCCAAATATCCCTTTGCCAACTCCGCAAGAACAGCCTTAGGGATAGGCTTCTTGAAGGGAAAGATGTAACTCTGTGAGATGAATTAACAGAGCACAGAGCAGTTTCTCAGAAAGCTTCTTTCCAGTTTTGAACGGAAGATATTTCCTTTTTCACCATAGCCCTCTATGGGCTTCCAAATATCCCTTTGCCAATTCCACAAGAACAGCCTTAGCGAAAGGCTTTTGAAGGAAAGATGTAACTCTGTGAGATGAATTAACAGAACACAGAGCAGTTTCTCAGAAAGCTTCTTTCCAGTTTTGAACGGAAGATATTTCCTTTTTCACCATAGCCCTCTATGGGCTTCCAAATATCCTTTTGCCAATTCCACAAGAACAGCCTTAGCGAAAGGCTTCTTGAAGGGAAAGATGTAACTCTGTGAGATGAATTAACAAAACACAGAGAAGTTTCTCAGAAAGCTTCTTTCCAGTTTTGAACGGAAGATATTTCCTTTTTCACCATAGCCTTCTAAGGGCTTCGAAATATCCCTTTGCCAATTCTACAAGAACAGCCTTAGCGAAAGGCTTCTTGAAGGGAAAGATGTAACTCTGTGAGATGAATTAACAGAACACAGAGCAGTTTCTCAGAAAGCTTCTTTCCAGTTTTGAACGGAAGATATGTCCTTTTTCACAATAGCCCTCTAAGGGTTTCCATATAACCCTTTGCCAATTCCACAAGAACAGCCTTAGCGAAATGCTTCTTGAAGGGAAAGATGTAACTCTGTGAGATGAATTAACAGAACACAGAGCAGTTTCTCAGAAAGCTTCTTTCCAGTTTGGAACGGAAGATATTTCCTTTTTCACCATAGCCCTCTATGGTCTTCCAATATCCGTTTGCCAATTCCACAAGGACAGGCTTAGCGAACGGCTTCTTGAAGGGAAAGATACAACTCTGTGAGATGAATTAACAGAACACAGAGCAGTTTCTCAGAAAGCTTCTTTCCAGTTTTGAACGGAAGATATTTCCTTTTTCACTATAGCCCTCTATGGGCTTTCAAATATCCCTTTGCCAATTCCACAAGAACAGCCTTAGCGAAAGGCTCCTGAAGGGAAAGATGTAACTCTGTGAGATCAATTAACAGAACACAGAGCAGTTCTTCAGAAAGGTTCTTTCCAGTATTGAACAGAAGATATTTCCTTTTTCACTATAGCCCTCTATGGGCTTCCAAATATCCCTTTGCCAATTCCACAAGAACAGCCTTAGCGAAAGGCTTCTTGAAGGGAAAGATGTAACTCTGTGAGATGAATTTAAAGAACACAGAGCAGTTTCTGAGAAAGCTTCTTTCCAGTTTTGAACGGAAGATATTTCCTTTTTCACCATAGCCCTCACGGGCTTCCAAATATCCTTTGCCAATTCCACAAGAACAGCCTTAGCGAAAGGCTTCTTGAAGGAAAGATGTAACTCTGTGAGATGAATTAACAGAACACAGAGCAGTTTCTCAGAAAGCTTCTTTCCAGTTTTGAACGGAAGATATTTCCTTTTTCACCATAGCCCTCTAAGGGCTTCCAAATATCCCTTAGACAATTCCATAAGAACAGCCTTAGCGATAGGCTTCTTGAAGGAAAGATGTAACTCTGTGAGATGAATTAACAGAACACAGAGCAGTTTCTAAGAAAGCTTCTACCAGTTTTGAGCGGAAGATATTTCCTTTTCACCATAGCACTCTATGGGCTTCCAAATATCCCTTTGCCAATTCCACAAGAACAGCCTTAGCGAAAGGCTTCTTGAAGGGAAAGATGTAACACTGTGAGATGAATTAACAGAACACAGAGCAGTTTCTCAGAAAGCTTCTTTCCAGTTTTGAACGGAAGATATTTCCTTTTTCACTATAGCCCTCTATGGGCTTCCAATTATCCCTTTGCCAATTCCACAAGAACAGCCTTAGCGAAAGGTTTCTTGAAGGGAAAGATGCAACTCTGTGAGATGAATTAACAGAACACAGATCAGTTCTTCAGAAAGCTTCCTTCCAGTTTTGAACGGAAGATACTTTCTTTTTCACCATAGCCCTCTATGGGCTTCCAAATATCCCTTTGCTAATTCCACAAGAACAGCCTTAGCGAAAGGCTTCTTGAAGGAAGAAATGTAACTCTGTGAGATGAATTAACAGAACACAGAGCAGTTTCTCAAGCTTCTTTCCAGTTTTGAACGGAAGATATTTCCTTTTTCACCATAGCCTCTATGGGCTTCCAAATATCCTTTGCCAATTCCACAAGAACAGCCTTAGCGAAAGACTTCTTGAAGGAAAGATGTAACTCTGTGAGATGAATTAACAGAACACAGAGCAGTTTCTGAAAGCTTCTTTCCAGTTTTGAACGGAAGATATTTCCTTTTTCACCATAGCCCTCTATGGGCTTCCAAATATCCTTTGCCAATTCCACAAGAACAGCCTTAGCGAAAGGCTTCTTGAAGGAAAGATGTAACACTGTGAGATGAATTAACAGAACACAGAGCAGTTTCTCAGAAAGCTTCTTTCCAGTTTTGAACGGAAGATATTTCCTTTTTCACCATAGCCCTCTATGGGCTTCCAAATATCCTTTGCCAATTCCACAAGAACAGCCTTAGCGAAAGGCTTCTTGAAGGAAAGATGTAACTCTGTGAGATGAATTAACATTACACAGAGCAGTTTCTCAGAAAGGTTCTTTCCAATTTTGAAAGGAAGATATTTCCTTTTCACTATAGCCCTCTATGGGCTTCCAAATATCCTTTGCCAATTCCACAAGAACAGCCTTAGCGAAGGCTTCTTGAAGGAAAGATGTAACTCTGTGAGATGAATTTACAGAACACAGAGCAGTTTCTCAGAAAGCTTCTTTTCAGTTTTGAACGGAAGATATTTCCTTTTTCACCATAGCCCTCTATGGGCTTCCAAATATCCTTTGCCAATTCCACAAGAACAGCCTTAGCGAAAGGCTTCTTGAAGGAAAGATGTAACTCTGTGAGATGAATTAACAGAACACAGAGCAGTTTCTCAGAAAGCTTCTTTCCAGTTTTGAACGGAAGATATTTCCTTTTCACTATAGCCCTCTATGGGCTTCCAAATATCCTTTGCCAATTCCACAAGAACAGCCTAAGCGAAAGGCTTCTTGAAGGAAAGATGTAACACTGTGAGATGAATTAACAGAACACAGAGCAGGTTCTCAGAAAGCTTCTTTCCAGTTTTGAACGGAAGATATTTCCTTTTTCACCATAGCCCTCTATGGGCTTCCAAATATCCTTTGCCAATTCCACAAGAACAGCCTTAGCGAAAGGCTTCTTGAAGGAAAGATGTAACTCTGTGAGATGAATTAACAGAACACAGAGCAGTTTCTCAGAAAGCTTCTTTCCAGTTTTGAAGCGGAAGATATTTCCTTTTTCACCATAGCCCTCTATGGGCTTCCAAATATCCTTTGCCAATTCCACAAGAACAGCCTTAGCGATAGGCTTCTTCAAGGGAAAGATGTAACTCTGTGAGATGAATTAACAGAACACAGAGCAGTTTTTCTGAAAGCTTCTTTCCAGTTTTGAACGGAAGATATTTACTTTTACTCCATAGCCCTCTATGGGCTTCCTAATATCCCTTTGCCAATTCCACAAGAACAGCCTTAGCGAAAGGCTTCTTGAATGGAAAGATGTAACTCTGTGAGATGAATTAACAGAACACAGAGCAGTTTCTCAGAATGCTTCTTTCCATGATATTTCCTTATTCACCATAGCCCTCTATGGGCTTCCAAATATCCCTTTGCCAATTCCACAAGAACAGCCTTAGCGAAAGGCTTCTTGAAGGGAAAGATGTAACTCTGTGAGATCAATTAACAGAAGACAGAGCAGTTCTTCAGAAAGCTTCTTTCCAGTTTTGAAGGGAAGATATTTCCTTTTTCACTATAGCCTTCTATGGGCTTCCAAATATCCCTTTGCCAATTCCACAAGAACAGCCTTAGCGAAGGCTTCTTGAAGGAAAGATGTAACTCTGTGAGATGAATTGACAGAACACAGAGCAGTTTCTCAGAAAGCTTCTTTCCAGTTTTGAGCGGAAGATATTTCCTTTTCACTATAGCCCTCTATGGGCTTCCAAATATCCTTTGCCAATTCCACAAGAACAGCCTTAGCGAAAGGCTTCTTGAAGGAAAGATGTAACTCTGTGAGATGAATTAACAGAACACAGAGCAGTTTCTCAGAAAGCTTCTTTCCAGTTTTGAACGGAAGATATTTCCTTTTTCACCATAGCCCTCTATGGGCTTCCAAATATCCTTTGCCAATTCCACAAGAACAGCCTTAGCGATAGGCTTCTTGAAGGAAAGATGTAACTCTGTGAGATGAATTAACAGAACACAGAGCAGTTTCTCAGAAAGCTTCTTTCCAGTTTTGAGCGGAAGATATTTCCTTTTTCACCATAGCACTCTATGGGCTTCCAAATATCCTTTGCCAATTCCACAAGAACAGCCTTAGCGAAAGTCTTCTTGAAGGGAAAGATGTAACTCTGTGAGATGAATTAACAGAACACAGAGCAGTTTCTCAGAAAGCTTCTTTACTGTTTTGAACGGAAGATGTTTCCTTTTTCACCATAGCCCTCTATGGGCTTCCGAATATCCCTTTGCCAATTCCACAAGAACAGCCTTAGCGAAAGGTTTCTTGAAGGGAAAGATGCAACTCTGTGAGATGAATTAACAGAACACAGATCAGTTCTTCAGAAAGCTTCCTTCCAGTTTTGAACGGAAGATACTTTCTTTTTCACCATAGCCCTCTATGGGCTTCCAAATATCCCTTTGCTAATTCCACAAGAACAGCCTTAGCGAAAGGCTTCTTGAAGGAAGAAATGTAACTCTGTGAGATGAATTAACAGAACACAGAGCAGTTTCTCAGAAAGCTTCTTTCCAGTTTTGAACGGAAGATATTTCCTTTTTCACCATAGCCCTCTATGGGCTTCCAAATATCCTTTGCCAATTCCACAAGAACAGCCTTAGCGAAGGCTTCTTGAAGGAAAGATGTAACTCTGTGAGATGAATTAACAGAACACAGAGCAGTTTCTCAGAAAGCTTCTTTCCAGTTTTGAACGGAAGATATTTCCTTTTTCACCATAGCCCTCTATGGGCTTCCAAATATCCCTTTGCCAATTCCACAAGAACAGCCTTAGCGAAAGGCTTCTTGAAGGGAAAGATGTAACTCTGTGAGATGAATTAACAGAACACAGAGCAGTTTCTCAGAAAGCTTCTTTCCAGTTTTGAGCGGAAGATATTTCCTTTTTCACCATAGCCCTCTATGGGCTTCCAAATATCCTTTGCCAATTCCACAAGAACAGCCTTAGCGAAAGGCTTCTTGAAGGAAAGATGTAACTCTGTGAGATGAATTAACAGAACACAGAGCAGTTTCTCAGAAAGCTTCTTTCCAGTTTTGAAGGAAGATATTTCCTTTTCACTATAGCCCTCTATGGGCTTCCAAATATCCTTTGCCAATTCCACAAGAACAGCCTTAGCGAAAGGCTTCTTGAAGGAAAGATGTAACTCTGTGAGATGAATTACAGAACACAGAGCAGTTTCTCTGAAAGCTTCTTTCTTTTCCAGTTTTGAAGGAAGATATTTCCTTTTTCACCATAGCCCTCTATGTACTTCCAAATATCCTTTGCCAATTCCACAAGAACAGCCTTAGCGAAAGGCTTCTTGAAGGAAAGATGTAACTCTGTGAGATGAATTAACAGAACACAGAGCAGTTTCTCAGAAAGCTTCTTTCCAGTTTTGAGCGGAAGATATTTCCTTTTCACTATAGCCCTCTATGGGCTTCCAAATATCCTTTGCCAATTCCACAAGAACAGCCTTAGCGAAAGGCTTCTTGAAGGAAAGATGTAACACTGTGAGATGAATTACAGAACACAGAGCAGTTTCTCAGAAAGCTTCTTTCCAGTTTTGAACGGAAGATATTTCCTTTTCACCATAGCCCTCTATGGGCTTCCAAATATCCTTTGCCAATTCCACAAGAACAGCCTTAGCGAAAGGCTTCTTGAAGGAAAGATGTAACTCTGTGAGATGAATTAACAGAACACAGAGCAGTTTCTCAGAAAGCTTCTTTCCAGTTTTGAACGGAAGATATTTCCTTTTCACCTATAGCCTCTATGGGCTTCCAAATATCCTTTGCCAATTCCACAAGAACAGCCTTAGCGATAGGCTTCTTCAAGGAAAGATGTAACTCTGTGAGATGAATTAACAGAACACAGAGCAGTTTCTCAAGCTTCTTTCCAGTTTTGAGCGGAAGATATTTCCTTTTCACTCCATAGCCCTCTATGGGCTTCCTAATATCCTTTGCCAATTCCACAAGAACAGCCTTAGCGAAGGCTTCTTGAATGGAAAGATGTAACTCTGTGAGATGAATTAACAGAACACAGAGCAGTTTCTCAGAAAGCTTCTTTCCAGTTTTGAGCGGAAGATATTTCCTTTTCACCATAGCCCTCTATGGGCTTCCAAATATCCTTTGCCAATTCCACAAGAACAGCCTTAGCGAAAGGCTTCTTGAAGGAAAGATGTAACTCTGTGAGATGAATTAACAGAACACAGAGCAGTTTCTCAGAAAGCTTCTTTCCAGTTTTGAAGGAAGATATTTCCTTTTCACTATAGCCTCTATGGGCTTCCAAATATCCTTTGCCAATTCACAAGAACAGCCTTAGCGAAAGGCTTCTTGAAGGGAAAGATGTAACTCTGTGAGATGAATTAACAGAACACAGAGCAGTTTCTCAGAAAGCTTCTTTCCAGTTTTGAGCGGAAGATATTTCCTTTTCACCATAGCCCTCTATGGGCTTCCAAATATCCTTTGCCAATTCCACAAGAACAGCCTTAGCGAAAGGCTTCTTGAAGGAAAGATGTAACTCTGTGAGATGAATTAACAGAACACAGAGCAGTTTCTCAAGCTTCTTTCCAGTTTTGAACGGAAGATATTTCCTTTTCACTATAGCCTCTATGGGCTATCCTTTGCCAATTCCACAAGAACAGCCTTAGCGAAAGGCTTCTTGAAGGGAAAGATGTAACTCTGTGAGATGAATTAACAGAACACAGAGCAGTTTCTCAAGCTTCTTTCCAGTTTTGAGCGGAAGATATTTCCTTTTTCACCGTAGCCCTCTATGGGCTTCCAAATATCCTTTGCCAATTCCACAAGAACAGCCTTAGCGAAGGCTTCTTGAAGGAAAGATGTAACTCTGTGAGATGAATTAACAGAACACAGAGCAGTTTCTCAGAAAGCTTCTTTCCAGTTTTGAACGGAAGATATTTCCTTTTTCACCATAGCCCTCTATGGGCTTCCAAATATCCTTTGCCAATTCCACAAGAACAGCCTTAGCGAAAGGCTTCTTGAAGGGAAAGATGTAACTCTGTGAGATGAATTAACAGAACACAGAGCAGTTTCTCAGAAAGCTTCTTTCCAGTTTTGAGCGGAAGATATTTCCTTTTTCACCATAGCCCTCTATGGGCTTCCAAATATCCTTTGCCAATTCCACAAGAACAGCCTTAGCGAAAGGCTTCTTGAAGGAAAGATGTAACTCTGTGAGATGAATTAACAGAACACAGAGCAGTTTCTCAGAAAGCTTCTTTCCAGTTTTGAACGGAAGATATTTCCTTTTTCACCATAGCCCTCTATGGGCTTCCAAATATCCTTTGCCAATTCCACAAGAACAGCCTTAGCGAAGGCTTCTTGAAGGGAAAGATGTAACTCTGTGAGATGAATTAACAGAACACAGAGCAGTTCTCAGAAAGCTTCTTTCCAGTTTTGAACGGAAGATATTTCCTTTTTCACCATAGCCCTCTATGGGCTTCCAAATATCCTTTGCCAATTCCACAAGAACAGCCTTAGCGAAAGGCTTCTTGAAGGAAAGATGTAACTCTGTGAGATGAATTAACAGAACACAGAGCAGTTTCTCAAGCTTCTTTCCAGTTTTGAACGGAAGATATTTCCTTTTTCACCATAGCCCTCTATGGGCTTCCAAATATCCTTTGCCAATTCCACAAGAACAGCCTTAGCGAAAGGCTTCTTGAAGGAAAGATGTAACTCTGTGAGATGAATTAACAGAACACAGAGCAGTTTCTCGAAAGCTTCTTTCCAGTTTTGAACGGAAGATATTTCCTTTTTCACCATAGCCCTCTAAGGGCTTCCAAATATCCTTTGCCAATTCCACAAGAACAGCCTTAGCGAAAGGCTTCTTGAAGGAAAGATGTAACTCTGTGAGATGAATTAACAGAACACAGAGCAGTTTCTCAAGCTTCTTTCCAGTTTTGAAGGAAGATATTTCCTTTTTCACCATAGCCCTCTATGGGCTTCCAAATATCCTTTGCCAATTCCACAAGAACAGCCTTAGCGAAAGGCTTCTTGAAGGAAAGATGTAACTCTGTGAGATGAATTAACAGAACACAGAGCAGTTTCTCAGAAAGCTTCTTTCCAGTTTTGAGCGGAAGATATTTCCTTTTCACCATAGCCCTCTATGGGCTTCCAAATATCCTTTGCCAATTCCACAAGAACAGCCTTAGCGAAAGGCTTCTTGAAGGAAAGATGTAACTCTGTGAGATGAATTAACAGAACACAGAGCAGTTTCTCAGAAAGCTTCTTTCCAGTTTTGAACGGAAGATATTTCCTTTTTCACTATAGCCCTCTATGGGCTTCCAAATATCCTTTGCCAATTCCACAAGAACAGCCTTAGCGAAAGGCTTCTTGAAGGGAAAGATGTAACTCTGTGAGATGAATTAACAGAACACAGAGCAGTTTCTCAGAAAGCTTCTTTCCAGTTTTGAACGGAAGATATTTCCTTTTCACCATAGCCCTCTAAGGGCTTCCAAATATCCTTTGCCAATTCCACAAGAACAGCCTTAGCGAAAGGCTTCTTGAAGGAAAGATGTAACTCTGTGAGATGAATTAACAGAACACAGAGCAGTTTCTCAAGCTTCTTTCCAGTTTTGAACGGAAGATATTTCCTTTTTCACCATAGCCCTCTATGGGCTTCCAAATATCCTTTGCCAATTCCACAAGAACAGCCTTAGCGAAGGCTTCTTGAAGGAAAGATGTAACTCTGTGAGATGAATTAACAGAACACAGAGCAGTTTCTCAGAAAGCTTCTTTCCAGTTTGAGCGGAAGATATTTCCTTTTCACCATAGCCCTCTATGGGCTTCCAAATATCCTTTGCCAATTCCACAAGAACAGCCTTAGCGAAAGGCTTCTTGAAGGAAAGATGTAACTCTGTGAGATGAATTAACAGAACACAGAGCAGTTTCTCAAGCTTCTTTCCAGTTTTGAGCGGAAGATATTTCCTTTTTCACTATAGCCTCTATGGGCTTCCAAATATCCTTTGCCAATTCCACAAGAACAGCCTTAGCGAAAGGCTTCTTGAAGGAAAGATAACTCTGTGAGATGAATTAACAGAACACAGATCAGTTTCTCAGAAAGCTTCTTTCCAGTTTTGAACGGAAGATATTTCCTTTTCACCATAGCCCTCTATGGGCTTCCAAATATCCTTTGCCAATTCCACAAGAACAGCCTTAGCGAAAGGCTTCTTGAAGGAAAGATGTAACTCTGTGAGATGAATTAACAGAACACAGAGCAGTTTCTCAGAAAGCTTCTTTCCAGTTTTGAGCGGAAGATATTTCCTTTTCACCATAGCCTCTATGGGCTTCCAAATATCCTTTGCCAATTCCACAAGAACAGCCTTAGCGAAGGCTTCTTGAAGGAAAGATGTAACTCTGTGAGATGAATTAACAGAACACAGAGCAGTTTCTCAGAAAGCTTCTTTCCAGTTTTGAGCGGAAGATATTTCCTTTTCACCATAGCCTCTATGGGCTTCCAAATATCCTTTGCCAATTCCACAAGAACAGCCTTAGCGAAAGGCTTCTTGAAGGAAAGATGTAACTCTGTGAGATGAATTAACAGAACACAGAGCAGTTTCTCAGAAAGCTTCTTTCCAGTTTTGAGCGGAAGATATTTCCTTTTTCACCATAGCCCTCTATGGGCTTCCAAATATCCTTTGCCAATTCCACAAGAACAGCCTTAGCGAAAGGCTTCTTGAAGGAAAGATGTAACTCTGTGAGATGAATTAACAGAACACAGAGCAGTTTCTCAGAGCTTCTTTCCAGTTTTGAACGGAAGATATTTCCTTTTTCACCATAGCCCTCTATGGGCTTCCAAATATCCTTTGCCAATTCCACAAGAACAGCCTTAGCGAAGGCTTCTTGAAGGAAAGATGTAACTCTGTGAGATGAATTAACAGAACACAGAGCAGTTTCTCAGAAAGCTTCTTTCCAGTTTTGAACAGATATTTCCTTTTCACTATAGCCCTCTATGGGCTTCCAAATATCCTTTGCCAATTCCACAAGAACAGCCTTAGCGAAAGGCTTCTTGAAGGAAAGATGTAACTCTGTGAGATGAATTAACAGAACACAGAGCAGTTTCTCAGAAAGCTTCTTTCCAGTTTTGAGCGGAAGATATTTCCTTTTCACCATAGCCCTCTATGGGCTTCCAAATATCCTTTGCCAATTCCACAAGAACAGCCTTAGCGAAAGGCTTCTTGAAGGAAAGATGTAACTCTGTGAGATGAATTAACAGAACACAGAGCAGTTTCTCAGAAAGCTTCTTTCCAGTTTTGAGCGGAAGATATTTCCTTTTTCACCATAGCCCTCTATGGGCTTCCAAATATCCTTTGCCAATTCCACAAGAACAGCCTTAGCGAAAGGCTTCTTGAAGGGAAAGATGTAACTCTGTGAGATGAATTAACAGAACACAGAGCAGTTTCTCAAGCTTCTTTCCAGTTTTGAGCGGAAGATATTTCCTTTTTCACCATAGCCTCTATGGGCTTCCAAATATCCTTTGCCAATTCCACAAGAACAGCCTTAGCGAAAGGCTTCTTGAAGGAAAGATGTAACTCTGTGAGATGAATTAACAGAACACAGAGCAGTTTCTCAAGCTTCTTTCCAGTTTTGAAGCGGAAGATATTTCCTTTTCACCATAGCCCTCTATGGGCTTCCAAATATCCTTTGCCAATTCCACAAGAACAGCCTTAGCGAAAGGCTTCTTGAAGGGAAAGATGTAACTCTGTGAGATGAATTAACAGAACACAGCAGTTTCTCAGAAAGCTTCTTTCCAGTTTTGAACGGAAGATATTTCCTTTTTCACCATAGCCCTCTATGGGCTTCCAAATATCCTTTGCCAATTCCACAAGAACAGCCTTAGCGAAGGCTTCTTGAAGGGAAAGATGTAACTCTGTGAGATGAATTAACAGAACACAGAGCAGTTTCTCGAAAGCTTCTTTCCAGTTTTGAAGCGGAAGATATTTCCTTTTTCACCATAGCCCTCTATGGGCTTCCAAATATCCCTTTGCCAATTCCACAAGAACAGCCTTAGCGAAAGGCTTCTTGAAGGGAAAGATGTAACTCTGTGAGATGAATTAACAGAACACAGAGCAGTTTCTCAGAAAGCTTCTTTCCAGTTTTGAGCGGAAGATATTTCCTTTTCACATAGCCCTCTATGGGCTTCCAAATATCCTTTGCCAATTCCACAAGAACAGCCTTAGCGAAAGGCTTCTTGAAGGGAAAGATGTAACTCTGTGAGATGAATTAACAGAACACAGAGCAGTTTCTCAGAAAGCTTCTTTCCAGTTTTGAGCGGAAGATATTTCCTTTTCACCATAGCCCTCTATGGGCTTCCAAATATCCTTTGCCAATTCCACAAGAACAGCCTTAGCGAAAGGCTTCTTGAAGGAAAGATGTAACTCTGTGAGATGAATTAACAGAACACAGAGCAGTTTCTCAGAAAGCTTCTTTCCAGTTTTGAACGGAAGATATTTCCTTTTCACCATAGCCCTCTATGGGCTTCCAAATATCCTTTGCCAATTCCACAAGAACAGCCTTAGCGAAAGGCTTCTTGAAGGAAAGATGTAACTCTGTGAGATGAATTAACAGAACACAGAGCAGTTTCTCAGAAAGCTTCTTTCCAGTTTTGAACGGAAGATATTTCCTTTTTCACCATAGCCTCTATGGGCTTCCAAATATCCTTTGCCAATTCCACAAGAACAGCCTTAGCGAAAGGCTTCTTGAAGGAAAGATGTAACTCTGTGAATTAACAGAACAGAGCAGTGTCTCAGAAAGCTTCTTTCCAGTTTTGACGGAAGATATTTCCTTTTCACCATAGCCCTCTATGGGCTTCCAAATATCCTTTGCCAATTCCACAAGAACAGCCTTAGGAAAGGCTTCTTGAAGGGAAAGATGTAACTCTGTGAGATGAATTAACAGAACACAGAGCAGTTTCTCAGAAAGCTTCTTTCCAGTTTTGAGCGGAAGATATTTCCTTTTTCACCATAGCCCTCTATGGGCTTCCGAATATCCCTTTGCCAATTCCACAAGAACAGCCTTAGCGAAAGGCTTCTTGAAGGGAAAGATGTAACTCTGTGAGATGAATTAACAGAACACAGAGCAGTGTCTCAGAATGCTTCTTTCCAGTTTGGCGGAGAGATGTTTCCTTTTTCACCGTAGCCTTCTATGGGCTTCCAAATATCCCTTTGCAAATTCCACAAGAACAGCCTTAGCGAAGGCTTCTTGAAGGGAAAGATGTAACTCTGTGAGATGAATTAACAGAACACACAACAGTGTCTCAGAAACCTTCTTTCCAGTTTTGAACAGAAGATATGTCCTTTTCACTATAGCCCTCTATGGGCTTCCATATATCCTTTGCCAATTCCACAAGAACAGCCTTAGCGATAGGCTTCTTGAAGGAAAGATGTAACTCTGTGAGATGAATTAACAGAACACAGAGCAGTTTCTCAGAAAGCTTCTTTCCAGTTTTGAGCGGAAGATATTTCCTTTTTCACCATAGCCCTCTATGGGCTTCCAAATATCCTTTGCCAATTCCACAAGAACAGCCTTAGCGAAAGGCTTGAAGGAAAGATGTAACTCTGTGAGATGAATTAACAGAACACAGAGCAGTTTCTCAGAAAGCTTCTTTCCAGTTTTGAACGGAAGATATTTCCTTTTCACTATAGCCCTCTATGGGTTTCCAAATATCCCTTTGCCAATTCCACAAGAACAGCCTTAGCGAAGGCTTCTTGAAGGAAAGATGTAACTCTGTGAGATGAATTAACAGAACACAGAGCAGTTTCTCAGAAAGCTTCTTTCCAGTTTTGAAGGAAGATATTTCCTTTTCACCATAGCCCTCTATGGGCTTCCAAATATCCTTTGCCAATTCCACAACAACAGCCTTAGCGAGAGGCTTCTTGAAGGAAAGATGTAACTCTGTGAGATGAATTAACAGAACACAGAGCAGTTTCTCAGAAAGCTTCTTTCCAGTTTTGAATGGATGATATTTCCTTTTTCACCATAGCCCTCTAGGGCTTCCAAATATCCTTTGCCAATTCCACAAGAACAGCATTAGCGAAAGGCTTCTTGAAGGAAGTTGTAACTCTGTGAGATGAATTAACAGAACACAGAGCAGTTTCTCAAGCTTCTTTCCAGTTTTGAACGGAAGATATTTCCTTTTCACCATAGCCCTCTATGGGCTTCCAAATATCCTTTGCCAATTCCACAAGAACAGCCTTAGCGAAAGGCTTCTTGAAGGAAAGATGTAACTCTGTGAGATGAATTAACAGAACACAGAGCAGTTTCTCAGAAAGCTTCTTTCCAGTTTTGAACGGAAGATATTTCCTTTTTCACTATAGCCCTCTATGGGCTTCCAAATATCCTTTGCCAATTCCACAAGAACAGCCTTAGCGAAAACTTCTTGAAGGGAAAGATGTAACTCTGTGAGATGAATTAACAGAACACAGAGCAGTTTCTCAGAAAGCTTCTTTCCAGTTTTGAACGGAAGATATTTCCTTTTTCACCATAGCCCTCTATGGGCTTCCAAATATCCTTTGCCAATTCCACAAGAACAGCCTTAGCGAAAGGCTTCTTGAAGGAAAGATGTAACTCTGTGAGATGAATTAACAGAACACAGAGCAGTTTCTCAGAAAGCTTCTTTCCAGTTTTGAACGGAAGATATTTCCTTTTTCACCATAGCCCTCTATGGGCTTCCAAATATCCTTTGCAATTCCACAAGAACAGCCTTAGCGAAAGGCTTCTTGAAGGGAAAGATGTAACTCTGTGAGATGAATTAACAGAACACAGAGCAGTTTCTCAGAAAGCTTCTTTCCAGTTTTGAGCGGAAGATATTTCCTTTTTCACCATAGCCTCTATGGGCTTCCAAATATCCTTTGCCAATTCCACAAGAACAGCCTTAGTGAAAGGCTTCTTGAAGGAAAGATGTAACTCTGTGAGATGAATTAACAGAACACAGAGCAGTTTCTCAGAAAGCTTCTTTCCAGTTTTGAACGGAAGATATTTCCTTTTCACCATAGCCCTCACTGGGCTTCCAAATATCCTTTGCCAATTCCACAAGAACAGCCTTAGCGAAAGGCTTCTTGAAGGAAAGATGTAACTCTGTGAGATGAATTAACAGAACACAGAGCAGTTTCTCAGAAAGCTTCTTTCCAGTTTTGAACGGAAGATATTTCCTTTTTCACCATAGCCCTCTATGGGCTTCCAAATATCCTTTGCCAATTCCACAAGAACAGCCTTAGCGAAAGGCTTCTTGAAGGAAAGATGTAACTCTGTGAGATGAATTAACAGAACACAGAGCAGTTTCTCAGAAAGCTTCTTTCCAGTTTTGAACGGAAGATATTTCCTTTTCACCATAGCCCTCTATGGGCTTCCAAATATCCTTTGCCAATTCCACAAGAACAGCCTTAGCGAAAGGCTTCTTGAAGGAAAGATGTAACTCTGTGAGATGAATTAACAGAACACAGAGCAGTTTCTCAAAGCTTCTTTCCAGTTTTGTACGGAAGATATTTCCTTTTTCACCGTAGCCTCCTATGGGCTTCCAAATATCCCTTTGCCAATTCCACAAGAACAGCCTTAGCTAAAGGCTTCTTGAAGGGAAAGATGTAACTCTGTGAGATGAATTAACAGAACACAGAGCAGTTTCTCAAAGCTTCTTTCCAGTTTTGAAGCGGAAGATATTTCCTTTTTCACCATAGCCCTCTATGGGCTTCCAAATATCCCTTTGCCAATTCCACAAGAACAGCCTTAGCGAAAGGCTTCTTGAAAGGAAAGATGTAACTCTGTGAGATGAATTAACAGAACACAGATCAGTTTCTCAGAAAGCTTCTTTCCAGTTTTGAATGGAAGATATTTCCTTTTCACATAGCCCTCTATGGGCTTCCAAATATCCTTTCCAATTCCACAAGAACAGCCTTAGCGAAAGGCTTCTTGAAGGGAAAGATGTAACTCTGTGAGATGAATTAACAGAACACAGAGCAGTTTCTCTGAAAGCTTCTTTCCAGTTTTGAACAGAAGATATTTCCTTTTTCACTATAGCCCTCTACGGGCTTCCAAATATCCCTTTGCCAATTCCACAAGAACAGCCTTAGCGAAAGGCTTCTTGAAAGGAAAGATGTAACTCTGTGAGATGAATTAACAGAACACAGATCAGTTCTTCAGAAAGCTTCTTTCCAGTTTTGAATGGAAGATATTTCCTTTTTCACCATAGCCCTCTATGGGCTTCCAAATATCCTTTGCCAATTCCACAAGAACAGCCTTAGCGAAAGGCTTCTTGAAGGGAAAGATGTAACTCTGTGAGATGAATTAACAGAACACAGAGCAGTTTCTCAGAAAGCTTCTTTCCAGTTTTGAACGGAAGATATTTCCTTTTTCACTATAGCCCTCTATGGGCTTCCAAATATCCCTTTGCCAATTCCACAAGAACAGCCTTAGCGAAAGGCTTCTTGAAGGGAAAGATGTAACTCTGTTAGATGAATTAACAGAACACAGAGCAGTTCTTCAGAAAGCTTCTTTCCAGTTTTGAACGGAAGATATTTCCTTTTTCACCATAGCCCTCTATGGGCTTCCAAATATCCCTTTGCCAATTCCACAAGAACAGCCTTAGCGAAAGGCTTCTTGAAGGGAAAGATGTAACTCTGTGAGATGAATTAACAGAACACAGAGCAGTTTCTCAGAAAGCTTCTTTCCAGTTTTGAACGGAAGATATTTCCTTTTTCACCATAGCCCTCTATGGGCTTCCAAATATCCTTTTGCCAATTCCACAAGAACAGCCTTAGCGAAAGGCTTCTTGAAGGAAAGATGTAACTCTGTGAGATGAATTAACAGAACACAGAGCAGTTTCTCAGAAGCTTCTTTCCAGTTTTGAACGGAAGATATTTCCTTTTCACCATAGCCCTCTATGGGCTTCCAAATATCCCTTTGCCAATTCCACAAGAACAGCCTTAGCGAAAGGCTTCTTGAAGGGAAAGATGTAACTCTGTGAGATGAATTAACAGAACACAGATCAGTTCTTCAGAAATCTTCTTTCCAGTTTTGAACGGAAGATGTTTCCTATTTCACCATAGCCCTCTATGGGCTTCCAAATATCCCTTTGCCAATTCCACAAGAACAGCCTTAGCGAAAGGCTTCTTGAAGGGAAAGATGTAACTCTGTGAGATGAATTAACAGAACACAGAGCAGTTTCTCAGAAAGCTTCTTTCCAGTTTTGAGCGGAAGATATTTCCTTTTCACCATAGCCCTCTATGGGCTTCCAAATATCCTTTGCCAATTCCACAAGAACAGCCTTAGCGAAAACTTCTTGAAGGGAAAGATGTAACTCAGTGAGATGAATTAACAGAACACAGAGCAGTTTCTCAAAGCTTCTTTCCAGTTTTGAACGGAAGATATTTCCTTTTCACCATAGCCCTCTATGGGCTTCCAAATATCCTTTGCCAATTCCACAAGAACAGCCTTAGCGAAAGGCTTCTTGAAGGAAAAGATGTAACTCTGTGAGATGAATTAACAGAACACAGAGCAGTTTCTCAAGCTTCTTTCCAGTTTTGAGCGGAAGATATTTCCTTTTCACTATAGCCCTCTATGGCTTCCAAATATCCCTTTGCCAATTCCACAAGAACAGCCTTAGCGAAAGGCTTCTTGAAGGGAAAGATGTAACTCTGTGAGATGAATTAACAGAACACAGAGCAGTTTCTCAGAAAGCTTCTTTCCAGTTTTGAGCGGAAGATATTTCCTTTTCACCATAGCCCTCTATGGGCTTCCAAATATCCCTTTGCCAATTCCACAAGAACAGCCTTAGCGAAGGCTTCTTGAAGGAAAATGTAACTCTGTGAGATGAATTAACAGAACACAGAGCAGTTTCTCAGAAAGCTTCTTTCCAGTTTTGAACGGAAGATATTTCCTTTTCACCATAGCCCTATGGGCTTCCAAATATCCCTTTGCCAATTCCACAAGAACAGCCTTAGCGATAGGCTTCTTGAAGGAAAGATGTAACTCTGTGAGATGAATTAACAGAACACAGAGCAGTTTCTCAGAAAGCTTCTTTCCAGTTTTGAAAGGAAGATATTTCCTTTTTCACCATAGCCCTCTATGGGCTTCCAAATATCCCTTTTGCCAATTCCACAAGAACAGCCTTAGCGAAAGGCTTCTTGAAGGAAAGATGTAACTCTGTGAGATGAATTAACAGAACACAGAGCAGTTTATCAGAAAGCTTCTTTCCAGTTTTGAACGGAAGATATTTCCTTTTCACTATAGCCTCTATGGGTTTCAATATATCCCTTGCCAATTCCACAAGAACAGCCTTAGCGAAAGGCTTCTTGAAGGGAAAGATGTAACTCTGTGAGATGAATTAACAGAACACAGAGCAGTTTCTCAAGCTTCTTTCCAGTTTTGAATGGAAGATATTTCCTTTTTCACCATAGCCCTCTATGGGCTTCCAAATATCCCTTTGCCAATTCCACAAGAACAGCCTTAGCGAAAGGCTTCTTGAAGGAAAGATGTAACTCTGTGAGATGAATTAACAGAACACAGAGCAGTTTATCAGAAAGCTTCTTTCCAGTTTTGAAGCGGAAGATATTTCCTTTTCACTATAGCCCTCTATGGGCTTCCAAATATCCCTTTGCCAATTCCACAAGAACAGCCTTAGCGAAGGCTTCTTGAAGGGAAAGATGTAACTCTGTGAGATGAATTAACAGAACACAGAGCAGTTTCTCAAGCTTCTTTCCAGTTTTGAACGGAAGATATTTCCTTTTCACCATAGCCCTCTATGGGCTTCCAAATATCCTTTGCCAATTCACAAGAACAGCCTTAGCGAAAGGCTTCTTGAAGGAAAGATGTAACTCTGTGAGATGAATTAACAGAACACAGAGCAGTTTCTCAGAAAGCTTCTTTCCAGTTTTGAACGGAAGATATTTCCTTTTCACCTATAGCCCTCTATGGGTTTCCAAATATCCCTTTGCCAATTCCACAAGAACAGCCTTAGCGAAAGGCTTCTTGAAGGAAAGATGTAACTCTGTTAGATGAATTAACAGAACACAGATCAGTTTCTCGAAAGCTTCTTTCCAGTTTTGAGCGGAAGATATTTCCTTTTTCACCATAGCCTCTATGGGCTTCCAAATATCCTTTGCCAATTCCACAAGAACAGCCTTAGCGAAAGGCTTCTTGAAGGAAAGATGTAACTCTGTGAGATGAATTAACAGAACACAGAGCAGTTTCTCAGAAAGCTTCTTTCCAGTTTTGAACGGAAGATATTTCCTTTTTCACCATAGCCCTCTATGGGCTTCCAAATATCCTTTGCCAATTCCACAAGAACAGCCTTAGCGAAAGGCTTCTTGAAGGGAAAGATGTAACTCTGTGAGATGAATTAACAGAACACAGAGCAGTTTCTCAGAAAGCTTCTTTCCAGTTTTCACGGAAGATATTTCCTTTTTCACCATAGCCCTCTATGGGCTTCCAAATATCCTTTGCCAATTCCACAAGAACAGCCTTAGCGAAAGGCTTCTTGAAGGGAAGATGTAACTCTGTGAGATGAATTAACAGAACACAGAGCAGTTTCTCAGAAAGCTTCTTTCCAGTTTTGAACGGAAGATATTTCCTTTTTCACCATAGCCCTCTATGGGCTTCCAAATATCCCTTTGCCAATTCCACAAGAACAGCCTTAGCGAAAGGCTTCTTGAAGGAAAGATGTAACTCTGTGAGATGAATTAACAGAACACAGAGCAGTTTCTCAGAAGCTTCTTTCCAGTTTTGAGCGGAAGATATTTCCTTTTCACCATAGCCCTCTATGGGCTTCCAAATATCCTTTGCCAATTCCACAAAAACAGCCTTAGCGAAAGGCTTCTTGAAGGAAAGATGTAACTCTGTGAGATGAATTAACAGAACACAGAGCAGTTTCTTCAGAAAGCTTCTTTCCAGTTTTGAGCGGAAGATATTTCCTTTTTCACCATAGCCCTCTATGGGCTTCCAAATATCCCTTTGCCAATTCCACAAGAACAGCCTTAGCGAAAGGCTTCTTGAAGGAAAGATGTAACTCTGTGAGATGAATTAACAGAACACAGAGCAGTTTCTCAGAAAGCTTCTTTCCAGTTTTGAGCGGAAGATATTTCCTTTTCACCATAGCCCTCTATGGGCTTCCAAATATCCTTTGCCAATTCCACAAGAACAGCCTTAGGCTTCTTGAAGGAAAGATGTAACTCTGTGAGATGAATTAACAGAACACAGAGCAGTTTCTCAAGCTTCTTTCCAGTTTTGAACGGAAGATATTTCCTTTTCACCATAGCCCTCTATGGGCTTCCAAATATCCTTTGCCAATTCCACAAGAACAGCCTTAGCGAAAGGCTTCTTGAAGGAAAGATGTAACTCTGTGAGATGAATTAACAGAACACAGAGCAGTTTCTCAGAAAGCTTCTTTCCAGTTTTGAGCGGAAGATATTTCCTTTTCACTATAGCCTCTATGGGCTTCCAAATATCCTTTGCCAATTCCACAAGAACAGCCTTAGCGAAAGGCTTCTTGAAGGAAAGATGTAACTCTGTGAGATGAATTAACAGAACACAGAGCAGTTTCTCAGAAAGCTTCTTTCCAGTTTTGAACGGAAGATATTTCCTTTTCACCATAGCCCTCTATGGGCTTCCAAATATCCTTTGACAATTCCACAAGAACAGCCTTAGCGAAGGCTTCTTGAAGGAAAGATGTAACTCTGTGAGATGAATTAACAGAACACAGAGCAGTTTCTCAAGCTTCTTTCCAGTTTTGAACGGAAGATATTTCCTTTTTCACCATAGCCCTCTATGGGCTTCCAAATATCCTTTGCCAATTCCACAAGAACAGCCTTAAGCGATAGGCTTCTTGAAGGGAAAGATGTAACTCTGTGAGATGAATTAACAGAACACAGAGCAGTTTCTCAAGCTTCTTTCCAGTTTTGAAAGGAAGATATTTCCTTTTCACTATAGCCCTCTATGGGCTTCCAAATATCCCTTTGCCAATTCACAAGAACAGCCTTAGCGAAGGCTTCTTGAAGGAAAGATGTAACTCTGTGAGATGAATTAACAGAACACAGAGCAGTTTATCAGAAAGCTTCTTTCCAGTTTTGAGCGGAAGATATTTCCTTTTTCACTATAGCCCTCTATGGGTTTCAAATATCCTTTGCCAATTCCACAAGAACAGCCTTAGCGAAGGCTTCTTGAAGGGAAAGATGTAACTCTGTGAGATGAATTAACAGAACACAGAGCAGTTTCTCAGAAAGCTTCTTTCCAGTTTTGAACGGAAGATATTTCCTTTTTCACCATAGCCCTCTATGGGCTTCCAAATATCCCTTTGCCAATTCCACAAGAACAGCCTTAGCGAAAGGCTTCTTGAAGGGAAAGATGTAACTCTGTGAGATGAATTAACGGAACACAAAGCAGTTTATCAGAAAGCTTCTTTCCAGTTTTGAACGGAAGATATTTCCTTTTTCACTATAGCCGTCTATGGGCTTCCAAATATCCCTTTGCCAATTCCACAAGAACAGCCTTAGCGAAAGGCTTCTTGAAGGGAAAGATGTAACTCTGTGAGATGAATTAACAGAACACAGAGCAGTTTCTCAAAGCTTCTTTCCAGTTTTGAGCGGAAGATATTTCCTTTTCACCATAGCCCTCTATGGGCTTCCAAATATCCTTTGCCATTCCACAAGAACAGCCTTAGCGAAAGGTTTCTTGAAGGAAAGATGTAACTCTGTGAGATGAATTAACAGAACACAGAGCAGTTTCTCAGAAAGCTTCTTTCCAGTTTTGAACGGAAGATATTTCCTTTTCACTATAGCCCTCTATGGGTTTCCAAATATCCCTTTGCCAATTCCACAAGAAGAGCCTTAGCGAAAAGGCTTCTTGAAGGAAAGATGTAACTCTGTTGAGATGAATTAACAGAACACAGAGCAGTTTCTCAGAAAGCTTCTTTCCAGTTTTGAACGGAAGATATTTCCTTTTCACCATAGCCCTCTATGGGCTTCCAAATATCCTTTGCCAATTCCACAAGAGCAGCCTTAGCGAAAGGCTTCTTGAAGGGAAAGATGTAACTCTGTGAGATGAATTAACAGAACACAGAGCAGTTTCTCAGAAAGCTTCTTTCCAGTTTTGAGCGGAAGATATTTCCTTTTCACCATAGCCATCTATGGGCTTCCAAATATCCTTTGCCAATTCCACAAGAACAGCCTTAGCGAAAGGCTTCTTGAAGGAAAGATGTAACTCTGTGAGATGAATTAACAGAACACAGAGCAGTTTCTCAGAAAGCTTCTTTCCAGTTTTGAAGGAAGATATTTCCTTTTTTCACCATAGCCCTTATGGGCTTCCAAATATCCTTTGCCAATTCCACAAGAACAGCCTTAGTGAAAGGCTTCTTGAAGGGAAAGATGTAACTCTGTGAGATGAATTAACAGAACACAGAGCAGTTTCTCAGAAAGCTTCTTTCCAGTTTTGAACGGAAGATATTTCCTTTTCACCATAGCCCTCTGGGCTTCCAAATATCTCTTTGCCAATTCCACAAGAACAGCCTTAGCGAAAGGCTTCTTGAAGGGAAAGATGTAACTCTGTGAGATGAATTAACAGAACACAGAGCAGTGTCTCAGAAAGCTTCTTTCCAGTTTTGAGGAAGATATTTCCTTTTCACCATAGCCCTCTATGGGCTTCCAAATATCCTTTGCCAATTCCACAAGAACAGCCTTAGCGAAAGTCTTCTTGAAGGAAAGATGTAACTCTGTGAGATGAATTAACAGAACACAGAGCAGTTTCTCAAGCTTCTTTCCAGTTTTGAGCGGAAGATATTTCCTTTTCACCATAGCCCTCTGGGATTCTAAATATCTTTGCCAATTCCACAAGAACAGCCTTAGCGAAGGCTTCTTGAAGGAAAGATGTAACTCTGTGAGATGAATTAACAGAACACAGAGCAGTTTCTCAGAAAGCTTCTTTCCACTTTTGTACGGAAGATATTTCCTTTTTCACCGTAGCCTTCTATGGGCTTCCAAATATCCTTTGCCAATTCCACAAGAACAGCCTTAGCGAAAGGCTTCTTGAAGGAAAGATGTAACTCTGTGAGATGAGTTAACAGAACACAGATCAGTTCTTCAGAAAGCTTCTTTCCAGTTTTGAACGGAAGATATTTCCTTTTTCACTATAGCCCTCTATGGGCTTCCAAATATCCTTTGCCAATTCCACAAGAACAGCCTTAGCGAAAGGCTTCTTGAAGGAAAGATGTAACTCTGTGAGATGAATTAACAGAACACAGAGCAGTTTCTCAGAAAGCTTCTTTCCAGTTTTGAGCGGAAGATATTTCCTTTTTCACCATAGCCTCTATGGGCTTCAAATATCCCTTTGCCAATTCCACAAGAACAGCCTTAGCGAAAGGCTTCTTGAAGGAAAGATGTAACTCTGTGAGATGAATTAACAGAACACAGAGCAGTTTCTCAGAAAGCTTCTTTCCAGTTTTGAACGGAAGATATTTCCTTTTCACTATAGCCTCTATGGGCTTCCAAATATCCTTTGCCAATTCCACAAGAACAGCCTTAGCGAAAGGCTTCTTGAAGGAAAGATGTAACTCTGTGAGATGAATTAACAGAACACAGAGCAGTTTCTCAGAAAGCTTCTTTCCAGTTTTGAACGGAAGATATTTCCTTTTCACTATAGCCCTCTATGGGCTTCCAAATATCCCTTTGCCAATTCCACAAGAACAGCCTTAGCGAAAGGCTTCTTGAAGGAAAGATGTAACTCTGTGAGATGAATTAACAGAACACAGAGCAGTTTCTGAAAGCTTCTTTCCAGTTTTGAACGGAAGATATTTCCTTTTCACTATAGCCCTCTATGGGCTTCCAAATATCCTTTGCCAATTCCACAAGAACAGCCTTAGCGAAAGGTTTCTTGAAGGGAAGATGTAACTCTGTGAGATGAATTAACAGAACACAGAGCAGTTTCTCAGAAAGCTTCTTTCCAGTTTTGAGCGGAAGATATTTCCTTTTCACTATAGCCCTCTATGGGCTTCCAAATATCCCTTTGCCAATTCCACAAGAACAGCCTTAGCGATAGGCTTCTTGAAGGGAAAGATGTAACTCTGTGAGATGAATTAACAGAGCACAGAGCAGTTTCTCAGAAAGCTTCTTTCCAGTTTTGAACGGAAGATATTTCCTTTTTCACCATAGCCCTCTATGGGCGTCCAAATATCCCTTTGCCAATTCCACAAGAACAGCCTTAGCGAAAGGCTTCTTGAAGGGAAAGATGTAACTCTGTGAGATGAATTAACAGAACACAGAGCAGTTTCTCAGAAAGCTTCTTTCCAGTTTTGAACGGAAGATATTTCCTTTTTCACCATAGCCCTCTATGGGCTTCCAAATATCCCTTTGCCAATTCCACAAGAACAGCCTTAGCGAAAGGCTTCTTGAAGGGAAAGATGTAACTCTGTGAGATGAATTAACAAAACACAGAGAAGTTTCTCAGAAAGCTTCTTTCCAGTTTTGAACGGAAGATATTTCCTTTTTCACCATAGCCTTCTAAGGGCTTCCAAATATCCCTTTGCCAATTCTACAAGAACAGCCTTAGCGAAAGGCTTCTTGAAGGGAAAGATGTAACTCTGTGAGATGAATTAACAGAACACAGAGCAGTTTCTCAGAAAGCTTCTTTCCAGTTTTGAACGGAAGATATGTCCTTTTTCACTATAGCCCTCTAAGGGTTTCCATATATCCCTTTGCCAATTCCACAAGAACAGCCTTAGCGAAAGGCTTCTTGAAGGGAAAGATGTAACTCTGTGAGATGAATTAACAGAACACAGAGCAGTTTCTCAGAAAGCTTCTTTCCAGTTTTGAACGGAAGATATTTCCTTTTTCACCATAGCCCTCTAAGGGCTTCCAAATATCCCTTAGACAATTCCATAAGAACAGCCTTAGCGATAGGCTTCTTGAAGGGAAAGATGTAACTCTGTGAGATGAATTAACAGAACACAGAGCAGTTTCTAAGAAAGCTTCTACCAGTTTTGAATGGAAGATATTTCCTTTTTCACCATAGCACTCTATGGGCTTCCAAATATCCCTTTGCCAATTCCACAAGAACAGCCTTAGCGAAAGGCTTCTTGAAGGGAAAGATGTAACACTGTGAGATGAATTAACAGAACACAGAGCAGTTTCTCAGAAAGCTTCTTTCCAGTTTTGAACGGAAGATATTTCCTTTTTCACTATAGCCCTCTATGGGCTTCCAATTATCCCTTTGCCAATTCCACAAGAACAGCCTTAGCGAAAGGTTTCTTGAAGGGAAAGATGCAACTCTGTGAGATGAATTAACAGAACACAGATCAGTTCTTCAGAAAGCTTCCTTCCAGTTTTGAACGGAAGATACTTTCTTTTTCACCATAGCCCTCTATGGGCTTCCAAATATCCCTTTGCTAATTCCACAAGAACAGCCTTAGCGAAAGGCTTCTTGAAGGAAGAAATGTAACTCTGTGAGATGAATTAACAGAACACAGAGCAGTTTCTAAGAAAGCTTCTTTCCAGTTTTGAACGGAAGATAATTCCTTTTTCACCATAGCACTCTATGGGCTTCCAAATATCCCTTTGCCAATTGCACAAGAACAGCCTTAGCGATAGGCTTCTTGAAGGGAAAGATGTAACTCTGTGAGATGAATTAACAGAACACAGAGCAGTTTCTCAGAAAGCTTCTTTCCAGTTTTGAACGGAAGATATTTCCTTTTTCACAATAGCCCTCTATGGGCTTCCAAATATCCTTTGCCAATTCCACAAGAACAGCCTTAGCGATAGGCTTCTTGAAGGGAAAGATGTAACACTGTGAGATGAATTAACAGAACACAGAGCAGTTTCTCAGAAAGCTTCTTTCCAGTTTTGAACGGAAGATATTTCCTTTTTCACCATAGCCCTCTATGGGCTTCCAAATATCCCTTTGCCAATTCCACAAGAACAGCCTTAGCGAAAGGCTTCTTGAAGGGAAAGATGTAACTCTGTGAGATGAATTAACATTACACAGAGCAGTTTCTCAGAAAGGTTCTTTCCAATTTTGAAAGGAAGATATTTCCTTTTTCACTATAGCCCTCTATCGGCTTCCAAATATCCCTTTGCCAATTCCATAAGAACAGCCTTAGCGATAGGCTTCTTGAAGGGAAAGATGTAACTCTGTGAGAAAAATTTACAGAACACAGAGCAGTTTCTCTGAAAGCTTCTTTCCAGTTTTGAAAGGAAGATATTTCCTTTTTCACCATAGCCCTCTATGTATTTCCAAATATCCCTTTGCCAATTCCACAAGAACAGCCTTAGCGAAAGGCTTCTTGAAGGGAAAGATGTAACTCTGTGAGATGAATTAACAGAACACTGAGCAGTTTCTCAGAAAGCTTCTTTCCAGTTTTGAACGGAAGATATTTCCTTTTTCACTATAGCCCTCTATGGGCTTCCAAATATCTCTTTGCCAATTCCACAAGAACAGCCTAAGCGAAAGGCTTCTTGAAGGGAAAGATGTAACACTGTGAGATGAATTTACAGAACACAGAGCAGGTTCTCAGAAAGCTTCTTTCCACGTTTGTACGGAAGATATTTCCTTTTTCACCGTAGCCTTCTATGGGCTTCCAAATATCCCTTTGCCAATTCCACAAGAACAGCCTTAGCGAAAGGCTTCTTGAAGGGAAAGATGTAACTCTGTGAGATGAATTAACAGAACTCACAGCAGTTTCTCAGAAAGCTTCTTTCCAGTTTTGAACGGAAGATATTTCCTTTTTCACTATAGCCGTCTATAGGCTTCCATATATCCCCTTGCCAATTCCACAAGAACAGCCTTAGCGATAGGCTTCTTCAAGGGAAAGATGTAACTCTGTGAGATGAATTAACAGAACACAGAGCAGTTTTTCTGAAAGCTTCTTTCCAGTTTTGAACGGAAGATATTTACTTTTTCTCCATAGCCCTCTATGGGCTTCCTAATATCCCTTTGCCAATTCCACAAGAACAGCCTTAGCGAAAGGCTTCTTGAATGGAAAGATGTAACTCTGTGAGATGAATTAACAGAACACAGAGCAGTTTCTCAGAATGCTTCTTTCCATGATATTTCCTTATTCACCATAGCCCTCTATGGGCTTCCAAATATCCCTTTGCCAATTCCACAAGAACAGCCTTAGCGAAAGGCTTCTTGAAGGGAAAGATGTAACTCTGTGAGATCAATTAACAGAAGACAGAGCAGTTCTTCAGAAAGCTTCTTTCCAGTTTTGAACGGAAGATATTTCCTTTTTCACTATAGCCCTCTATGGGCTTCCAAATATACCTTTGCCAATTTCACAAGAACAGCCTTAGCGAAAGGCTTGAAGGAAAGATGTAACTCTGTGAGATGAATTAAAAGAACAGAGAGCAGTTTCTCAGAAAGCTTCTTTCCAGTTTTGAAGGGAAGATATTTCCTTTTTCACTATAGCCTTCTATGGGCTTCCAAATATCCCTTTGCCAATTCCACAAGAACAGCATTAGCGAAAGGCTTCTTGAAGGGAAAGACGTAACTCTTTGAGATGAATTACCAGAAGACAGAGCAGTTTCTCAGAAAGCTTCTTTCCAGTTTTGAACGGAAGATATTTCCTTTTTCACCATAGCCCTCTATGGGCTTCCAAATATCCCTTTGCCAATTCCACAAGAACACACTTAGCGATAGGCTTCTTGAAGGGAAAGATGTAACTCTGTGAGATAAATTAACAGAACACAGAGCAGTTTCTCAGAAAGCTTCTTTCCAGTTTTGAACGGAAGATATTTCCTTTTTCACCATAGCCCGCTATGGGCTTCCAAATATCCCTTTGCCAATTCCACAAGAACAGCCTTAGCGAAAGGCTTCTTGAAGGGAAAGATGTAACTCTGTGAGATGAATTAACAGAACACAGAGCAGTGTCTCAGAAAGCTTCTTTACAGTTTTGAACGGAAGATGTTTCCTTTTTCACCATAGCCCTCTATGGGCTTCCGAATATCCCTTTGCCAATTCCACAAGAACAGCCTTAGCGAAAGGCTTCTTGAAGGGAAAGATGTAACTCTGTGAGATGAATTGACAGAACACAGAGCAGTGTCTCAGAATGCTTCTTTCCAGTTTTGTACGGAAGATATTTCCTTTTTCACCGTAGCCTTCTATGGGCTTCCAAATATCCCTTTGCCAATTCCACAAGAACAGCCTTAGCGAAAGGCTTCTTGAAGGGAAAGATGTAACTCTGTGAGATGAATTAACAGAACACAGAGCAGTTTCTCAGAAAGCTTCTTTCCAGTTTTGAGCGGAAGATATTTCCTTTTTCACCATAGCCCTCTAAGGGCTTCCAAATATCCTTTGCCAATTCCACAAGAACAGCCTTAGCGAAGGCTTCTTGAAGGAAAGATGTAACTCTGTGAGATGAATTAACAGAACACAGAGCAGTTTCTCAGAAAGCTTCTTTCCAGTTTTGAAGGAAGATATTTCCTTTTTCACCATAGCCTCTATGGGCTTCCAAATATCCCTTTGCCAATTCCACAAGAACAGCCTTAGTGAAAGGCTTCTTGAAGGAAAGATGTAACTCTGTGAGATGAATTAACAGAACACAGAACAGTTTCTCAGAAAGCTTCTTTCCAGTTTTGAACGGAAGATATTTCCTTTTTCACCATAGCCCTCTATGGGATTCCAAATATCCCTTTGCCAATTCCACAAGAACAGCCTTAGCTAAAGGCTTCTTGAAGGAAAGATGTAACTCTGTGAGGTGAATTAACAGAACACAGAGCAGTGTCTCAGAAAGCTTCTTTCCAGTTTTGAACGGAAGATATTTCCTTTTTCACCATAGCCCGCTATGGGCTTCCAAATATCCCTTTGCCAATTCCACAAGAACAGCCTTAGCGAAAGGCTTCTTGAAGGGAAAGATGTAACTCTGTGAGATGAATTGACAGAACACAGAGCAGTGTCTCAGAATGCTTCTTTCCAGTTTGGTACGGGAGATATTTCCTTTTTCACCATAGCCCTCTATGGGCTTCCAAATATCCCTTTGCCAATTCCACAAGAACAGCCTTAGCGAAAGGCTTCTTGAAGGGAAAGATGTAACTCTGTGAGATGAATTAACAGAACACACAACAGTGTCTCAGAAACCTTCTTTCCAGTTTTGAACAGAAGATATTTCCTTTTTCACTATAGCCCTCTATGGGCTTCCATATATCCCTTTGCCAATTCCACAAGAACAGCCTTAGCGAAAGGCTTTTGAAGGAAAGATGTAACTCTGTGAGATGAATTAACAGAACACAGAACAGTTTCTCAGAAAGCTTCTTTCCAGTTTTGAACGGAAGATATTTCCTTTTTAACCATAGCCCTCTATGGGCTTCCAAATATCCCTTTGCCAATTCCACAAGAACAGCCTTAGCGAAAGGCTTCTTGAAGGGAAAGATGTAACTCTGTGAGATGAATTAACAGAACACAGAGCAGTTTCTCAGAAAGCTTCTTTCCAGTTTTGAACGGAAGATATTTCCTTTTTCACTATAGCCCTCTACGGGCTTCCAAATATCCCTTTGCCAATTCCACAAGAACAGCCTTAGCTAAAGGCTTCTTGAAGGGAAAGATGTAACTCTGTGAGATGCATGAACAGAACACAGATCAGTTCTTCAGAAAGCTTCTTTCCAGTTTTGAACGGAAGATATTTCCTTTTTCACCATAGCCCTCTATGGGCTTCCAAATATCCCTTTGCCAATTCCACAAGAACTGCCTTAGCGAAAGGCTTCTTGAAGGGAAAGATGTAACTCTGTGAGGTGAATTAACCGGACACAGAGCAGTTTCTCAGAAAGCTTCTTTCCAGTTTTGAACGGCAGATATTTCCTTTTTCACCGTAGCCCTCTATGGGATTCCAAATATCTCTTTGCAAATTCCACAAGAACAGCCTTAGCGAAAGGCTTCTTGAAGGGAAAGATGTAACTCTGTGAGATGAATTAACAGAACACAGAGCAGTTTCTCAGAAAGCTTCTTTCCAGTTTTGTACGGAAGATATTTCCTTTTTCACCGTAGCCTTCTATGGGCTTCCAAATATCCCTTTGCAAATTCCACAAGAACAGCCTTAGCGAAAGGCTTCTTGAAGGCAAAGATGGTACTCTGTGAGATGAATTAACAGAACACAGAGCAGTTTCTCTGAAAGCTTCTTTACAGTATTGAACAGAAGATATTTCCTTTTTCACTATAGCGCTCTACGGGCTTCCAAATTACCCTTTGCCAATTCCAGAAGAACAGCCTTAGCGAAAGGCTTCTTGAGAGGAAAGATGTAACTCTGTGAGATGAATTAACATAACACAGATCAGTTCTTCAGAAAGCTTCTTTCCAGTTTTGAATGGAAGATATTTCCTTTTTCACCATAGCCCTCTAGGGCTTCCAAATATCCCTTTGCCAATTCCACAAGAACAGCATTAGCGAAAGGCTTCTTGAAGGGGAAGTTGTAACTCTGTGAGATGAATTAACAGAACACAGAGCAGTTTCTCAGAAAGCTTCTTTCCAGTTTTGAACGGAAGATATTTCCTTTTTCACCATAGCCCTCTATGGGCTTCCTAATATCCCTTTGCCAATTCCACAAGAACAGCCTTAGCGAAAGGCTTCTTGAAGGGAAAGATGTAACTCTGTGAGATGAATTAACAGAACACAGAGCAGTTTCTCAGAAAGCTTCTTTCCAGTTTTGAACGGAAGATATTTCCTTTTTCACTATAGCCCTCTACGGGCTTCCAAATATCCCTTTGCCAATTCCACAAGAACAGCCTTAGCGAAAGGCTTCTTGAAGGAAAGATGTAACCTGTGAGATGAATTAACAGAACACAGATCAGTTCTTCAGAAAGCTTCTTTCCAGTTTTGAACGGAAGATATTTCCTTTTTCACCATAGCCCTCTATGGGCTTCCAAATATCCTTTGCCAATTCCACAAGAACAGCCTTAGCGAAAGGCTTCTTGAAGGAAAGATGTAACTCTGTGAGATGAATTAACAGAACACAGAGCAGTTTCTCAGAATGCTTCTTTCCAGTTTTGAAGGAAGATATTTCCTTTTCACCATAGCCCTCTGGGCTTCCAAATATCCTTGCCAATTCCACAAGAACAGCCTTAGCGAAAGGCTTTTTGAAGGGAAAGATGTAACTCTGTGAGATGAATTAAAAGAACAGAGAGCAGTTTCTCAGAAAGCTTCTTTCCAGTTTTGAAGGGAAGATATTTCCTTTTTCACTATAGCCTTCTATGGGCTTCCAAATATCCCTTTGCCAATTCCACAAGAACAGCATTAGCGAAAGGCTTCTTGAAGGGAAAGACGTAACTCTGTGAGATGAATTAACAGAACACAGAGCAGTTTCTCAGAAAGCTTCTTTCCAGTTTTGAACGGAAGATATTTCCTTTTTCACCATAGCCCTCTATGGGCTTCCAAATATCCCTTTGCCAATTCCACAAGAACACACTTAGCGATAGGCTTCTTGAAGGGAAAGATGTAACTCTGTGAGATAAATTAACAGAACACAGAGCAGTTTCTCAGAAAGCTTCTTTCCAGTTTTGAACGGAAGATATTTCCTTTTTCACCATAGCCCGCTATGGGCTTCCAAATATCCCTTTGCCAATTCCACAAGAACAGCCTTAGCGAAAGGCTTCTTGAAGGGAAAGATGTAACTCTGTGAGATGAATTAACAGAACACAGAGCAGTTTCTCAGAAAGCTTCTTTCCAGTTTTGAACGGAAGATATTTCCTTTTCACCATAGCCCTCTATGGGCTTCCAAATATCCTTTGCCAATTCCACAAGAACAGCCTTAGCGAAAGGCTTCTTGAAGGGAAAGATGTAACTCTGTGAGATGAATTAACAGAACACAGAGCAGTGTCTCAGAAACCTTCTTTCCAGTTTTGAACAGAAGATATTTCCTTTTCACTATAGCCCTCTATGGGCTTCCATATATCCTTTGCCAATTCCACAAGAACAGCCTTAGCGATAGGCTTCTTGAAGGAAAGATGTAACTCTGTGAGATGAATTAACAGAACACAGAGCAGTTTCTCAAGCTTCTTTCCAGTTTTGAACGGAAGATATTTCCTTTTCACCATAGCCCTCTATGGGCTTCCAAATATCCTTTGCCAATTCCACAAGAACAGCCTTAGCGAAAGGCTTCTTGAAGGGAAAGATGTAACTCTGTGAGATGAATTAACAGAACACAGAGCAGTTTCTCAGAAAGCTTCTTTCCAGTTTTGAACGGAAGATATTTCCTTTTCACCATAGCCCTCTGGGCTTCCAAATATCCCTTTGCAATTCCACAAGAACAGCCTTAGCGAAAGGCTTCTTGAAGGAAAGATGTAACTCTGTGAGATGAATTAACAGAACATAGAGCAGTGTCTCAGAAAGCTTCTTTCCAGTTTTGTACGGAAGATATTTACTTTTTCACCATAGCCCTCTATGGGCTTCCAAATATCCCTTTGCCAATTCCACAAGAACAGCCTTAGGGAAAGTCTTCTTGAAGGGAAAGATGTAACTCTGTGAGATGAATTAACAGAACACAGAGCAGTTTCTCAGAAAGCTTCTTTACAGTTTTGAACGGAAGATGTTTCCTTTTTCACCATAGCCCTCTATGGGCTTCCGAATATCCCTTTGCCAATTCCACAAGAACAGCCTTAGCGAAAGGCTTCTTGAAGGGAAAGATGTAACTCTGTGAGATGAATTAACAGAACACAGAGCAGTGTCTCAGAATGCTTCTTTCCAGTTTTGACGGAAGATATTTCCTTTTCACCGTAGCCTTCTATGGGCTTCCAAATATCCCTTTGCAAATTCCACAAGAACAGCCTTAGCGAAAGGCTTCTTGAAGGGAAAGATGTAACTCTGTGAGATGAATTAACAGAACACACAACAGTGTCTCAGAAACCTTCTTTCCAGTTTTGAACAGAAGATATTTCCTTTTTCACTATAGCCCTCTATGGGCTTCCATATATCCCTTTGCCAATTCCACAAGAACAGCCTTAGCGATAGGCTTCTTGAAGGGAAAGATGTAACTCTGTGAGATGAATTAACAGAACACAGAGCAGTTTCTCAGAAAGCTTCTTTCCAGTTTTGAACGGAAGATATTTCCTTTTTCACCATAGCCCTCTATGGGCTTCCAAATATCCCTTTGCCAATTCCACAAGAACAGCCTTAGCGAAAGGCTTCTTGAAGGGAAAGATGTAACTCTGTGAGATGAATTAACAGAACACAGAGCAGTTTCTCAGAAAGCTTCTTTCCAGTTTTGAACGGAAGATATTTCCTTTTTCACTATAGCCTCTATGGGCTTCCAAATATCCTTTGCCAATTCCACAAGAACAGCCTTAGCGAAAGGCTTCTTGAAGGAAAGATGTAACTCTGTGAGATGAATTAACAGAACACAGAGCAGTTTCTCAAGCTTCTTTCCAGTTTTGAAAGGAAGATATTTCCTTTTTCACCATAGCCCTCTATGGGCTTCCAAATATCCCTTTGCCAATTCCACAAGAACAGCCTTAGCGAAAGGCTTCTTGAAGGGAAAGATGTAACTCTGTGAGATGAATTAACAGAACACAGAGCAGTTTCTCAGAAAGCTTCTTTCCAGTTTTGAGCGGAAGATATTTCCTTTTTCACCATAGCCCTCATGGGCTTCCAAATATCCTTTGCCAATTCCACAAGAACAGCCTTAGCGAAAGGCTTCTTGAAGGGAAAGATGTAACTCTGTGAGATGAATTAACAGAACACAGAGCAGTTTCTCAGAAAGCTTCTTTCCAGTTTTGAAAGGAAGATATTTCCTTCTTCACCATAGCCCTCTATGGGCTTCCAAATATCCTTTTGCCAATTCCACAACAACAGCCTTAGTGAGAGGCTTCTTGAAGGGAAAGATGTAACTCTGTGAGATGAATTAACATAACACAGATCAGTTCTTCAGAAAGCTTCTTTCCAGTTTTGAATGGATGATATTTCCTTTTCACTATAGCCCTCTATGGGCTTCCAAATATCCTTTGCCAATTCCACAAGAACAGCCTTAGCGAAAGGCTTCTTGAAGGAAAGATGTAACTCTGTGAGATGAATTA
Source organism: Erythrocebus patas (assembly GCA_023783455.1). NCBI lineage: Eukaryota > Metazoa > Chordata > Mammalia > Primates > Cercopithecidae > Erythrocebus > Erythrocebus patas. Next base: position 75,739 of record JAKFHT010004797.1, on the reverse strand, counting down.
ACAGAACACAGAGCAGTTTCTGAAAGCTTCTTTCCAGTTTTGAGCGGAAGATATTTCCTTTTCACCATAGCCCTCTAAGGGCTTCCAAATATCCTTTGCCAATTCCACAAGAACAGCCTTAGCGAAAGGCTTTGAAGGAAAGATGTAACTCTGTGAGATGAATTAACAGAACACAGAGCAGTTTCTCAAGCTTCTTTCCAGTTTTGAGCGGAAGATATTTCCTTTTCACCATAGCCCTCTAAGGGCTTCCAAATATCCTTTGCCAATTCCACAGAACAGCCTTAGCGAAAGGCTTTGAAGGAAAGATGTAACTCTGTGAGATGAATTAACAGAACACAGAGCAGTTTCTAAAGCTTCTACCAGTTTTGAGCGGAAGATATTTCCTTTTCACCATAGCACTCTATGGGCTTCCAAATATCCTTTGCCAATTCCACAAGAACAGCCTTAGCGAAAGGCTTCTTGAAGGAAAGATGTAACACTGTGAGATGAATTGACAGAACACAGAGCAGTTTCTCAAACTTCTTTCCAGTTTTGAGCGGAAGATATTTCCTTTTCACTATAGCCCTCTATGGGCTTCCAAATTATCCTTTGCCAATTCCACAAGAACAGCCTTAGCGAAAGGTTTCTTGAAGGAAAGATGTAACTCTGTGAGATGAATTAACAGAACACAGAGCAGTTTCTCAAGCTTCTTTCCAGTTTTGAGCGGAAGATATTTCTTTTCACCATAGCCCTCTATGGGCTTCCAAATATCCTTTGCCAATTCACAAGAACAGCCTTAGCGAAGGCTTCTTGAAGGAAAGATGTAACTCTGTGAGATGAATTAACAGAACACAGAGCAGTTTCTCGGAAAGTTTCTTTCCAGTTTTGAGCGGAAGATATTTCCTTTTCACCATAGCCCTCTATGGGCTTCCAAATATCCTTTGCCAATTCCACAAGAACAGCCTTAGCGAAAGACTTCTTGAAGGAAAGATGTAACTCTGTGAGATGAATTAACAGAACACAGAGCAGTTTCTCAAGCTTCTTTCCAGTTTTGAGCGGAAGATATTTCCTTTTCACTATAGCCTCTATGGGCTTCCAAATATCCTTTGTCAATTCCACAAGAACAGCCTTAGCGAAAGGCTTTGAAGGGAAAGATGTAACTCTGTGAGATGAATTAACAGAACACAGAGCAGTTTCTCAAGCTTCTTTCAGTTTTGAGCGGAAGATATTTCCTTTTCACCATAGCCCTCTATGGGCTTCCATATATCCTTGCCAATTCCACAAGAACAGCCTTAGCGATAGGCTTCTTGAAGGAAAGATGTAACTCTGTGAGATGAATTCACAGAACACAGAGCAGTTTCTCAGAAAGCTTCTTTCCAGTTTTGAGCGGAAGATATTTCCTTTTCACCATAGCCCTCTATGGGCTTCCAAATATCCTTTGCCAATTCACAAGAACAGCCTTAGTGAAAGGCTTCTTGAAGGAAAGATGTAACTCTGTGAGATGAATTAACAGAACACAGAGCAGTTTCTCAGAAAGCTTCTTTCCAGTTTTGAGCGGAAGATATTTCCTTTTCACCATAGCCCTCCCTGGGATTCCAAATATCTTTTGCAAATTCCACAAGAACAGCCTTAGTGAAAGGCTTCTTGAAGGGAAAGATGTAACTCTGTGAGATGAATTAACAGAGCACAGAGCAGTTTCTCAGAAAGCTTCTTTCCAGTTTTGAATGGAAGATATTTCCTTTTTCACCATAGCCCTCTATGGGCTTCCAAATATCCTTGCCAATTCCACAAGAACAGCCTTAGCTAAAGGCTTCTTGAAGGAAAGATGTAACTCTGTGAGATGCATGAACAGAACACAGATCAGTTCTTCAGAAAGCTTCTTTCCAGTTTTGAACGGAAGATATTTCCTTTTCACCATAGCCCTCTATGGGCTTCCAAATATCCCTTTGCCAATTCCACAAGAACAGCCTTAGCGAAAGGCTTCTTGAAGGGAAAGATGTAACTCTGTGAGATGAATTAACAGAACACAGAGCAGTTTCTCAGAAAGCTTCTTTCCAGTTTTGTACGGAAGATATTTCCTTTTTCACCGTAGCCTCTATGGGCTTCCAAATATCCCTTTGCAAATTCCACAAGAACAGCCTTAGCGAAAGGCTTCTTGAAGGGAAAGATGTAACTCTGTGAGATGAATTAACAGAACACAGAGCAGTTTCTCTGAAAGCTTCTTTCCAGTTTTGAACGGAAGATATTTCCTTTTTCACCATAGCCCTCTATGGGCTTCCAAATTACCCTTTGCCAATTCCAGAAGAACAGCCTTAGCGAAAGGCTTCTTGAAAGGAAAGATGTAACTCTGTGAGATGAATTAACATAACACAGATCAGTTCTTCAGAAAGCTTCTTTCCAGTTTTGAATGGATGATATTTCCTTTTTCACCATAGCCCTCTAGGGCTTCCAAATATCCCTTTGCCAATTCCACAAGAACAGCATTAGCGAAAGGCTTCTTGAAGGGGAAGTTGTAACTCTGTGAGATGAATTAACAGAACACAGAGCAGTTTCTCAGAAAGCTTCTTTCCAGTTTTGAACGGAAGATATTTCCTTTTTCACTATAGCCCTCTACGGGTTTCCAAATATCCCTTTGCCAATTCCACAAGAACAGCCTTAGCGAAAGGCTTCTTGAAAGGAAAGATGTAACTCTGTGAGATGAATTAACAGAACACAGAGCAGTTTCTCAGAAAGCTTCTTTCCAGTTTTGAACGGAAGATATTTCCTTTTTCACCATAGCCCTCTATGGGCTTCCAAATATCCCTTTGCCAATTCCACAAGAACAGCCTTAGCGAAAGGCTTCTTGAAGGAAAGATGTAACTCTGTTAGATGAATTAACAGAACGCAGATCAGTTCTTCAGAAAGCTTCTTTCCAGTTTTGAACGGAAGATATTTCCTTTTTCACCATAGCCCTCTATGGGCTTCCAAATATCCCTTTGCCAATTCCACAAGAACAGCCTTAGCGAAGGCTTCTTGAAGGGAAAGATGTAACTCTGTGAGATGAATTAACAGAACACAGAGCAGTTTCTCAGAAAGCTTCTTTCCAGTTTTGAACTGAAGATATTTCCTTTTTCACCATAGCCCTCTATGGGCTTCCAAATATCCCTTTGCCAATTCCACAAGAACAGCCTTAGCGAAAGGCTTCTTGAAAGGAAAGATGTAACTCTGTGAGATGAATTAACAGAACACAGAGCAGTTTCTCAGAATGCTTCTTTCCAGTTTTGAACGGAAGATATTTCCTTTTTCACCATAGCCCTCTATGGGCTTCCAAATATCCCTTTGCCAATTCCACAAAAACAGCCTTAGCAAAAGGCTTCTTGAAGGGAAAGTTGTAACTCTGTGCGATGAATTAACAGAACACAGATCAGTTCTTCAGAAAATTTCTTTCCAGTTTTGAACGGAAGATATTTCCTTTTTCACCATAGCCCTCTATGGGCTTCCAAATATCCCTCTGCCAATTCCACAAGTACAGCCTTAGCGAAAGGCTTCTTGAAGGGAAAGATGTAACTCTGTGAGATGAATTAACAGAACACAGAGCAGTTTCTCAGAAAGCTTCTTTCCAGTTTTGAACGGAAGATATTTCCTTTTTCACCATAGCCCTCTATGGGCTTCCAAATATCCCTTTGCCAATTCCACAAGAACAGCCTTAGCGAAAGGCTTCTTGAAGGAAAGATGTAACTCTGTGAGATGAATTAACAGAACACAGAGCAGTTTCTCAGAAAGCTTCTTTCCAGTTTTGAACGGAAGATATTTCCTTTTCACCATAGCCTCTATGGGCTTCCAAATATCCCTTTGCCAATTCCACAAAAACAGCCTTAGCAAAAGGCTTCTTGAAGGGAAAGTTGTAACTCTGTGCGATGAATTAACAGAACACAGATCAGTTCTTCAGAAAATTTCTTTCCAGTTTTGAACGGAAGATATTTCCTTTTCACCATAGCCCTCTATGGGCTTCCAAATATCCTTTGCCAATTCCACAAGAACAGCCTTAGCGAAAGGCTTCTTGAAGGGAAAGATGTAACTCTGTGAGATGAATTAACAGAACACAGAGCAGTTTCTCAGAAAGCTTCTTTCCAGTTTTGAACGGAAGATATTTCCTTTTTCACCATAGCCCTCTATGGGCTTCCAAATATCCTTTGCCAATTCCACAAGAACAGCCTTAGCGAAAGGCTTCTTGAAGGGAAAGATGTAACTCTGTGAGATGAATTAACAGAGCACAGAGCAGTTTCTCAGAAAGCTTCTTTCCAGTTTTGAACGGAAGATATTTCCTTTTCACCATAGCCCTCTATGGGCTTCCAAATATCCTTTGCCAATTCCACAAGAACAGCCTTAGCGAAAGGCTTGAAGGAAAGATGTAACTCTGTGAGATGAATTAACGGAACACAAAGCAGTTTATCAGAAAGCTTCTTTCCAGTTTTGAACGGAAGATATTTCCTTTTCACTATAGCCCTCTATGGGCTTCCAAATATCCTTTGCCAATTCCACAAGAACAGCCTTAGCGAAAGGCTTCTTGAAGGAAAGATGTAACTCTGTGCGATGAATTAACAGAACACAGAGCAGTTTCTCAGAAAGCTTCTTTCCAGTTTTGAACGGAAGATATTTCCTTTTCACCATAGCCCTCTATGGGCTTCCAAATATCCCTTTGACAATTCCACAAGAACAGCCTTAGCGAAGGCTTCTTGAAGGAAAGATGTAACTCTGTGAGGTGAATTAACAGAACACAGAGCAGTTCTTCAGAAAGCTTCTTTCCAGTTTTGAGCGGAAGATATTTCCTTTTCACCATAGCCCTCTATGGGCTTCCAAATATCCTTTGCCAATTCCACAAGAACAGCCTTAGCGAAAGGCTTCTTGAAGGGAAAGATGTAACTCTGTGAGATGAATTAACAGAACACAGAGCAGTTTCTCAGAAAGCTTCTTTCCAGTTTTGAAAGGAAGATATTTCCTTTTCACTATACCCCTCTATGGGCTTCCAAATATCCTTGCCAATTCCACAAGAACAGCCTTAGCGAAAGGCTTCTTGAAGGGAAAGATGTAACTCTGTGAGATGAATTAACAGAACACAGAGCAGTTTCTCAGAAAGCTTCTTTCCAGTTTTGAATGGAAGATATTTTCTTTTCACCATAGCCCTCTATGGGCTTCCAAATATCCTTTGCTAATTCCACAAGAACAGCCTTAGCGAAAGGCTTCTTGAAGGAAAGATGTAACTCTGTGAGATGAATTAACGGAACACAAAGCAGTTTATCAGAAAGCTTCTTTCCAGTTTTGAACGGAAGATATTTCCTTTTCACTATAGCCCTCTATGGGCTTCCAAATATCCTTTGCCAATTCCACAAGAACAGCCTTAGCGAAAGGCTTGAAGGAAAGATGTAACTCTGTGAGATGAATTAACAGAACACAGAGCAGTTTCTCAGAAAGCTTCTTTCCAGTTTTGAACGGAAGATATTTCCTTTTCACCATAGCCTCTATGGGCTTCCTAATATCCTTTGCCCATTCCACAAGAACAGCCTTAGCGAAAGGTTTCTTGAAGGAAAGATGTAACTCTGTGAGATGAATTAACAGAACACAGAGCAGTTTCTCAGAAAGCTTCTTTCCAGTTTTGAGCGGAAGATATTTCCTTTTCACTATAGCCCTCTACGGGTTTCCAAATATCCTTTGCCAATTCCACAAGAACAGCCTTAGCGAAAGGCTTCTTGAAGGAAAGATGTAACTCTGTTAGATGAATTAACAGAACACAGATCAGTTCTTCAGAAAGCTTCTTTCCAGTTTTGAGCGGAAGATATTTCCTTTTCACCATAGCCCTCTATGGGCTTCCAAATATCCTTTGCCAATTCCACAAGAACAGCCTTAGCGAAAGGCTTCTTGAAGGGAAAGATGTAACTCTGTGAGATGAATTAACAGAACACAGAGCAGTTTCTCAAGCTTCTTTCCAGTTTTGAGCGGAAGATATTTCCTTTTCACCATAGCCCTCTATGGGCTTCCAAATATCCTTTGCCAATTCCACAAGAACAGCCTTAGCGAAAGGCTTTTGAAGGAAAGATGTAACTCTGTGAGGTGAATTAACAGAACACAGAGCAGTTTCTCAAGCTTCTTTCCAGTTTTCAACGGAAGATATTTCCTTTTTCACTATAGCCCTCTAAGGGCTTCCAAATATCCCTTTGGCAATTCACAAGAACAGCCTTAGCGAAAGGCTTCTTGAAGGGAAAGATGTAACTCTGTGAGATAAATTAACAGAACACACAGCAGTTTCTCAGAAAGCTTCTTTCCAGTTTTGAACAGAAGATATTTCCTTTTTCACTATAGCCCTCTATGGGCTTCTATATATCCCTTTGCCAATTCCACAAGAACAGCCTTAGCGAAAGGCTTCTTGAAAGGAAAGATGTAACTCTGTGAGATGAATTAACAGAACACAGAGCACTTTCTCAGAATGCTTCTTTCCAGTTTTGAACGGAAGATATTTCCTTTTTCACCATAGCCCTCTATGGGCTTCCAAATATCCCTTTGCCAATTCCACAAAAACAGCCTTAGCAAAAGGCTTCTTGAAGGGAAAGATGTAACTCTGTGCGATGAATTAACAGAACACAGATCAGTTCTTCAGAAAGTTTCTTTCCAGTTTTGAACGGAAGATATTTCCTTTTTCACCATAGCCCTCTAAGGGCTTCCAAATATCCCTTTGCCAACTCCACAAGTACAGCCTTAGCGAAAGGCTTCTTGAAGGGAAAGATGTAACTCTGTGAGATGAATTAACAGAACACAGAGCAGTTTCTCAGAAAGCTTCTTTCCAGTTTTGAGCGGAAGATATTTCCTTTTCACCATAGCCCTCTATGGGCTTCCAAATATCCTTTGCCAATTCCACAAGAACAGCCTTAGCGAAAGGCTTTGAAGGGAAAGATGTAACTCTGTGCGATGAATTAACAGAACACAGAGCAGTTTCTCAGAAAGCTTCTTTCCAGTTTTGAGCGGAAGATATTTCCTTTTTCACTATAGCCCTCTATGGGCTTCCAAATATCCTTTGCCAATTCCACAAGAACAGCCTTAGCGAAAGGCTTCTTGAAGGAAAGATGTAACTCTGTGAGATCAATTAACAGAACACAGAGCAGTTCTTCAGAAAGCTTCTTTCCAGTATTGAACAGAAGATATTTCCTTTTTCACTATAGCCCTCTATGGGCTTCCAAATATCCTTTGCCAATTCCACAAGAACAGCCTTAGCGAAAGGCTTCTTGAAGGAAAGATGTAACTCTGTGAGATGAATTAACGGAACACAGAGCAGTTTCTGAGAAAGCTTCTTTCCAGTTTTGAGCGGAAGATATTTCCTTTTCACCATAGCCCTCTAAGGGCTTCCAAATATCCTTTGCCAATTCCACAAGAACAGCCTTAGCGAAGGCTTCTTGAAGGAAAGATGTAACTCTGTGAGATGAATTAACAGAACACAGAGCAGTTTCTCAGAATGCTTCTTTCCATGATATTTCCTTATTCACCATAGCACTCTATGGGCTTCCAAATATCCTTTGCCAATTCCACAAGAACAGCCTTAGCGAAAGGCTTCTTGAAGGAAAGATGTAACACTGTGAGATGAATTAACAGAACACAGCAGTTTCTCAAGCTTCTTTCCAGTTTTGAGCGGAAGATATTTCCTTTTTCACTATAGCCCTCTATGGGCTTCCAAATATCCCTTTGCCAACTCCACAAGAACAGCCTTAGCGAAAGGCTTCTTGAAGGGAAAGATGTAACTCAGTGAGATGAATTAACAGAGCACAGAGCAGTTTCTCACAAAGCTTCTTTCTAGTTTTGAACCGAAGATATTTCCTTTTTCACCATAGCCCTCTAAGGGCTTCCAAATATCCCTTTGCCAATTCCACAAGAACAGCCTTAGCGAAAGGCTTCTTTAAGGGAAAGATGTAACTCTGTGAGATGAATTAACGGAACACAGAGCAGTTTCTCAAGCTTCTTTCCAGTTTTGAACGGAAGATATTTCCTTTTTCACTATAGCCGTCTATGGGCTTCCAAATATCCCTTTGCCAATTCCACAAGAACAGCCTTAGCGAAAGGCTTCTTGAAGGGAAAGATGTAACTCTGTGCGATGAATTAACAGAACACAGAGCAGTTTCTCAGAAAGCTTCTTTCCAGTTTTGAACGGAAGATATTTCCTTTTTCACCATAGCCCTCTATGGGCTTCCAAATATCCCTTTGACAATTCCACAAGAACAGCCTTAGCGAAAGGCTTCTTGAAGGAAAAGACGTAACTCTGTGAGGTGAATTAAGAGAACACAGAGCAGATTTTCACAAAGCTTCTTTCCAGTTTTGTACGGAAGAAATTTCCTTTTTCACCATAGCCCTCTATGGGCTTCCAAATATCCCTTTGCCAATTCCACAATAACATCCTTAACGATAGGCTTCTTGAAGAGAAAGATGTAACTCTGTGAGATGAATTAACAGAACACAGAGCCGTTTCTCAGAAAGCTTCTTTCCAGTTTTGAAAGGAAGATATTTCCTTTTTCACTATAGCCCTCTATGGGCTTCCAAATATCCCTTTGCCAATTCCGCAAGAACAGCCTTAGCGAAAGGCTTCTTGAAGGGAAAGATGTAACTCTGGGAGATGAATTAACAGAACACAGAGCAGTTTATCAGAAAGCTTCGTTCCAGTTTTGAACGGAAGATATTTCCTTTTTCACTATAGCCCTCTATGGGTTTCAATATATCCCTTTGCCAATTCCACAAGAACAGCCTTAGCGATAGGCTTCTTGAAGGGAAAGATGTAACTCTGTGAGATGAATTAACAGAACACAGAGCAGTTTCTCAGAAAGCTTCTTTCCAGTTTTGAATGGAAGATATTTTCTTTTTCACCATAGCCCTCTATGGGCTTCCAAATATCCCATTGCCAATTCCACAAGAACAGCCTTAGCGAAAGGCTTCTTGAAGGGAAAGATGTAACTCTGTGAGATGAATTAACGGAACACAAAGCAGTTTATCAGAAAGCTTCTTTCCAGTTTTGAACGGAAGATATTTCCTTTTTCACTATAGCCGTCTATGGGCTTCCAAATATCCCTTTGCCAATTACACAAGAACAGCCTTAGCGAAAGGCTTCTTGAAGGGAAAGATGTAACTCTGTGCGATGAATTAACAGAACACAGAGCAGTTTCTCAGAAAGCTTCTTTCCAGTTTTGAACGGAAGATATTTCCTTTTTCACCATAGCCCTCTATGGGCTTCCTAATATCCCTTTGCCCATTCCACAAGAACAGCCTTAGCGAAAGGTTTCTTGAAGGGAAAGATGTAACTCTGTGAGATGAATTAACAGAACACAGAGCAGTCTCTCAGAAAGCTTCTTTCCAGTTTTGAACGGAAGATATTTCCTTTTTCACTATAGCCCTCTACGGGTTTCCAAATATCCCTTTGCCAATTCCACAAGAAGAGCCTTAGCGAAAGGCTTCTTGAAGGGAAAGATGTAACTCTGTTAGATGAATTAACAGAACGCAGATCAGTTCTTTAGAAAGCTTCTTTCCAGTTTTGAACGGAAGATATTTCCTTTTTCACCATAGCCCTCTATGGGCTTCCAAATATCCCTTTGCCAATTCCACAAGAACAGCCTTAGCGAAAAGCTTCTTGAAGGGAAAGATGTAACTCTGTGAGATGAATTAACAGAACACAGAGCAGTTTCTCAGAAAGCTTCTTTCCAGTTTTGAACGGAAGATATTTCCTTTTTCACCATAGCCCTCTATGGGCTTCCAAATATCCCTTTGCCAATTCCACAAGAACAGGCTTAGGGAAAGGCTTCTTGAAGGGAAAGATGTAACTCTGTGAGGTGAATTAACAGAACACAGAGCAGTTTCTCAGAAAGCTTCTTTCCAGTTTTGAAAGGAAGATATTTCCTTCTTCACCATAGCCCTTTATGGGCTTCCAAATATCCTTTTGCCAATTCCACAACAACAGCCTTAGTGAAAGGCTTCTTGAAGGGAAAGATGTAACTCTGTGAGATGAATTAACAGAACACAGAGCAGTTTCTCAGAAAGCTTCTTTCCAGTTTTGAACGGAAGATATTTCCTTTTTCACCATAGCCCTCACTGGGATTCCAAATATCTCTTTGCAAATTCCACAAGAACAGCCTTAGCGAAAGGGTTCTTGAAGGGAAAGATGTAACTCTGTGAGATGAATTAACAGAACACAGAGCAGTTTCTCAAGCTTCTTTCCAGTATTGTACGGAAGATATTTCCTTTTTCACCATAGCCCTCTATGGGCTTCCAAATATCCTTTGCCAATTCCACAAGAACAGCCTTAGGGAAAGTCTTCTTGAAGGAAAGATGTAACTCTGTGAGATGAATTAACAGAACACAGAGCAGTTTCTCAAGCTTCTTTCCAGTTTTGAGCGGAAGATATTTCCTTTTTCACCATAGCCCTCACTGGGATTCCAAATATCTCTTTGCAAATTCCACAAGAACAGCCTTAGCGAAGGCTTCTTGAAGGAAAGATGTAACTCTGTGAGATGAATTAACAGAGCACAGAGCAGTTTCTCAAGCTTCTTTCCAGTTTTGTACGGAAGATATTTCCTTTTTCACCGTAGCCTTCTATGGGCTTCCAAATATCCCTTTGCCAATTCCACAAGAACAGCCTTAGCTAAAGGCTTCTTGAAGGGAAAGATGTAACTCTGTGAGATGAATTAACAGAACACAGATCAGTTCTTCAGAAAGCTTCTTTCCAGTTTTGAACGGAAGATATTTCCTTTTTCACCATAGCCCTCTCTGGGCTTCCAAATATCCCTTTGCCAATTCCACAAGAACAGCCTTAGCGAAAGGCTACTTGAAGGGAAAGATGTAACTCTGTGAGATGAATTAACAGAACACAGAGCAGTTTCTCAGAAAGCTTCTTTCCAGTTTTGTACGGAAGATATTTCCTTTTTCACCGTAGCCTTCTATGGGCTTCCAAATATCCCTTTGCAAATTCCACAAGAACAGCCTTAGCGAAAGGCTTCTTGAAGGGAAAGATGGTACTCTGTGAGATGAATTAACAGAACACAGAGCAGTTTCTCTGAAAGCTTCTTTACAGTATTGAACAGAAGATATTTCCTTTTTCACTATAGCGCTCTACGGGCTTCCAAATTACCCTTTGCCAATTCCAGAAGAACAGCCTTAGCGAAAGGCTTCTTGAAAGGAAAGATGTAACTCTGTGAGATGAATTAACGGAACACAAAGCAGTTTATCAGAAAGCTTCTTTCCAGTTTTGAACGGAAGATATTTCCTTTTTCACTATAGCCGTCTATGGGCTTCCAAATATCCATTTGCCAATTACACAAGAACAGCCTTAGCGAAAGGCTTCTTGAAGGGAAAGATGTAACTCTGTGCGATGAATTAACAGAACACAGAGCAGTTTCTCAGAAAGCTTCTTTCCAGTTTTGAACGGAAGATATTTCCTTTTTCAATATAGCCCTCTATGGGCTTCCTAATATCCCTTTGCCCATTCCACAAGAACAGCCTTAGCGAAAGGTTTCTTGAAGGGAGAGATGTAACTCTGTGAGATGAATTAACAGAACACAGAGCAGTTTCTCAGAAAGCTTCTTTCCAGTTTTGAACGGAAGATATTTCCTTTTTCACTATAGCCCTCTACGGGTTTCCAAATATCCCTTTGCCAATTCCACAAGAACAGCCTTAGCGAAAGGCTTCTTGAAGGGAAAGATGTAACTCTGTTAGATGAATTAACAGAACGCAGATCAGTTCTTTAGAAAGCTTCTTTCCAGTTTTGAACGGAAGATATTTCCTTTTTCACCATAGCCCTCTATGGGCTTCCAAATATCCCTTTGCCAATTCCACAAGAACAGCCTTAGCGAAAGGCTTCTTGAAGGGAAAGATGTAACTCTGTGAGATGAATTAACAGAACACAGAGCAGTTTCTCAGAAAGCTTCTTTCCAGTTTTGAACGGAAGATATTTCCTTTTTCACCATAGCTCTCTATGGGCTTCCAAATATCCCTTTGTCAATTCCACAAGAACAGGCTTAGGGAAAGGCTTCTTGAAGGGAAAGATGTAACTCTGTGAGGTGAATTAACAGAACACAGAGCAGTTTCTCAGAAAGCTTCTTTCCAGTTTTGAAAGGAAGATATTTCCTTCTTCACCATATCCCTCTATGGGCTTCCAAATATCCTTTTGCCAATCCACAACAACAGCCTTAGTGAAAGGCTTCTTGAAGGGAAAGATGTAACTCTGTGAGATGAATTAACAGAACACAGAGCAGTTTCTCAGAAAGCTTCTTTCCAGTTTTGAACGGAAGATATTTCCTTTTTCACCATAGCCCTCACTGGGATTCCAAATATCTCTTTGCAAATTCCACAAGAACAGCCTTAGCGAAAGGGTTCTTGAAGGGAAAGATGTAACTCTGTGAGATGAATTAACAGAACAGAGAGCAGTTTCTCAGAAAGCTTCTTTCCAGTTTTGTACGGAAGATATTTACTTTTTCACCATAGCCCTCTATGGGCTTCCAAATATCCCTTTGCCAATTCCACAAGAACAGCCTTAGGGAAAGTCTTCTTGAAGGGAAAGATGTAACTCTGTGAGATGAATTATCAGAACACAGAGCAGTTTCTCAGAAAGCTTCTTTCCAGTTTTGAACGGAAGATATTTCCTTTTTCACCATAGCCCTCCCTGGGATTCCAAATATCTTTTTGCAAATTCCACAAGAACAGCCTTAGCGAAAGGCTTCTTGAAGGGAAAGATGTAACTCTGTGAGATGAATTAACAGAGCACAGAGCAGTTTCTCAGAAAGCTTCTTTCCAGTTTTGTACGGAAGATATTTCCTTTTTCACCGTAGCCTTCTATGGGCTTCCAAATATCCCTTTGCCAATTCCACAAGAACAGCCTTAGCTAAAGGCTTCTTGAAGGGAAAGATGTAACTCTGTGAGATGCAGGAACAGAACACAGATCAGTTCTTCAGAAAGCTTCTTTCCAGTTTTGAACGGAAGATATTTCCTTTTTCACCATAGCCCTCTCTGGGCTTCCAAATATCCCTTTGCCAATTCCACAAGAACAGCCTTAGCGAAAGGCTACTTGAAGGGAAAGATGTAACTCTGTGAGATGAATTAACAGAACACAGAGCAGTTTCTCAGAAAGCTTCTTTCCAGTTTTGTACGGAAGATATTTCCTTTTTCACCGTAGCCTTCTATGGGCTTCCAAATATCCCTTTGCAAATTCCACAAGAACAGCCTTAGCGAAAGGCTTCTTGAAGGGAAAGATGGTACTCTGTGAGATGAATTAACAGAACACAGAGCAGTTTCTCTGAAAGCTTCTTTACAGTATTGAACAGAAGATATTTCCTTTTTCACTATAGCGCTCTACGGGCTTCCAAATTACCCTTTGCCAATTCCAGAAGAACAGCCTTAGCGAAAGGCTTCTTGAAAGGAAAGATGTAACTCTGTGAGATGAATTAACAAAACACAGATCAGTTCTTCAGAAAGCTTCTTTCCAGTTTTGAATGGATGATATTTCCTTTTTCACCATAGCCCTCTAGGGCTTCCAAATATCCCTTTGCCAATTCCACAAGAACAGCATTAGCGAAAGGCTTCTTGAAGGGGAAGTTGTAACTCTGTGAGATGAATTAACAGAACACAGAGCAGTTTCTCAGAAAGCTTCTTTCCAGTTTTGAACGGAAGATATTTCCTTTTTCACCATAGCCCTCTATGGGCTTCCTAATATCCCTTTGCCAATTCCACAAGAACAGCCTTAGCGAAAGGTTTCTTGAAGGGAAAGATATAACTCTGTGAGATGAATTAACAGAACACAGAGCAGTTTCTCAGAAAGCTTCTTTCCAGTTTTGAACGGAAGATATTTCCTTTTTCACTATAGCCCTCTACGGGTTTCCAAATATCCCTTTGCCAATTCCACAAGAACAGCCTTAGCGAAAGGCTTCTTGAAGGGAAAGATGTAACTCTGTTAGATGAATTAACAGAACGCATATCAGATCTTCAGAAAGCTTCTTTCCAGTTTTGAACGGAAGATATTTCCTTTTTCACCATAGCCCTCTATGGGCTTCCAAATATCCCTTTGCCAATTCCACAAGAACAGCCTTAGCGAAGGCTTCTTGAAGGGAAAGATGTAACTCTGTGAGATGAATTAACAGAACACAGAGCAGTTTCTCAAAAAGCTTCTTTCCAGTTTTGAACGGAAGATATTTCCTTTTTCACCATAGCCCTCTATGGGCTTCCAAATATCCCTTTGCCAATTCCACAAGAACAGGCTTAGGGAAAGGCTTCTTGAAGGGAAAGATGTAACTCTGTGAGGTGAATTAACAGAACACAGAGCAGTTTCTCAGAAAGCTTCTTTCCAGTTTTCAACGGAAGATAATTCCTTTTTCACCGTAGCCTTCTAAGGGCTTCCAAATATCCCTTTGGCAATTCACAAGAACAGCCTTAGCGAAAGGCTTCTTGAAGGGAAAGATGTAACTCTGTGAGATAAATTAACAGAACACACAGCAGTTTCTCAGAAAGCTTCTTTCCAGTTTTGAACAGAAGATATTTCCTTTTTCACTATAGCCCTCTATGGGCTTCCTAATATCCTTTGCCAATTCCACAAGAACAGCCTTAGCGAAAGGCTTCTTGAAAGGAAAGATGTAACTCTGTGAGATGAATTAACAGAACACAGAGCACTTTCTCAGAATGCTTCTTTCCAGTTTTGAACGGAAGATATTTCCTTTTTCACCATAGCCCTCTATGGGCTTCCAAATATCCTTTGCCAATTCCACAAGAACAGCCTTAGCGAAAGGCTTCTTGAAGGAAAGATGTAACTCTGTGCGATGAATTAACAGAACACAGATCAGTTCTTCAGAAAGTTTCTTTCCAGTTTTGAGCGGAAGATATTTCCTTTTTCACCATAGCCCTCTAAGGGCTTCCAAATATCCTTGCCAACTCCACAAGTACAGCCTTAGCGAAAGGCTTGAAGGAAAGATGTAACTCTGTGAGATGAATTAACAGAACACAGAGCAGTTTCTCAGAAAGCTTCTTTCCAGTTTTGAGCGGAAGATATTTCCTTTTTCACCATAGCCCTCTATGGGCTTCCAAATATCCTTTGCCAATTCCACAATAACAGCCTTAGCGAAAGGCTTCTTGAAGGGAAAGATGTAACTCTGTGCGATGAATTAACAGAACACAGAGCAGTTTCTCAGAAAGCTTCTTTCCAGTTTTGAACGGAAGATATTTCCTTTTTCACTATAGCCCTCAATGGGCTTCCAAATATCCCTTGGCCAATTCCACAAGAACAGCCTTAGCGAAAGGCTTCTTGAAGGGAAAGATGTAACTCTGTGAGATCAATTAACAGAACACAGAGCAGTTCTTCAGAAAGCTTCTTTCCAGTATTGAACAGAAGATATTTCCTTTTTCACTATAGCCCTCTATGGGCTTCCAAATATCCCTTTGCCAATTCCACAAGAACAGCCTTAGCGAAAGGCTTCTTGAAGGGAAAGATGTAACTCTGTGAGATGAATTAAAGGAACACAGAGCAGTTTCTGAGAAAGCTTCTTTCCAGTTTTGAACGGAAGATATTTCCTATTTCACCATAGTCCTCTAAGGGCTTCCATATATCCCTTTGCCAATTCCACAAGAACAGACTTAGCGAAAGGCTTCTTGAAGGGAAAGATGTAACTCTGTGAGATGAATTAACAGAACACAGAGCAGTTTCTCAGAATGCTTCTTTCCATGATATTTCCTTATTCACCATAGCACTCTATGGGCTTCCAAATATCCCTTTGCCAATTCCACAAGAACAGCCTTAGCGAAAGGCTTCTTGAAGGGAAAGATGTAACACTGTGAGATGAATTAACAGAACACAGAGCAGTTTCTCAGAAAGCTTCTTTCCAGTTTTGAACGGAAGATATTTCCTTTTTCACGATAGCCCTCTATGGGCTTCCAAATATCCTTTGCCAACTCCACAAGAACAGCCTTAGCGAAAGGCTTTGAAGGGAAAGATGTAACTCTGTGAGATGAATTAACAGAGCACAGAGCAGTTTCTCAAGCTTCTTTCCAGTTTTGAGCGGAAGATATTTCCTTTTTCACCATAGCCCTCTATGGGCTTCCAAATATCCTTTGCCAATTCCACAAGAACAGACTTAGCGAAAGGCTTCTTGAAGGAAAGATGTAACTCTGTGAGATGAATTAACAGAACACAGAGCAGTTTCTCAGAATGCTTCTTTCCAGTTTTGAGCGGAAGATGTTTCCTTTTTCACCGTAGCCTTCTATGGGCTTCCAAATATCCTTTGCCAATTCCACAAGAACAGCCTTAGCGAAGGCTTCTTGAAGGAAAGATGTAACTCTGTGAGATGAATTGACAGAACACAGAGCAGTTTCTCAGAAAGCTTCTTTCCAGTTTTGAGCGGAAGATATTTCGTTTTTCACCATAGCCCTCTATGGGCTTCCAAATATCCTTTGCCAATTCCACAAGAACAGCCTTAGCGAAGGCTTCTTGAAGGAAAGATTTAACTCTGTGAGATGAATTAACAGAACACAGAGCAGTTTCTCAGAAAGCTTCTTTCCAGTTTTGAGCGGAAGATATTTCCTTTTTCACCATAGCCCTCACGGGCTTCCAAATATCCTTTGCCAATTCCACAAGAACAGCCTTAGCGAAAGGTTTCTTGAAGGAAAAATGTAACTCTGTGAGATGAATTAACAGAACACAGAGCAGTTTCTCAAGCTTCTTTCCAGTTTTGTACGGAAGATATTTCGTTTTACACTATAGCCTCTATGGGCTTCCAAATATCCTTTGCCAATTCCACAGGAAGAGATTCAGCGAAAAGGCTTCTTGAAGGGAAAGATGTAACTCTGTGAGATGAATTAACAGAACACGGAGAAGTTTCTCAGAAAGCTTCTTTCCAGTTTTGTAACGGAAGATATTTCCTTTTTCACCATAGCCCTCTACGGGCTTCCAAATATCCCTTTGCCAATTCCACAAGAACAGCGTTAGCGAAAGGCTTCTTGAAGGGAAAAATGTAACTCTGTGAGATGAATTAACAGAACACAGAGCAGTTTCTCAGAAAGCTTCTTTCCAGTTTTGTACGGAAGATATTTCGTTTTACACTATAGCCCTCTATGGGCTTCCAAATATCCCTTTGCCAATTCCACAGGAAGAGATTCAGCGAAAGGCTTCTTGAAGGGAAAGATGTAACTCTGTGAGATGAATTAACAGAACACGGAGAAGTTTCTCAGAAAGCTTCTTTCCAGTTTTGTACGGAAGATATTTCGTTTTACACTATAGCCCTCTATGGGCTTCCAAATATCCCTTTGCCAATTCCACAAGAACAGCCTTAGCGAAAGACTTCTTGAAGGGAAAGATGTAACTCTGTGAGATGAATTAACAGAACACAGAGCAGTTTCTCAGAAAGCTTCTTTCCAGTTTTGAACGGAAGATATTTCCTTTTTCACCATAGGCCTCTATGGGCTTCCAAATATCCCTTTGAAAATTCCACAAGAACAGCCTTAGCGAAAGGCTTCTTGAAGGGAAAGATGTAACTCTGTGAGATGAATTAACAGAACACAGAGCAGTTTCTCAGAAAGCTTCTTTCCAGTTTTGAACGGAAGATATTTCCTTTTTCACCATAGCCCTCTACGGGCTTCCAAATATCCCTTTGCCAATTCCAAAAGAACAGCCTTAGCGAAAGGCTTCTTGAAGTGAAAGATGTAACTCTGTGAGATGAATTAACAGAACAGAGAGCAGTTTCTCAGAAACTTCTTTCCTGTTTTGTACGGAAGATATTTCGTTTTTCACTATAGCCCTCTATGGGCTTCCAAATATCCCTTTGCCAATTCCACAAGAACAGCCTTAGCGAAAGGCTTCTTGAAGGGAAAGATGTAACTCTGTGATATGAATTAACAGAACACAGAGCAGTTTCTCAGAAAGCTTCTTTCCAGTTTTGAACGGAAGATATTTCCTTTTTCACCATAGCCCTCTAAGGGCTTCCAAATATCCCTTCGCCAATTCCACAAGAACAGCCTTAGCGATAGGCTTCTTGAAGGGAAAGATGTAACCCTGTGAGATGAATTAACAGAACACAGAGCAGTTTCTAAGAAAGCTTCTACCAGTTTTGAACGGAAGATATTACCTTTTTCACCATAGCACTCTATGGGCTTCCAAATATCCCTTTGCCAATTCCACAAGAACAGCCTTAGCGAAAGGCTTCTTGAAGGGAAAGATGTAACACCGTGAGATGAATTAACAGAACACAGAGCAGTTTCTCAGAAAGCTTCTTTCCAGTTTTGTACGGAAGATATTTCCTTTTTCACCGTAGCCCTCTATGGGCTTCCAAATATCCCTTTGCCAACTCCACAAGAACAGCCTTAGCGAAAGGCTTCTTGAAGGGAAAGATGTAACTCTGTGAGATGAATTAACAGAGCACAGAGCAGTTTCTCAGAAAGCTTCTTTCCAGTTTTGAACGGAAGATATTTCCTTTTTCGCCATAGCCCTCTATGGGCTTCCAAATATCCCTTTGCCAATTCCACAAGAACAGACTTAGCGAAAGGCTTCTTGAAGGGAAAGATGTAACTCTGTGAGACGAATTAACAGAACACAGAGCAGTTTCTCAGAATGCTTCTTTCCAGTTTTGTACGGAAGATATTTCCTTTTTCACCGTATCCTTCTATGGGCTTCCAAATATCGCTTTGCCAATTCCACAAGAACAGCCTTAGCGAAAGGCTTCTTGAAGGGAAAGATGTAACTGTGTGAGATGAATTGACAGAACACAGAGCAGTTTCTCAGAAAGCTTCTTTCCAGTTTTGAACGGAAGATATTTCGTTTTTCACCATAGCCCTCTATGGGCTTCCAAATATCCCTTTGCCAATTCCACAAGAACAGCCTTAGCGAAAGGCTTCTTGAAGGGAAAGATGTAACTCTGTGAGATGAATTAACAGAACACAGAGCAGTTTCTCAGAAAGCTTCTTTCCAGTTTTGAACGGAAGATATTTCGTTTTTCACCATAGCCCTCTATGGGCTTCCAAATATCCCTTTGCCAATTCCACAAGAACAGCCTTAGCGAAAGGCTTTTGAAGGGAAAGATGTAACTCTGTGAGATGAATTAACAGAACACAGAGCAGTTTCTCAGAAAGCTTCTTTCCAGTTTTGAGCGGAAGATATTTCCTTTTCACCACAGCCCTCTATGGGCTTCCAAATATCCTTTGCCAATTCCACAAGAACAGCCTTAGCGAAAGGCTTCTTGAAGGAAAGATGTAACTCTGTGAGATGAATTAACAGAACACAGAGCAGTTTCTGAGAAAGCTTCTTTCCAGTTTTGAACAGAAGATATTTCCTTTTCACTATAGCCCTCTATGGGCTTCCAAATATCCTTTGCCAATTCCACAAGAACAGCCTTAGCGAAAGGCTTTGAAGGAAAGATGTAACTCTGTGAGATGAATTAACAGAACACAGAGCAGTTTCTGAAAGCTTCTTTCCAGTTTTGACGGAAGATATTTCCTTTTTCACCATAGCCCTCTATGGGCTTCCAAATATCCCTTTGCCAATTCCACAAGAACAGCCTTAGCGAAAGGCTTCTTGAAGGAAAGATGTAACACTGTGAGATGAATTAACAGAACACAGAGCAGTTTCTCAGAAAGCTTCTTTCCAGTTTTGAGCGGAAGATATTTCCTTTTTCACCATAGCCTCTATGGGCTTCCAAATATCCTTTGCCAATTCCACAAGAACAGCCTTAGCGAAAGGCTTCTTGAAGGAAAGATTTAACTCTGTGAGATGAATTAACAGAACACAGAGCAGTTTCTCAGAAAGCTTCTTTCCAGTTTTGAGCGGAAGATATTTCCTTTTCACCATAGCCCTCTATGGGCTTCCAAATATCCCTTTGCCAATTCCACAAGAACAGCGTTAGCGAAAAGACTTCTTGAAGGGAAAGATGTAACTCTGTGAGATGAATTAACAGAACACAGAGCAGTTTCTCAGAAAGATTCTTTCCAGTTTTGAGCGGAAGATATTTCCTTTTCACCATAGCCTCTATGGGCTTCCAAATATCCTTTGCCAATTCCACAAGAACAGCCTTAGCGAAAGGCTTCTTGAAGGAAAGATGTAACTCTGTGAGATGAATTAACAGAACACAGATCAGTTCTTCAGAGAGCTTCCTTCCAGTTTTGAACGGAAGATATTTCTTTTCACCACAGCCCTCTATGGGCTTCCAAATATCCTTTGCCAACTCCACAAGAACAGCCTTAGCGAAGGCTTCTTGAAGGGAAAGATGTAACTCTGTGAGATGAATTAACAGAAGACAGAGCAGTTTCTCAGAAAGCTTCTTTCCAGTTTTGAGCGGAAGATATTTCCTTTTCACCATAGCCCTCTATGGGCTTCCAAATATCCCTTTCCCAATTCCACAAGAACAGCCTTAGCGAAGGCTTCTTGAAGGAAAGATGTATTTCTGTAAGATGAATTAACAGAACACAGAGCAGTTTCTCAGAAAGCTTCTTTCCAGTTTTGAGCGGAAGATATTTCCTTTTCACCATAGCCCTCTATGGGCTTCCAAATATCCCTTTGCCAATTCCACAAGAACAGCCTTAGCGAAAGGCTTCTTGAAGGAAGATGTAACTCTGTGAGATGAATTAACAGAACACAGAGCAGTTTCTCAGAAAGCTTCTTTCCAGTTTTGAACGGAAGATATTTCCTTTTTCACCATAGCCCTCTATGGGCTTCCAAATATCCCTTTGCCAATTCCACAAGAACAGCCTTAGCGAAAGGCTTCTTGAAGGAAAGATGTAACTCTGTGAGATGAATTAACAGAACACAGAGCAGTTTCTCAGAAAGCTTCTTTCCAGTTTTGTACGGAAGATATTTCTTTTTCACTATAGCCCTCTAGGGCTTCCAAATATCCTTTGCCAATTCCACAAGAACAGCCTTAGCGAAAGGCTTCTTGAAGGAAAGATGTAACTCTGTGAGATGAATTAACAGAACACAGATCAGTTCTTCAGAAAGCTTCTTTCCAGTTTTGAGCGGAAGATATTTCCTTTTTCACCATAGCCCTCTATGGGCTTCCAAATATCCTTTGCCAATTCCACAAGAACAGCCTTAGGCAAAGGCTTCTTGAAGGGAAAGATGTAACTCTGTGAGATGAATTAACAGAACACAGAGCAGTTTCTCAAGCTTCTTTCCAGTTTTGAACGGAAGATATTTCCTTTTTCACCATAGCCCTCTATGGGCTTCCAAATATCCTTTGCCAATTCCACAAGAACAGCCTTAGCGAAAGGCTTCTTGAAGGAAAGATGTTACTCTGTGCGATGAATTAACAGAACACAGAGCAGTTTCTCAAGCTTCTTTCCAGTTTTGAACGGAAGATATTTCCTTTTTCACTATAGCCCTCTAAGGGCTTCCAAATATCCTTGGCCAATTCCACAAGAACAGCCTTAGCGAAAGGCTTTGAAGGAAAGATGTAACTCTGTGAGATCAATTAACAGAACACAGAGCAGTTCTTCAAGCTTCTTTCCAGTATTGAACAGAAGATATTTCCTTTTTCACTATAGCCCTCTATGGGCTTCCAAATATCCTTTGCCAATTCCACAAGAACAGCCTTAGCGAAAGGCTTCTTGAAGGAAAGATGTAACTCTGTGAGATGAATTAAAAGAACACAGAGCAGTTTCTGAAAGCTTCTTTCCAGTTTTGAACGGAAGATATTTCCTTTTTCACCATAGCACTCTATGGGCTTCCAAATATCCTTTGCCAATTCCACAAGAACAGCCTTAGCGAAGGCTTCTTGAAGGAAAGATGTAACACTGTGAGATGAATTAACAGAACACAGAGCAGTTTCTCAGAAAACTTCTTTCCAGTTTTGAGCGGAAGATATTTCCTTTTCACTATAGCCCTCTATGGGCTTCCAAATATCCTTTGCCAACTCCACAAGAACAGCCTTAGCGAAAGGCTTTGAAGGGAAAGATGTAACTCTGTGAGATGAATTAACAGAGCACAGAGCAGTTTCTCAGAAAGCTTCTTTCCAGTTTTGAGCGGAAGATATTTCCTTTTTCACCATAGCCCTCTATGGGCTTCAAATATCCTTTGCCAATTCCACAAGAACAGCCTTAGCGAAGGCTTCTTGAAGGAAAGATGTAACTCTGTGAGATGAATTAACAGAACACAGAGCAGTTTCTCAGAAAGCTTCTTTCCAGTTTTGAGCGGAAGATATTTCCTTTTTCACCATAGCCCTCTAAGGGCTTCCAAATATCCTTTGCCAATTCCACAAGAACAGCCTTAGGCAAAGGCTTCTTGAAGGAAAGATGTAACTCTGTTAGATGAATTAACAGAACACAGAGCAGTTTCTCAGAAAGCTTCTTTCCAGTTTTGAACGGAAGATATTTCCTTTTTCACCATAACCCTCTATGGGCTTCCAAATATCCCTTTGCCAATTCCACAAGAACAGCCTTAGCGAAAGGCTTCTTGAAGGGAAAGATGTTACTCTGTGCGATGAATTAACAGAACACAGAGCAGTTTCTCAGAAAGCTTCTTTCCAGTTTTGAACGGAAGATATTTCCTTTTTCACTATAGCCCTCTATGGGCTTCCAAATATCCCTTGGCCAATTCCACAAGAACAGCCTTAGCGAAAGGCTTCTTGAAGGGAAAGGTGTAACTCTGAGATCAATTAACAGAACACAGAGCAGTTCTTCAGAAAGCTTCTTTCCAGTATTGAACAGAAGATATTTCCTTTTCACCATAGCACTCTATGGGCTTCCAAATATCCTTGCCAATTCCACAAGAACAGCCTTAGCGAAAGGCTTCTTGAAGGAAAGATGTAACTCTGTGAGATGAATTAAAAGAACATAGAGCAGTTTCTGAGAAAGGTTCTTTCCATATTTGAAGGAAGATATTTCCTTTTTCACCATAGCACTCTAAGGGCTTCCAAATATCCTTTGCCAATTCCACAAGAACAGCCTTAGGCAAAGGCTTCTTGAAGGAAAGATGTAACTCTGTGAGATCAATTAACAGAACACAGAGCAGTTCTTCAGAAAGCTTCTTTCCAGTATTGAACAGAAGATATTTTTTTCACTATAGCCCTCTATGGGCTTCCAAATATCCTTTGCCAATTCCACAAGAACAGCCTTAGCGAAAGGCTTCTTGAAGGAAAGATGTAACTCTGTGAGATGAATTAAAAGAACATAGAGCAGTTTCTGAGAAAGGTTCTTTCCATATTTGAAGGAAGATATTTCCTTTTTCACCATAGCACTCTAAGGGCTTCCAAATATCCTTTGCCAATTCCACAAGAACAGCCTTAGGCAAAGGCTTCTTGAAGGAAAGATGTAACTCTGTGAGATCAATTAACAGAACACAGAGCAGTTCTTCAGAAAGCTTCTTTCCAGTATTGAACAGAAGATATTTTTTTCACTATAGCCCTCTATGGGCTTCCAAATATCCTTTGCCAATTCCACAAGAACAGCCTTAGCGAAAGGCTTCTTGAAGGAAAGATGTAACTCTGTGAGATGAATTAAAAGAACACAGAGCAGTTTCTGAAAGCTTCTTCCAGTTTTGAGCGGAAGATATTTCCTTTTCACCATAGCCCTCTAAGGGCTTCCAAATATCCTTTGCCAATTCCACAAGAACAGCCTTAGCGAAAGGCTTCTTGAAGGAAAGATGTAACTCTGTGAGATGAATTAACAGAACACAGAGCAGTTTCTCAGAAAGCATCTTTCCAGTTTTGAGCGGAAGATATTTCCTTTTCACCATAGCCCTCTAAGGGCTTCCAAATATCCTTCGCCAATTCCACAAGAACAGCCTTAGCGATAGGCTTCTTGAAGGAAGAAATGTAACTCTGTGAGATGAATTAACAGAACACAGAGCAGTTTCTCAGAAAGCTTCTTTCCAGTTTTGAACGGAAGATATTTCCTTTTCACTATAGCCCTATGGGCTTCAAATATCCTTTGCCAATTCCACAAGAACAGCCTTAGCGAAAGGCTTCTTGAAGGAAAGATGTAACTCTGTGAGATCAATTAACAGAACACAGAGCAGTTCTTCAGAAAGCTTCTTTCCAGTATTGAATAGAAGATATTTCCTTTTCACTATAGCCTCTATGGGCTTCAAATATCCTTGCCAATTCCACAAGAACAGCCTTAGCGAAAGGCTTCTTGAAGGGAAAGATGTAACTCTGTGAGATGAATTAAAAGAACACAGAGCAGTTTCTGAGAAAGCTTCTTTCCAGTTTTGAGAGGAAGATATTTCCTTTTTCACTATAGCCCTCTAAGGGCTTCCAAATATCCTTTGCAAATTCCACAAGAACAGCCTTAGCGAAAGGCTTTGAAGGAAAGATGTAACTCTGTGAGATGAATTAACAGAACACAGAGCAGTTTCTCAGAAAGCATCTTTCCAGTTTTGAACGGAAGATATTTCCTTTTTCACCATAGCCCTCTAAGGGCTTCCAAATATACCTTCGCCAATTCCTCAAGAACAGCCTTAGCGATAGGGTTCTTGAAGGAAAGATGTAACTCTGTGAGATGAATTAACAGAACACAGAGCAGTTTCTAAGAAAGCTTCTACCAGTTTTGAACGGAAGATATTACCTTTTCACCATAGCACTCTATGGGCTTCCAAATATCCTTGCCAATTCCACAAGAACAGCCTTAGCGAAAGGCTTCTTGAAGGAAAGATGTAACACTGTGAGATGAATTAACAGAACACAGAGCAGTTTCTCAGAAAGCTTCTTTCCAGTTTTGAGCGGAAGATATTTCCTTTTCACTACAGCCCTCTATGGGCTTCCAAATATCCTTTGCCAATTCACAAGAACAGCCTTAGCGAAGGCTTCTTGAAGGGAAAGATGTAACTCTGTGAGATGAATTAACATTACACAGAGCAGTTTCTCAAGCTTCTTTCCAGTTTTGTACGGAAGATATTTCCTTTTCACTATAGCCCTCTAAGGGCTTCCAAATATCCTTTGCCAATTCCACAAGAACAGCCTTAGCGAAAGGCTTCTTGAAGGAATGATGTAACTCTGTGAGATGAATTAACAGAATACAGATCAGTTCTTCAGAAAGCTTCTTTCCAGTTTTGAGCGGAAGATATTTCCTTTTCACCATAGCCCTCTATGGGCTTCCAAATATCCTTGCCAATTCCACAAGAACAGCCTTAGCGAAAGGCTTCTTGAAGGGAAAGATGTAACTCTGTGCGATGAATTAACAGAACACAGATCAGTTCTTCAGAAAGCTTCTTTCCAGTTTTGTACGGAAGATATTTCCTTTTTCACTATAGCCCTCTAAGGGCTTCCAAATATCCCTTTGCCAATTCCACAAGAACAGCCTTAGCGAAAGGCTTCTTGAAGGGAAAGATGTAACTCTGTGAGATCAATTAACAGAACACAGAGCAGTTCTTCAGAAAGCTTCTTTCCAGTATTGAATAGAAGATATTTCCTTTTTCACTATAGCCCTCTATGGGCTTCCAAATATCCCTTTGCCAATTCCACAAGAACAGCCTTAGCGAAAGGCTTCTTGAAGGGAAAGATGTAACTCTGTGAGATGAATTAAAAGAACACAGAGCAGTTTCTGAGAAAGCTTCTTTCCAGTTTTGAAAGGAAGATATTTCCTTTTTCACTATAGCCCTCTAAGGGCTTCCAAATATCCCTTTGCAAATTCCACAAGAACAGCCTTAGCGAAAAGCTTCTTGCAGGGAGAGATGTAACTCTGTGAGATGAATTAACAGAACACAGATCAGTTCTTCAGAAAGCTTGTTTCCAGTTTTGAACGGAAGATATTACCTTTTTCACCATAGCCCTCTATGGGCTTCCAAATATCCCTTTGCCAATTCCACAAGAACAGCCTAGCGAAAGGCTTCTTGAAGGGAAAGATGTAACTCTGTGAGATGAATTAACAGAACACAGAGCAGTTTCTCAGAAAGCTTCTTTCCAGTTTTGTACGGAAGATATTTCCTTTTTCACTATAGCCCTCTAAGGGCTTCCAAATATCCCTTTGCCAATTCCACAAGAACAGCCTTAGCGAAAGGCTTCTTGCAGGGAAAGATGTAACTCTGTGAGATGAATTAACAGAATACAGATCAGTTCTTCAGAAAGCTTCTTTCCAGTTTTGAACGGAAGATATTTCCTTTTTCACCATAGCCCTCTATGGGCTTCCAAATATCCTTTGCCAATTCCACAAGAACAGCCTTAGCGAAAGGCTTCTTGAAGGAAAGATGTAACTCTGTGCGATGAATTAACAGAACACAGAGCAGTTTCTCAGAAAGCTTCTTTCCAGTTTTGAGCGGAAGAAATTTCCTTTTCACTATAGCCCTCTATGAGCTTCCAAATATCCTTTGCCAATTCCACAAGAACAGCCTTAGCGAAAGGCTTCTTGAAGGGAAAGATGTAACTCTGTGAGATGAATTAACAGAACACAGAGCAGTTTCTCAGAAAGCTTCTTTCCAGTTTTGAACGGAAGATATTTCCTTTTCACTATAGCCCTCTATGGGCTTCCAAATATCCTTGCCAATTCCACAAGAACAGCCTTAGCGAAGGCTCCTGAAGGAAAGATGTAACTCTGTGAGATCAATTAACAGAACACAGAGCAGTTCTTCAGAAAGCTTCTTTCCAGTATTGAACAGAAGATATTTCCTTTTCACTATAGCCCTCTATGGGCTTCCAAATATCCTTTGCCAATTCCACAAGAACAGCCTTAGCGAAGGCTTCTTGAAGGGAAAGATGTAACTCTGTGAGATGAATTTAAAGAACACAGAGCAGTTTCTGAGAAAGCTTCTTTCCAGTTTTGAGCGGAAGATATTTCCTTTTCACCATAGCCCTCTAAGGGCTTCCAAATATCCTTTGCCAATTCCACAAGAACAGCCTTAGCGAAAGGCTTCTTGAAGGGAAAGATGTAACTCTGTGAGATGAATTAACAGAACACAGAGCAGTTTCTCAGAAAGCTTCTTTCCAGTTTTGAACGGAAGATATTTCCTTTTTCACCATAGCCCTCTAAGGGCTTCCAAATATCCCTTCGACAATTCCATAAGAACAGCCTTAGCGATAGGCTTCTTGAAGGGAAAGATGTAACTCTGTGAGATGAATTAACAGAACACAGAGCAGTTTCTAAGAAAGCTTCTACCAGTTTTGAACGGAAGATATTTCCTTTTTCACCATAGCACTCTGAAGTGAAAGATGTAACACTGTGAGATGAATTAACAGAACACAGAGCAGTTTCTCAGAAACCTTCTTTCCAGTTTTGAACGGAAGATATTTCCTTTTTCACTATAGCCCTCTATGGGCTTCCAATTATCCCTTTGAAAATTCCACAAGAACAGCCTTAGCGAAAGGTTTCTTGAAGGGAAAGATGTAACTCTGTGAGATGAATTAACAGAAGACAGATCAGTTCTTCAGAAAGCTTCCTTCCAGTTTTGAACGGAAGATACTTTCTTTTTCACCATAGCCCTCTATGGGCTTCCAAATATCCCTTTGCCAATTCCACAAGAACAGCCTTAGCGAAAGGCTTCTTGAAGGGAAAGATGTAACTCTGTGAGATGAATTAACAGAACACAGAGCAGTTTCTCAGAAAGCTTCTTTCCAGTTTTGAAAGGAAGATATTTCCTTTTTCACTATAGCCCTCTATCGGCTTCCAAATATCCCTTTGCAAATTCCACAAGAACAGCCTTAGCGATAGGCTTCTTGAAGGGAAAGATGTAACTCTGTGAGATGAATTTACAGAACACAGAGCAGTTTCTCTGAAAGCTTCTTTCAAGTTTTGAACGGAAGATATTTCCTTTTTCACCAGAGCCTTCTATGGGCTTCCAAATATCCCTTTGCCAATTCCACAAGAACAGCCTTAGCGAAAGGCTTCTTGAAGGGAAAGATGTAACTCTGTGAGATGAATTTACAGAACACAGAGCAGTTTCTCAGAAAGCTTCTTTCCAGTTTTGTACGGAAGATATTTCCTTTTTCACTATAGCCCTCTAAGGGCTTCCAAATATCCCTTTGCCAATTCCACAAGAACAGCCTTAGCGAAAGGCTTCTTGCAGGGAAAGATGTAACTCTGTGAGATGAATTAACAGAACACAGATCAGTTCTTCAGAAAGCTTGTTTCCAGTTTTGAACGGAAGATATTACCTTTTTCACCATAGCCCTCTAAGGGCTTCCAAATATCCTTTGCCAATTCCACAAGAACAGCCTTAGCAAAAGACTTCTTGAAGGGAAAGATGGAACTCTGTGAGATGAATTAAAAGAACACAGAGCAGTTTCTCAGAAATCTTCTTTCCAGTTTTGAACGGAAGATATTTCCTTTTTCACCATAGCCCTCTAAGGGCTTCCAAATATCCCTTTGAATATTCCACAAGAACAGCCTTAGCGAAAGGCTTCTTGAAGGGAAAGATGTAACACTGTGAGATGAATAACAGAACACAGAGCAGTTTCTCAGAAAGCTTCTTTCCAGTTTTGAACGGAAGATATTTCCTTTTTCACCATAGCCGTCTATGGGCGTCCAAATATCCCTTTTCCAATTCCACAAGAACAACCTTACCGATAGGCTTCTTGAAGGGAAAGATGTAACTCTGTGAGATGAATTAACAGAACACAGAGCAGTTCCTCAGAAAGCTTCTTTCCAGTTTTGAACGAAAGATATTTCCTTTTTCACCATAGCCCTCTATGGGCTTCCAAATATCCCTTTGCCAATTCCACAAGAACAGCCTTAGCGAAAGGCTTCTTGAAGGGAAAGATGTAACTCTGTGAGATGAATTAACAGAACACAGAGCAGTTCTTCAGAAAGCTTCTTTCCAGTTTTGAGCGGAAGATATTTCCTTTTCACCATAGCACTCTATGGGCTTCCAAATATCCTTTGCCAATTCCACAAGAACAGCCTTAGCGAAGGCTTCTTGAAGGAAAGATGTAACTCTGTGAGATGAATTAAAAGAACATAGAGCAGTTTCTGAGAAAGCTTCTTTCCAGTTTTGAACGGAAGATATTTCCTTTTCACCATAGCCCTCCAAGGGCTTCCAAATATCCTTTTCCAATTCCACAAGAACAGCGTTAGCGAAAGGCTTCTTGAAGGAAAGATGTAACTCTGTGAGATGAATTAACAGAACACAGAGCAGTTTCTCAAGCTTCTTTCCAGTTTTGAGCGGAAGATATTTCCTTTTCACCATAGCCCTCTAAGGGCTTCCAAATATCCTTTGCCAATTCCACAAGAACAGCGTTAGCGAAAGGCTTCTTGAAGGAAAGATGTAACTCTGTGAGATGAATTAACAGAACACAGAGCAGTTTCTCAAGCTTCTTTCCAGTTTTGAACAGAAGATATTTCCTTTTCACCATAGCACTCTATGGGCTTCCAAATATCCTTTGCCAATTCCACAAGAACAGCCTTAGCGAAAGGCTTCTTGAATGGAAAGATGTAACTCTGTGAGATGAATTAACAGAACACAGAGCAGTTTCTCAGAAAGCTTCTTTCCAGTTTTGAACGGAAGATATTTCCTTTTTCAACATAGCCCTCTATGGGCTTCCAAATATCCGTTTGCGAATTCCACAAGAAAAGGCTTAGCGAAAGGCTTCTTGAAGTGAAAGATACAACTCTGTGAGATGAATTAACAGAACACAGAGCAGTTTCTCAGAAATCTTCTTTCCAGTTTTGAACGGAAGATATTTCCTTTTTCACTATAGCCCTGTATGGGCTTCAAATATCCCGTTGCAAATTCCACAAGAACAGCCTTAGCGAAAGGCTTCTTGAAGGGAAAGATGTAACTCTGTGAGATGAATTAACAGAACACAGAACAGTTCTTCAGAAAGCTTCTTTCCAGTTTTGAACAGAAGATATTTCCTTTTTCACCATTGCCCTCTACGGGCTTCCAAATATCCCTTTGCCAATTCCACAAGAACAGCCTTAGCGAAAGGATTCTTGAAGGGAAAGATGTAACCCTCTGAGATGAATTAACAGAACACAGAGCAGTTTCTCAGAAAGCTTCTTTACAGTTTTGAACAGAAGATATTTCCTTTTTCACCATAGCCCTCTATGGGCTTCCAAATATCCTTTGCTAATTCCACAAGAACAGCCTTAGCGAAGGCTTCTTGAAGGAAAGATGTAACTCTGTGAGATGAATTAACAGAACACAGAGCAGTTTCTCAAGCTTCTTTCCAGTTTTGTACGGAAGATATTTCCTTTTCACCGTAGCCATTTATGGGCTTCCAAATATCCTTTGCCAATTCCACAAGAACAGCCTTAGCGAAGGCTTCTTGAAGGAAAGATGTAACTCTGTGAGATGAATTAACAGAACACAGAGCAGTTTCTCAGAAAGCTTCTTTGCAGTTTTGAAGGAAGATATTTCCTTTTCACCATAGCCCTCTATGAGCTTCCAAATATCCTTTGCCAATTCCACAAGAACAGCTTTAGCGAAAAGCTTCTTGAAGGAAAGATGTAACTCTGTGAGATCAATTAACGGAACACAGAGCAGTTCTTCAGAAAGCTTCTTTCCAGTAGTGAACAGAAGATATTTCCTTTTCACCATAGCCTCTATGGGCTTCCAAATATCCTTTGCCAATTCCACAAGAACAGCCTTAGCGAAAGGCTCCTTGAAGGAAAGATGTAACTCTGTGAGATGAATTAACAGAACACAGAGCAGTTTCTCAGAAAGCTTCTTTCCAGTTTTGAGCGGAAGATATTTCCTCTTTCACTATAGCCCTCTATGGGCTTCCAAATATCCTTGCCAATTCCACAAGAACAGCCTTAGCGAAAGGCTTTGAAGGAAAGATGTAACTCTGTGAGATCAATTAACGGAACACAGAGCAGTTCTTCAGAAAGCTTCTTTCCAGTAGTGAACAGAAGATATTTCCTTTTCACCATAGCCTCTATGGGCTTCCAAATATCCTTGCCAATTCCACAAGAACAGCCTTAGCGAAAGGCTTCTTGAAGGAAAGATGTAACTCTGTGAGATGAATTAACAGAACACAGAGCAGTTTCTCAGAAAGCTTCTTTGCAGTTTTGAAGGAAGATATTTCCTCTTTCACTATAGCCCTCTATGGGCTTCCAAATATCCTTTGCCAATTCCACAAGAACAGCCTTAGCGAAAGGCTTGAAGGAAAGATGTAACTCTGTGAGATCAATTAACAGAACACAGAGCAGTTCTTCAGAAAGCTTCTTTCCAGTATTGAACAGAAGATATTTCCTTTTTCACTATAGCCCTCTATGGGCTTCCAAATATCCCTTTGCCAATTCCACAAGAACAGCCTTAGCGAAAGGCTTCTTGAAGGGAAAGATGTAACTCTGTGAGATGAATTAAAAGAACATAGAGCAGTTTCTGAGAAAGCTTCTTTCCAGTTTTGAACGGAAGATATTTCCTTTTTCACCATAGCCCTCCAAGGGCTTCCAAATATCCCTTTGCCAATTCCTCAAAAACAGCGTTAGCGAAAGGCTTCTTGAAGGGAAAGATGTAACTCTGTGAGATGAATTAACAGAACACAGAGCAGTTTCTCAGAAAGCTTCTTTCCAGTTTTGAACGGAAGATATTTCCTTTTTCACCATAGCCCTCTAAGGGCTTCCAAATATCCCTTCGCCCATTCCACAAGAACAGCCTTAGCGATAGGCTTCTTGAAGGGAAAGATGTAACTCTGTGAGATGAATTAACAGAACACAGAGCAGTTTCTCAGAAAGCTTCTACCAGATTTGAACGGAAGATATTACCTTTTTCACCATAGCACTCTATGGGCTTCCAAATATCCCTTTGCCAATTCCACAAGAACAGCCTTAGCGAAAGGCTTCTTGAATGGAAAGATGTAACTCTGTGAGATGAATTAACAGAACACAGAGCAGTTTCTCAGAAAGCTTCTTTCCAGTTTTGAACGGAAGATATTTCCTTTTTCACCATAGCCCTCTATGGGCTTCCAAATATCCGTTTGCCAATTCCACAAGAACAGGCTTAGCGAAAGGCTTCTTGAAGTGAAAGATACAACTCTGTGAGATGAATTAACAGAACACAGAGCAGTTTCTCAGAAATCTTCTTTCCAGTTTTGAACGGAAGATATTTCCTTTTTCACTATAGCCCTGTATGGGCTTCAAATATCCCGTTGCAAATTCCACAAGAACAGCCTTAGCGAAAGGCTTCTTGAAGGGAAAGATGTAACTCTCTGAGATGAATTAACAGAACACAAAACAGTTCTTCAGAAAGATTCTTTCCAGTTTTGAACAGAAGATATTTCCTTTTTCACCATTGCCCTCTACGGGCTTCCAAATATCCCTTTGCCAATTCCACAAGAACAGCCTTAGCGAAAGGATTCTTGAAGGGAAAGATGTAACCCTCTGAGATGAATTAACAGAACACAGAGCAGTTTCTCAGAAAGCTTCTTTACAGTTTTGAACAGAAGATATTTCCTTTTTCACCATAGCCCTCTATGGGCTTCCAAATATCCCTTGCTAATTCCACAAGAACAGCCTTAGCGAAAGGCTTCTTGAAGGGAAAGATGTAACTCTGTGAGATGAATTAACAGAACACAGAGCAGTTTCTCAGAAAGCTTCTTTCCAGTTTTGTACGGAAGATATTTCCTTTTTCACCGTAGCCATTTATGGGCCTCCAAATATCCCTTTGCCAATTCCACAAGAACAGCCTTAGCGAAAGGCTTCTTGAAGGGAAAGATGTAACTCTGTGAGATGAATTAACAGAACACAGAGCAGTTTCTCAGAAAGCTTCTTTGTAGTTTTGAAGGGAAGATATTTCCTTTTTCACTATAGCCCTCTATGGGCTTCCAAATATCCCTTTGCCAATTCCACAAGAACAGCCTTATCGAAAGGCTTCTTGAAGGGAAAGATGTAAATCTGAGAGATGAATTAACAGAACACAGAGCAGTTTCTCAGGAAGCTTCTTTCCGATTTTGAAAGGAAGATATTTCCTTTTTCACTATAGCCCTCTATGAGCTTCCAAATATCCCTTTGCCAATTCCACAAGAACAGCTTTAGCGAAAAGCTTCTTGAAGGGAAAGATGTAACTCTGTGAGATCAATTAACGGAACACAGAGCAGTTCTTCAGAAAGCTTCTTTCCAGTAGTGAACAGAAGATATTTCCTTTTTCACCATAGCCCTCTATGGGCTTCCAAATATCCCTTTGCCAATTCCACAAGAACAGCCTTAGCGAAAGACTTCTTGAAGGGAAAGATGTAACTCTGTGAGATGAATTAAAAGAACACAGAGCAGTTTCTCAGAAATCTTCTTTCCAGTTTTGAACGGAAGATATTTCCTTTTTCACCATAGCCCTCTAAGGGCTTCCAAATATCCCTTTGAATATTCCACAAGAACAGCCTTAGCGAAAGGCTTCTTGAAGGGAAAGATGTAACTCTGTGAGATGAATAACAGAACACAGAGCAGTTTCTCAGAAAGCTTCTTTCCAGTTTTGAACGGAAGATATATCCTTTTTCACCATAGCCGTCTATGGGCGTCCAAATATCCCTTCGCCAATTCCACAAGAACAACCTTAGCGATAGGCTTCTTGAAGGGAAAGATGTAACTCTGTGAGATGAATTAACAGAACACAGAGCAGTTTCTCAGAAAGCTTCTTTCCAGTTTTGAACGGAAGATATTTCCTTTTTCACCATAGCCCTCTATGGGCTTCCAAATATCCCTTTGCCAATTCCACAAGAACAGTCTTAGCGAAAGGCTTCTTGAAGGGAAAGATGTAACTCTGTGAGATGAATTAACAGAACACAGAGCAGTTCTTCAGAAAGCTTCTTTCCAGTTTTGAACGGAAGATATTTCCTTTTTCACCATAGCACTCTATGGGCTTCCAAATATCCCTTTGCCAATTCCACAAGAACAGCCTTAGCGAAAGGCTTCTTGAAGGGAAAGATGTAACTCTGTGAGATGAATTAACAGAACACAGAGCAGTTTCTCACAAAGATTCTTTCCAGTTTTGAACGGAAGATGTTTCCTTTTCCACTATAGCCCTCTATGGGCTTCCAAATATCCCTTTGCCAATTCCACAAGAACAGCCTTAGCGAAAGGCTTCTTGAAGGGAAAGATGTAACTCTGTGAGATGAATTAACAGAACACAGAGCAGTTTCTCAGAAAGCTTCTTTCCAGTTTTGACGGAAGATATTTCCTTTTCACCATAGCCTCTATGGGCTTCCAAATATCCTTTGCCAATTCCACAAGAACAGCCTTAGCGAAAGGCTTCTTGAAGGAAAGATGTAACTCTGTGAGATGAATTAACAGAACACAGAGCAGTTTCTCAAGCTTCTTTCCAGTTTTGAACGGAAGATATTTCCTTTTCACCATAGCCCTCTATGGGCTTCCAAATATCCCTTTGCCAATTCCACAAGAACAGCCTTAGCGAAAGGCTTCTTGAAGGGAAAGATGTAACTCTGTGCGATGAATTAACAGAACACAGAGCATTTTCTCAGAAAGCTTCTTTCCAGTTTTGAACGGAAGATATTTCCTTTTTCACTATAGCCCTCTATGGGCTTCCAAATATCCCTTTGCCAATTCCACAAGAACAGCCTTAGCGAAATGCTTCTTGAAGGGAAAGATGTAACTCTGTGCGATGAATTAACAGAACACAGAGCATTTTCTCAGAAAGCTTCTTTCCAGTTTTGAACGGAAGATATTTCCTTTTTCACTATAGCCCACTATGAGCTGCCAAATATCCCTTTGCCAATTCCACAAGAACAGCCTTAGCGAAAGGCTTCTTGAAGGCAAAGACGTAACTCTGTGAGATGAATTAACAGAACACAGAGCAGTTTCTCAGAAAGCTTCTTTCCAGTTTTGAACGGAAGATATTTCCTTTTTCACTATAGCCCTCTATGGGCTTCCAAATATCCCTTTGCCAATTCCACAAGAGCAGCCTTAGCGAAAGGCTTCTTGAAGGGAAAGATGTAACTCTGTGAGATCAATTAACAGAACACAGAGCAGTTCTTCAGAAGGCTTCTTTCCAGTATTGAACAGAAGATATTTCCTTTTTCACTATAGCCCTCTATGGGCTTCCAAATATCCCTTTGCCAATTCCACAAGAACAGCCTTAGCTAAAGACTTCTTGAAGGGAAAGATGTAACTCTGTGAGATGAATTAAAAGAACACAGAGCAGTTTCTGAGAAAGCTTCTTTCCAGTTTTGAATGGAAGATATTTCCTTTTTCACCATAGCCCTCCAAGGGCTTCCAAATATCCCTTTGCCAATTCCACAAGAACAGCCTTAGCGAAAGGCTTCTTGAAGGGAAAGATGTAACTCTGTGAGATGAATTAACAGAACACAGAGCAGTTTCTCAGAAAGCTTCTTTCCAGTTTTAAACGGAAGATATTTCCTTTTTCACCATAGCCCTCTAAGGGCTTCCAAATATCCCTTCGCCAATTCCACAAGAAAAGCCTTAGCGATATTCTTCTTGAAGGGAAAGATGTAACTCTGTGAGATGAATTAACAGAACACAGAGCAGTTTCTAAGAAACCTTCCACCAGTTTTGAACGGAAGATATTACCTTTTTCACCATAGCACTCATTGGGCTTCCAAATATCCCTTTGCCAATTCCACAAGAACAGCCTTAGCGAAAGGCTTCTTGAAGGGAAAGATGTAACACTGTGAGATGAATTAACAGAACACAGAGCAGTTTCTCAGAAAGCTTCTTTCCAGTTTTGAACGGAAGATATTTCCTTTTTCACTATAGCCCTCTATGGGCTTCCAATTATGCCTTCGCCAATTCCACAAGAACAGCCTTAGCAAAAGGTTTCTTGAAGGGAAAGATGTAACTCTGTGAGATGAATTAACAGAACACAGATCAGTTCTTCAGAAAGCTTCCTTCCAGTTTTGAACGGAAGATATTTTCTTTTTCACCATAGCCCTCTATGGGCTTCCAAATATCCCTTTGCCAATTCCACAAGAACAGCCTTAGCGAAAGGCTTCTTGAAGGGAAAGATGTAACTCTGTGAGATCAATTAACAGAACCCAGAGAAGTTTCTCAGAAAGCTTCTTTCCAGTTTTGAACGTAAGATATTTCCTTTTTCACCATAGCCTTCTAAGGGCTTCCAAATATCCCTTTGCCAATCCTACAAGAACAGCCTTAGCGAAAGGCTTCTTGAAGGGAAAGATGTAACTCTGTGAGATGAATTAACAGAACACAGAGCAGTTTCTCAGAAAGCTTCTTTCCAGTTTTGAACGGAAGATATGTCCTTTTTCACTATACCCCTCTAAGGGTTTCCATATATCCCTTTACCAATTCCACAAGAACATCCTTAGCGAAAGGCTTCTTGAAGGGAAAGATGTAACTCTGTGAGATGAATTAACAGAACACAGAGCAGTTTCTCAGAAAGCTTCTTTCCAGTTTGGAACTGAAAATATTTCCTTTTTCACCATAGCCCTCTATGGGCTTCCAAATATCCGTTTGCCAATTCCACAAGAACAGCCTTAGCCAAAGGCTTCTTGAAGGGAAAGATGTAACTCTGTGAGATGAATTTACAGAACACAGAGCAGTTTCTCAGAAAGCTTCTTTCCAGTTTTGAACGGCAGATATTTCCTTTTTCACCATAGCCCTCTATGGGCTTCCAAATATCCCTTTGCCAATTCCACAAGAACAGCCTTAGCGAAAGGCTTCTTGAAGGGAAAGATGTAACTCTGTGCGATGAATTAACAGAACACAGATCAGTTCTTCAGAAAGCTTCTTTCCAGTTTTGAATGGAAGATATTTCCTTTTTCACTATAGCCCTCTATGGGCTTCCAAATATCCCTTGGCCAATTCCACAAGAACAGCCTTAGCGAAAGGCTTCTTGAAGGGAAAGATGTAACTCTGTGAGATCAATTAACAGAACACAGAGGAGTTCTTCAGAAAGCTTCTTTCCAGTATTGAACAGAACATATTTCCTTTTTCACTATAGCCCTCTATGGGCTTCCAAATATCCCTTTGCCAATTCCACAAGAACAGCCTTAGCGAAAGGCTTCTTGAAGGGAAAGATGTAACTCTGTGAGATGAATTTAAAGAACACAGAGCAGTTTCTGAGAAAGCTTCTTTCCAGTTTTGAACGGAAGATATTTCGTTTTTCACCATAGCCCTCTAAGGGCTTCCAAATATCCCTTTGCCAATTCCACAAGAACAGCCTTAGCGAAAGGCTTCTTGAAGGGAAAGATGTAACTCTGTGAGATGAATTAACAGAACACAGAGCAGTTTCTCAGAAAGCTTCTTTCCAGTTTTGAACGGAAGATATTTCCTTTTTCAACATAGCACTCTATGGGCTTCCAAATATCCCTTTGCCAACTCCGCAAGAACAGCCTTAGCGAAAGGCTTCTTGAAGGGAAAGATATAACTCTGTGAGATGAATTAACAGAGCACAGAGCAGTTTCTCAGAAAGCTTCCTTCCAGTTTTGAACGGAAGATATTTCCTTTTTCATCATAGCCCTCTATGGGCTTCCAAATATCCTTTGCCAATTCCACAAGAACAGCCTTAGCGAAAGGCTTCTTGAAGGAAAGATGTAACTCTGTGAGATGAATTAACAGAGCATGAGCAGTTTCTCAGAAAGCTTCTTTCCAGTTTTGAACGGAAGATATTTCCTTTTTCACCATAGCCCTCTATGGGCTTCCAAATATCCCTTTGCCAATTCCACAAGAACAGCCTTAGCGAAAGGCTTCTTGAAGGGAAAGATGTAACTCTGTGAGATGAATTTACAAAACACAGAGAAGTTTCTCAGAAAGCTTCTTTCCAATTTTGAACGGAAGATATTTCCTTTTTCACCATAGCCTTCTAAGGGCTTCCAAATATCCCTTTGCCAATTCTACAAGAACAGCCTCAGCGAAAGTTTTCTTGAAGGGAAAGATGTAACTCTGTGAGATGAATTAACAGAACACAGAGCAGTTTCTCAGAAAGCTTCTTTCCAGTTTTGAACGGAAAATATGTCCTTTTTCACTATAGCCCTGTAAGGGTTTCCATATATCCCTTTGCCAATTCCACAAGAACAGACTTAGCGAAAGGTTTCTTGAAGGGAAAGATGTAACTCTGTGAGATGAATTAACAGAACACAGAGCAGTTTCTCAGAAAGCTTCTTTCCAGTTTGGAACGGAAGATATTTCCTTTTTCACCATAGCCCTCTATGGGCTTCCAAATATCCCTTTGCCAACACCGCAAGAACAGCCTTAGCGAAAGGCTTCTTGAAGGGAAAGATGTAACTCTGTGAGATCAATTAAGAGAACACAGAGCAGTTCTTCAGAAAGCTACTTTCCAGTATTGAACAGAAGATATTTCCTTTTTCACTATAGCCCTCTATGGGCTTCCAAATATCCCTTTGCCAATTGCACAAGAACAGCCTTAGCGAAAGGCTTCTTGAAGGGAAAGATGTAACTCTGTGAGATGAATTTAAAGAACACAGAGCAGTTTCTGAGAAAGCTTCTTTCCAGTTTTGAACGGAAGATATTTCCTTTTTCACCATAGCCCTCTAAGGGCTTCCAAATATCCCTTTGCCAATTCCACAAGAACAGCCTTAGCGAAAGGCTTCTTGAAGGGAAAGATGTAACTCTGTGAGATGAATTAACAGAACACAGAGCAGTTTCTCAGAAAGCTTCTTTCCAGTTTTGAACGGAAGATATTTCCTTTTTCACCATAGCCCTCTAAGGGCTTCCAAATATCCCTTCGACAATTCCATCAGAACAGCCTTAGCGAAAGGCTTTGAAGGAAAGATGTAACTCTGTGAGATGAATTAACAGAACACAGAGCAGTTTCTCAGAAAGCTTCTTCCAGTTTTGAACGGAAGATATTTCCTTTTTCACCATAGCACTCTATGGGCTTCCAAATATCCCTTTGCGAATTCCACAAGAACAGCCTTAGCGAAAGGCTTCTTGAAGGGAAAGATGTAACACTGTGAGATGAATTAACAGAACACAGAGCAGTTTCTCAGAAAGCTTCTTTCCAGTTTTGAACGGAAGATATTTCCTTTTTCACTATAGCCCTCTATGGGCTTCCAATTATCCCTTTGCCAATTCCACAAGAACAGCCTTAGCGAAAGGTTTCTTGAAGGGAAAGATGTAACTCTGTGAGATAAATTCACGGAACACAGATCAGTTCTTCAGAAAGCTTCCTTCCAGTTTTGAACGGAAGATACTTTCTTTTTCACCATAGCCCTCTATGGGCTTCCAAATATCCCTTTGCCAATTCCACAAGAACAGCCTTAGCGAAAGGCTTCTTGAAGGAAGAAATGTAACTCTGTGAGATGAATTAACAGAACACAGAGCAGTTTCTAAGAAAGCTTCTTTCCAGTTTTGAACGGAAGATATTTCCTTTTTCACCATAGCCCTCTATGGGCTTCCAAATATCCCTTTGCCAATTCCACAAGAACAGCCTTAGCGAAAGGCTTCTTGAAGGGAAAGATGTAACTCTGTGAGATGAATTAACAGAACACAGAGCAGTTTCTCAGAAAGCTTCTTTCCAGTTTTGAACGGAAGATATTTCCTTTTTCACAATAGCCCTCTATGGGCTTCCAAATATCCCTTTGCCAATTCCACAAGAACAGCCTTAGCGAAAGGCTTTTGAAGGAAAGATGTAACTCTGTGAGATGAATTAACAGAACACAGAGCAGTTTCTCAGAAAGCTTCTTTCCAGTTTTGAACGGAAGATATTTTTTCACCATAGCCCTCTATGGGCTTCCAAATATCCTTTGCCAATTCCACAAGAACAGCCTTAGCGAAAGGCTTCTTGAAGGAAAGATGTAACTCTGTGAGATGAATTAACAGAACACAGAGCAGTTCTTCAGAAAGCTTCTTTCCAGTTTTGAAAGGAAGATATTTCCTTTTCACTATAGCCCTCTATGGGCTTCCAAATATCCTTTGCCAATTCCACAAGAACAGCCTTAGCGAAAGGCTTCTTGAAGGGAAAGATGTAACTCTGTGAGATGAATTAACAGAACACAGAGCAGTTTCAGAAAGCTTCTTTCCAGTTTTGAACGGAAGATATTTCCTTTTTCACCATAGCCCTCTAAGGGCTTCCAAATATCCTTTGCCAATTCCACAAGAACAGCCTTAGCGAAGGCTTCTTGAAGGAAAGATGTAACTCTGTGAGATGAATTAACAGAACACAGAGCAGTTTCTAAGAAAGCTTCTTTCCAGTTTTGAGCGGAAGATATTTCCTTTTTCACCATAGCCCTCTATGGGCTTCCAAATATCCTTTGCCAATTCCACAAGAACAGCCTTAGCGAAAGGCTTCTTGAAGGAAAGATGTAACTCTGTGCGATGAATTAACAGAACACAGAGCAGTTTCTCAGAAAGCTTCTTTCCAGTTTTGAACGGAAGATATTTCCTTTTTCACTATAGCCCTCTATGAGCTTCCAAATATCCTTTGCCAATTCCACAAGAACAGCCTTAGCCAAAGGCTTCTTGAAGGGAAAGACGTAACTCTGTGAGATGAATTAACAGAACACAGAGCAGTTTCTCAGAAAGCTTCTTTCCAGTTTTGAACGGAAGATATTTCCTTTTTCACTATAGCCCTCTATGGGCTTCCAAATATCCTTTGCCAATTCCACAAGAACAGCCTTAGCGAAAGGCTTCTTGAAGGGAAAGATGTAACTCTGTGAGATCAATTAACAGAACACAGAGCAGTTCTTCAGAAAGCTTCTTTCCAGTATTGAATAGAAGATATTTCCTTTTTCACTATAGCCCTCTATGGGCTTCCAAATATCCCTTTGCCAATTCCACAAGAACAGCCTTAGCGAAAGGCTTCTTGAAGGAAAGATGTAACTCTGTGAGATGAATTAACAGAACACAGAGCAGTTTCTGAGAAAGCTTCTTTCCAGTTTTGAACGGAAGATATTTCATTTTCACTATAGCCCTCTAGGGCTTCCAAATATCCTTTGCCAATTCCACAAGAACAGCCTTAGCGAAAGTTTTCTTGAAGGAAAGATGTAACTCTGTGAGATGAATTAACAGAACACAGATCAGTTCTTCAGAAAGCTTTTTCCAGTTTTGAACGGAAGATATTTCTTTTTCACCATAGCCCTCTATGGGCTTCCAAATATCCTTTGCCAATTCCACAAGAACAGCCTTAGCGAAAGGCTTCTTGAAGGAAAGATGTAACTCTGTGAGATGAATTAACAGAACACAGAGCAGTTCTCAGAAAGCTTCTTTCCAGTTTTGAACGGAAGATATTATCTTTTCACCATAGCCTCTATGGGCTTCCAAATATCCTTGCCAATTCCAGAAGAACAGCCTTAGCGAAAGGCTTCTTGAAGGAAAGATGTAACTCTGTGAGATGAATTTACAGAACACAGAGCAGTTTCTCAGAAAGCTTCTTTCCAGTTTTGAACGGAAGATATTTCCTTTTCACCATAGCCTTCTATGGGCTTCCAAATATCCTTTGCCAATTCCACAAGAACAGCCTTAGCGAAAGGCTTCTTGAAGGAAAGATGTAACTCTGTGAGATGAATTAACAGAACACAGAGCAGTTTCTCAGAAAGCTTCTTTCCAGTTTTGAAAGGAAGATATTTCCTTTTCACTATAGCCCTCTAAGGGCTTCCAAATATCCTTTGCCAATTCCACAAGAACAGCCTTAGCGAAAGGCTTCTTGCAGGAAAGATGTAACTCTGTGAGATGAATTAACAGAACACAGATCAGTTCTTCAGAAAGCTTGTTTCCAGTTTTGAACGGAAGATATTTCCTTTTTCACCATAGCCTCTATGGGCTTCCAAATATCCTTTGCCAATTCCAGAAGAACAGCCTTAGCGAAAGGCTTCTTGCAGGAAAGATGTAACTCTGTCAGATGAATTAACAGAACACAGATCAGTTCTTCAAGCTTCTTTCCAGTTTTGAAGCGGAAGATATTTCCTTTTCACCATAGCCCTCTATGGGCTTCCAAATATCCTTTGCCAATTCCACAAGAACAGCCTTAGCGAAAGGCTTTTGAAGGAAAGATGTAACTCTGTGCGATGAATTAACAGAACACAGAGCAGTTTCTCAGAAAGCTTCTTTCCAGTTTTGAACGGAAGATATTTCCTTTTCACTATAGCCCTCTATGGGCTTCAAATATCCTTTGCCAATTCCACAAGAACAGCCTTAGCGAAGGCTTCTTGAAGGAAAGATGTAACTCTGTGAGATGAATTAACAGAACACAGAGCAGTTTCTCAAAAGCTTCTTTCCAGTTTTGAGCGGAAGATATTTCCTTTTCACTATAGCCCTCTATGGGCTTCCAAATATCCTTTGCCAATTCCACAAGAACAGCCTTAGCGAAAGGCTTCTTGAAGGAAAGATGTAACTCTGTGAGATCAATTAACAGAACACAGAGCAGTTCTTCAGAAAGCTTCTTTCCAGTATTGAACAGAAGATATTTCCTTTTCACTATAGCCCTCTATGGGCTTCCAAATATCCTTGCCAATTCCACAAGAACAGCCTTAGCGAAACTTCTTGAAGGAAAGATGTAAATCTGTGAGATGAATTAAAAGAACACAGAGCAGTTTCTGAAAGCTTCTTTCCAGTTTTGAACGGAAGATATTTCCTTTTCACCATAGCCCTCTATGGGCTTCCAAATATCCTTTGCCAATTCCACAAGAACAGCCTTAGCGAAGGCTTCTTGAAGGAAAGATGTAACTCTGTGAGATGAATTAACAGAACACAGAGCAGTTTCTCAGAAAGCTTCTTTCCAGTTTTGAGCGGAAGATATTTCTTTTTCACCATAGCCCTCTAAGGGCTTCCAAATATCCTTTGCCAATTCCACAAGAACAGCCTTAGCGATAGGCTTCTTGAAGGAAAGATGTAACTCTGTGAGATGAATTAACAAAACACAGAGCAGTTTCAGAAAGCTTCTTTCCAGTTTTGAAGGAAGATATTTCCTTTTCACCATAGCACTCTATGGGCTTCCAAATATCCTTTGCCAATTCCACAAGAACAGCTTTAGCGAAAGGCTTCTTGAAGGAAAGATGTAACTCTGTGAGATGAATTCACAGAACACAGAGCAGTTTCTCAAGCTTCTTTCCAGTTTTGAACAGAAGATATTTCCTTTTCACCATAGCCCTCTATGGGCTTCCAAATATCCCTTTGCCAATTCCACAAGAACAGCCTTAGCGAAAGGCTTCTTGAAGGGAAAGATGTAACTCTGTGCGATGAATTAACAGAACACAGAGCAGTTTCTCAGAAAGCTTCTTTCCAGTTTTGAACGGAAGATATTTCCTTTTTCACTATAGCCCTCTATGAGCTTCCAAATATCCCTTTGCCAATTCCACAAGAACAGCCTTAGCCAAAGGCTTCTTGAAGGGAAAGACGTAACTCTGTGAGATGAATTAACAGAACACAGAGCAGTTTCTCAGAAAGCTTCTTTCCAGTTTTGAACGGAAGATATTTCCTTTTTCACTATAGCCCTCTATGGGCTTCCAAATATCCTTTGCCAATTCCACAAGAACAGCCTTAGCGAAAGGCTTCTTGAAGGGAAAGATGTAACTCTGTGAGATCAATTAACAGAACACAGAGCAGTTCTTCAGAAAGCTTCTTTCCAGTATTGAATAGAAGATATTTCCTTTTTCACTATAGCCCTCTATGGGCTTCCAAATATCCCTTTGCCAATTCCACAAGAACAGCCTTAGCGAAAGGCTTCTTGAAGGGAAAGATGTAACTCTGTGAGATGAATTAAAAGAACACAGAGCAGTTTCTGAGAAAGCTTCTTTCCAGTTTTGAGAGGAAGATATTTCCTTTTTCACTATAGCCCTCTAAGGGCTTCCAAATATCCCTTTGCAAATTCCACAAGAACAGCCTTAGCGAAAAGCTTCTTGAAGGAAAGATGTAACTCTGTGAGATGAATTAACAGAACACAGATCAGTTCTTCAGAAAGCTTGTTTCCAGTTTTGAACGGAAGATATTTCTTTTTCACCATAGCCTCTATGGGCTTCAAATATCCTTTGCCAATTCCACAAGAACAGCCTTAGCGAAAGGCTTCTTGAAGGAAAGATGTAACTCTGTGAGATGAATTAACAGAACACAGAGCAGTTTCTCAGAAAGCTTCTTTCCAGTTTTGAGCGGAAGATATTTCCTTTTTCACTATAGCCCTCTATGGGCTTCAAATATCCTTTGCCAATTCCACAAGAACAGCCTTAGCGAAAGGCTTCTTGAAGGAAAGATGTAACTCTGTGAGATGAATTAACAGAACACAGAGCAGTTTCTCAGAAAGCTTCTTTCCAGTTTTGAGCGGAAGATATTTCCTTTTTCACTATAGCCCTCTAAGGGCTTCCAAATATCCCTTTGCCAATTCCACAAGAACAGCCTTAGCGAAAGGCTTCTTGCAGGGAAAGATGTAACTCTGTGAGATGAATTAACAGAATACAGATCAGTTCTTCAGAAAGCTTCTTTCCAGTTTTGAACGGAAGATATTTCCTTTTCACCATAGCCCTATGGGCTTCCAAATATCCTTGCCAATTCCACAAGAACAGCCTTAGCGAAAGGCTTCTTGAAGGGAAAGATGTAACTCTGTGCGATGAATTAACAGAACACAGAGCAGTTTCTCAGAAAGCTTCTTTCCAGTTTTGAACGGAAGATATTTCCTTTTTCACTATAGCCCTCTATGAGCTTCCAA
The DNA here is from genome assembly GCA_023783455.1 of Erythrocebus patas. Lineage (NCBI taxonomy): Eukaryota > Metazoa > Chordata > Mammalia > Primates > Cercopithecidae > Erythrocebus > Erythrocebus patas. The sequence goes on along the minus strand of JAKFHT010004797.1, from coordinate 31,356 downwards.
ATATCCCTTTGCCAATTCCACAAGAACAGCCTTAGCGAAAGGCTTCTTGAAGGGAAAGATGTAACTCTGTGAGATCAATTAACAGAACACAGAGCAGTTTCTGAGAAAGCTTCTTTCCAGTATTGAACAGAAGATATTTCCTTTTCACTATAGCCCTCTATGGGCTTCCAAATATCCTTGCCAATTCCACAAGAACAGCCTTAGCGAAAGGCTTCTTGAAGGAAAGATGTAACTCTGTGAGATGAATTAAAAGAACACAGAGCAGTTTCTGAGAAAGCTTCTTTCCAGTTTTGAACGGAAGATATTTTTTCACCATAGCCCTCTAAGGGCTTCCAAATATCCTTTGCCAATTCCACAAGAACAGCCTTAGCGAAAGGCTTCTTGAAGGAAAGATGTAACTCTGTGAGATGAATTAACAGAACACAGAGCAGTTTCTCAGAAAGCTTCTTTCCAGTTTTGAACGGAAGATATTTCCTTTTCACCATAGCCCTATGGGCTTCCAAATATCCCTTTGCCAATTCCACAAGAACAGCCTTAGCGATAGGCTTCTTGAAGGAAAGATGTAACTCTGTGAGATGAATTAACAGAACACAGAGCAGTTTCTAAGAAAGCTTCTACCAGTTTTGAACGGAAGATATTTCCTTTTCACCATAGCACTCTATGGGCTTCCAAATATCCTTTGCCAATTCCACAAGAACAGCCTTAGCGATAGGCTTCTTGAAGGAAAGATGTAACACTGTGAGATGAATTAACAGAACACAGAGCAGTTTCTCAGAAAGCTTCTTTCCAGTTTTGAACGGAAGATATTTCCTTTTCACCATAGCCCTATGGGCTTCCAAATATCCCTTTGCCAATTCCACAAGAACAGCCTTAGCGAAAGGCTTCTTGAAGGAAGAAATGTAACTCTGTGAGATGAATTAACAGAACACAGAGCAGTTTCTCAGAAAGCTTCTTTCCAGTTTTGAGCGGAAGATATTTCCTTTTCACTATAGCCCTCTAAGGGCTTCCAAATATCCTTTGCCAATTCCACAAGAACAGCCTTAGCGAAAGGCTTCTTGAAGGAAAGATGTAACTCTGTGAGATGAATTAACAGAACACAGATCAGTTCTTCAAGCTTCTTTCCAGTTTTGAACGGAAGATATTTCCTTTTCACCATAGCCTCTATGGGCTTCCAAATATCCTTGCCAATTCCACAAGAACAGCCTTAGCGAAAGGCTTCTTGAAGGAAAGATGTAACTCTGTGAGATGAATTAACAGAACACAGAGCAGTTTCTCAGAAAGCTTCTTTCCAGTTTTGAACGGAAGATATTTCCTTTTCACTATAGCCCTCTATGGGCTTCCAAATATCCCTTTGCCAATTCCACAAGAACAGCCTTAGCGAAAGGCTTCTTGAAGGAAAGATGTAACTCTGTGAGATGAATTAACAGAACACAGAGCAGTTTCTCAGAAATCTTCTTTCCAGTTTTGAGCGGAAGATATTTCCTTTTCACATAGCCCTCTATGGGCTTCCAAATATCCTTTGCCAATTCCACAACAACAGCCTTAGCGAAGGCTTCTTGAAGGAAAGATGTAACTCTGTGAGATGAATTAACAGAACACAGAGCAGTTTCTGAAAGCTTCTTTCCAGTTTTGAAGCGGAAGATATTTCCTTTTCACCATAGCCCTCTATGGGCTTCCAAATATCCTTTGCCAATTCCACAAGAACAGCCTTAGCGAAAAGCTTCTTGAAGGAAAGATGTAACTCTGTGAGATGAATTAACAGAACACAGAGCAGTTTCTGAAAGCTTCTTTCCAGTTTTGAGCGGAAGATATTTCCTTTTCACCATAGCCCTCTATGGGCTTCCAAATATCCCTTTGCCAATTCCACAAGAACAGCCTTAGCGAAAGACTTCTTGAAGGAAAGATGTAACTCTGTGAGATGAATTAACAGAACACAGAGCAGTTTCTCAAGCTTCTTTCCAGTTTTGAGCGGAAGATATTTCCTTTTCACCATAGCCCTCTATGGGCTTCCAAATATCCTTTGCCAATTCCACAAGAACAGCCTTAGCGAAAGGCTTCTTGAAGGGAAAGATGTAACTCTGTGAGATGAATTAACAGAACACAGAGCAGTTTCTCAGAAAGCTTCTTTCCAGTTTTGAGCGGAAGATATTTCCTTTTCACTATAGCCCTCTATGGGCTTCCAAATATCCCTTTGCCAATTCCACAAGAACAGCCTTAGCGAAAGGCTTCTTGAAGGAAAGATGTAACTCTGTGAGATGAATTAACAGAACACAGAGCAGTTTCTCAGAAAGCTTCTTTCCAGTTTTGAACGGAAGATATTTCCTTTTTCACCATAGCCTCTATGGGCTTCCAAATATCCTTTGCCAATTCCACAAGAACAGCCTTAGCGAAAGGCTTCTTGAAGGAAAGATGTAACTCTGTGAGATGAATTAACAGAACAGAGCAGTTTCTCAAGCTTCTTTCCAGTTTTGAGCGGAAGATATTTCCTTTTCACTATAGCCCTCTATGGGCTTCCAAATATCCTTTGCCAATTCCACAAGAACAGCCTTAGCGAAAGGCTTCTTGAAGGAAAGATGTAACTCTGTGAGATGAATTAACAGAACACAGATCAGTTCTTCAAGCTTCTTTCCAGTTTTGAGCGGAAGATATTTCCTTTTTCACCATAGCCCTCTATGGGCTTCCAAATATCCTTGCCAATTCCACAAGAACAGCCTTAGCGAAAGGCTTGAAGGAAAGATGTAACTCTGTGAGATGAATTAACAGAACACAGAGCAGTTTCTGAGAAAGCTTCTTTCCAGTTTTGAGCGGAAGATATTTCCTTTTCACTATAGCCCTCTAAGGGCTTCCAAATATCCCTTTGCCAATTCCACAAGAACAGCCTTAGCGATAGGCTTCTTGAAGGAAAGATGTAACTCTGTGAGATGAATTAACAGAACACAGAGCAGTTTCAGAAAGCTTGTTTCCAGTTTTGAGCGGAAGATATTATCTTTTCACCATAGCCCTCTATGGGCTTTCAAATATCCTTTGCCAATTCCACAAGAACAGCCTTAGCGAAAGGCTTCTTGAAGGAAAGATGTAACTCTGTGAGATGAATTAACAGAACACAGAGCAGTTTCTCAAGCTTCTTTCCAGTTTTGAGCGGAAGATATTTCCTTTTTCACCATAGCCCTCTATGGGCTTCAAATATCCTTTGCCAATTCCACAAGAACAGCCTTAGCGAAAGGCTTCTTGAAGGAAAGATGTAACTCTGTGAGATGAATTAACAGAACACAGATCAGTTCTTCAGAAAGCTTGTTTCCAGTTTTGAACGGAAGATATTATCTTTTTCACCATAGCCCTCTATGGGCTTTCAAATATCCCTTTGCCAATTCCAGAAGAACAGCCTTAGCGAAAGGCTTCTTGAAGGGAAAGATGAAACTCTGTGAGATGAATTTACAGAACACAGAGCAGTTTCTCTGAAAGCTTCTTTCAAGTTTTGAACGGAAGATATTTCCTTTTTCACCATAGCCTTCTATGGGCTTCCAAATATCCCTTTGCCAATTCCACAAGAACAGCCTTAGCGAAAGGCTTCTTGAAGGGAAAGATGTAACTCTGTGAGATGAATTAACATTACACAGAGCAGTTTCTCAGAAAGCTTCTTTCCAGTTTTGAAAGGAAGATATTTCCTTTTTCACTATAGCCCTCTAAGGCCTTCCAAATATCCCTTTGCCAATTCCACAAGAACAGCCTTAGCGAAAGGCTTCTTGCAGGGAAAGATGTAACTCTGTGAGATGAATTAACAGAACACAGATCAGTTCTTCAGAAAGCTTGTTTCCAGTTTTGAACGGAAGACATTACCTTTTTCACCATAGCCCTCTATGGGCTTCCAAATATCCCTTTGCCAATTCCACAAGAACAGCCTTAGCGAAAGGCTTCTTGAAGGGAAAGATGTAAGTCTGTGAGATGAATTAACAGAACACAGAGCAGTTTCTCAGAAAGCTTCTTTCCAGTTTTGAAAGGAAGATATTTCCTTTTTCACTATAGCCCTCCAAGGGCTTCCAAATATCCCTTTGCCAATTCCACAAGAACAGCCTTAGCGAAGGCTTCTTGCAGGAAAGATGTAACTCTGTGAGATGAATTAACAGAACACAGATCAGTTCTTCAGAAAGCTTCTTTCCAGTTTTGAACGGAAGATATTTCCTTTTTCACCATAGCCCTCTATGGGCTTCCAAATATCCCTTTGCCAATTCCACAAGAACAGCCTTAGCGAAAGGCTTCTTGAAGGAAAGATGTAACTCTGTGCGATGAATTAACAGAACACAGAGCAGTTTCTCAGAAAGCTTCTTTCCAGTTTTGAGCGGAAGATATTTCCTTTTCACTATAGCCCTCTATGAGCTTCCAAATATCCTTTGCCAATTCCACAAGAACAGCCTTAGCGAAAGGCTTCTTGAAGGAAAGATGTAACTCTGTGAGATGAATTAACAGAACACAGAGCAGTTTCTCAGAAAGCTTCTTTCCAGTTTTGAGCGGAAGATATTTCCTTTTCACTATAGCCCTCTATGGGCTTCCAAATATCCTTTGCCAATTCCACAAGAACAGCCTTAGCGAAAGGCTTCTTGAAGGGAAAGATGTAACTCTGTGAGATCAATTAACAGAACACAGAGCAGTTCTTCAGAAAGCTTCTTTCCAGTATTGAATAGAAGATATTTCCTTTTTCACTATAGCCCTCTATGGGCTTCCAAATATCCCTTTGCCAATTCCACAAGAACAGCCTTAGCGAAAGGCTTCTTGAAGGGAAAGATGTAACTCTGTGAGATGAATTAAAAGAACACAGAGCAGTTTCTGAGAAAGCTTCTTTCCAGTTTTGAAAGGAAGATATTTCATTTTCCACTATAGCCCTCTAAGGGCTTCCAAATATCCTTTGCCAATTCCACAAGAACAGCCTTAGCGAAAAGCTTCTTGTAGGGAAAGATGTAACTCTGTGAGATGAATTAACAGAACACAGATCAGTTCTTCAGAAAGCTTGTTTCCAGTTTTGAACGGAAGATATTATCTTTTTCACCATAGCCCTCTATGGGCTTTCAAATATCCCTTTGCCAATTCCACAAGAACAGCCTTAGCGAAAGGCTTCTTGAAGGGAAAGATGTAAGTCTGTGAGATGAATTAACAGAACACAGAGCAGTTTCTCAGAAAGGTTCTTTCCAGTTTTGAACGGAAGATATTTCCTTTTTCACTATAGCCCTCTAAGGGCTTCCAAATATCCCTTTGCCAATTCCACAAGAACAGCCTTAGCGAAAGGCTTCTTGCAGGGAAAGATGTAACTCTGTGAGATGAATTAACAGAATACAGATCAGTTCTTCAGAAAGCTTCTTTCCAGTTTTGAACTTAAGATATTTCCTTTTTCACCATAGCCCTCTATGGGCTTCCAAATATCCCTTTGCCAATTCCACAAGAACAGCCTTAGCGAAAGGCTTCTTGAAGGGAAAGATGTAACTCTGTGCGATGAATTAACAGAACACAGAGCAGTTTCTCAGAAAGCTTCTTTCCAGTTTTGAACGGAAGATATTTCCTTTTTCACTATAGCCCTCTATGAGCTTCCAAATATCCCTTTGCCAATTCCACAAGAACAGCCTTAGCGAAAGGCTTCTTGAAGGGAAAGATGTAACTCTGTGAGATCAATTAACAGAACACAGACCAGTTCTTGAGAAAGCTTCTTTCCAGTATTGAGTAGAAGATATTTCCTTTTTCACTATAGCCCTCTATGGGCTTCCAAATATCCCTTTGCCAATTCCACAACAACAGCCTTAGCGAAAGGCTTCTTGAAGGGAAAGATGTAACTCTGTGAGATGAAATAAAAGAACACAGAGCAGTTTCTGAGAAAGCTTCTTTCCAGTTTTGAACGGAAGATATTTCCTTTTTCATTATAGCCCACTAAAGGCTTCCAAATATCTCTTTGCCAATTCCACAAGAACAGCCTTAGCGAAAGGCTTCTTGAAGGGAAAGATGTAACTCTGTGAGATGAATTAACAGAACAAAGAGCAGTTTCTAAGAAAGCTTCTACCAGTTTTGAACGGAAGATATTTCCTTTTTCACCATAGCACTCTATGGGCTTCCAAATATCCCTTTGCCAATTCCACAAGAACAGCCTTAACGATAGGTTTCTTGAAGAGAAAGATGTAACACTGTGAGATGAATTAACAGAACACAGAGCAGTTTCTCAGAAAGCTTCTTTCCAGTTTGGAACGGAAGATATTTCCTTTTTCACCATAGCCCTCTATGGGCTTCCAATATCCGTTTGCCAATTCCACAAGAACAGGCTTAGCGAACGGCTTCTTGAAGGGAAAGATACAACTCTGTGAGATGAATTAACAGAACACAGAGCAGTTTCTCAGAAAGCTTCTTTCCAGTTTTGAACGGAAGATATTTCCTTTTTCACTATAGCCCTCTATGGGCTTCCAAATATCCCTTTGCCAATTCTACAAGAACAGCCTTAGCGAAAGGCTTCTTGAAGGGAAAGATGTAACTCTGTGAGATGAATTAACAGAACACAGATCAGTTCTTCAAGCTTCTTTCCAGTTTTGAACAGAAGATATTTCCTTTTCACCATAGCCCTCACGGGCTTCCAAATATCCTTTGCCAATTCCACAAGAACAGCCTTAGCGAAAGGATTCTTGAAGGGAAAGATGTAACTCTGTGAGATGAATTAACAGAACACAGAGCAGTTTCTCAGAAAGCTTCTTTCCAGTTTTGAACGGAAGATATTTCCTTTTTCACCATAGCCCTCTATGCGCTTCCAAATATCCCTTTGCCAACACCGCAAGAACAGCCTTAGCGAAAGGCTTCTTGAAGGGAAAGATGTAACTCTGTGAGATGAATTAACAGAGCACAGAGCAGTCTCTCAGAAAGCTTCTTTCCAGTTTTGAACGGAAGATATTTCCTTTTTCACCATAGCCCTCCAAGGGCTTCCAAATATCCCTTTGCCAATTCCACAAGAACAGCCTTAGCGAAAAGCTTCTTGAAGGAAAGATGTAACTCTGTGAGATGAATTAACAGAACACAGAGCAGTTTCTCAGAAAGCTTCTTTCCAGTTTTGAACGGAAGATATTTCCTTTTTCACCATAGCCCTCTAAGGGCTTCCAAATATCCCTTAGCGAATTCCACAAGAACAGCCTTAGCGATAGGCTTCTTGAAGGGAAGGATGTAACTCTGTGAGATGAATTAACAAAACACAGAGCAGTTTCTAAGAGAGCTTCTACCAGTTTTGAACGGAAGATATTACCTTTTTCACCATAGCACTCTATGGGCTTCCAAATATCCCTTTGCCAATTCCACAAGAACAGCTTTAGCGAAAGGCTTCTTGAAGGGAAAGATGTAACTCTGTGAGATGAATTCACAGAACACAGAGCAGTTTCTCAGAAAGCTTCTTTCCAGTTTTGTACGGAAGATATTTCGTTTTACACTATAGCCCTCTATGGGCTTCCAAATATCCCTTTGCCCATTCCACAAGAACAGCTTCAGCGAAAGGCTTCTTGAAGGGAAAGATGTAACTCTGTGAGATGAATTAACAGAACACAGATCAGTTCTTCAGAAAGCTTCTTTCCAGTTTTGAATGGAAGATATTTCCTTTTTCACTATAGCCCTCTATGGGCTTCCAATTATCCCTTTGCCAATTCCACAAGAACAGGCTTAGCGAAAGGTTTCTTGAAGGGAAAGATGTAACTCTGTGAGATGAATTAACAGAACACAGATCAGTTCTTCAGAAAGCTTCCCTCCAGTTTTGAACGGAAGATATTACCTTTTTCACCATAGCCCTCTATGGGCTTCCAAATATCCCTTTGCCAATTCCACAAGAACAGCCTTAGCGAAAGGCTTCTTGAAGGGAAAGATGTAAGTCTGTGAGATGAATTAACAGAACGCAGAGCAGTTTCTCAGAAAGCTTCTTTCCAGTTTTGAAAGGAAGATATTTCCTTTTTCACTATAGCCCTCCAAGGGCTTCCAAATATCCCTTTGCCAATTCCACAAGAACAGCCTTAGCGAAAGGCTTCTTGCAGGGAAAGATGTAACTCTGTTAGATGAATTAACAGAACACAGATCAGTTCTTCAGAAAGCTTCTTTCCAGTTTTGAACGGAAGATATTTCCTTTTTCACCATAGCCCTCTATGGGCTTCCAAATATCCCTTTGCCAATTCCACAAGAACAGCCTTAGCGAAAGGCTTCTTGAAGGGAAAGATGTAACTCTGTGCGATGAATTAACAGAACACAGAGCAGTTTCTCAGAAAGCTTCTTTCCAGTTTTGAACGGAAGATATTTCCTTTTTCACTATAGCCCTCTATGAGCTTCCAAATATCCCTTTGCCAATTCCACAAGAACAGCCTTAGCGAAAGGCTTCTTGAAGGGAAAGATGTAACTCTGTGAGATGAATTAACAAAACACAGAGAAGTTTCTCAGAAAGCTTCTTTCCAGTTTTGAACGGAAGATATGTCCTTTTTCACTATAGCCCTCTATGGACTTCCAAATATCCCTTTGCCAATTCCACAAGAACAGCCTTAGCGAAAGGCTTCTTGAAGGGAAAGATGTAACTCTGTGAGATCAATTAACAGAACACAGAGCAGTTCTTCAGAAAGCTTCTTTCCAGTATTGAATAGAAGATATTTCCTTTTTCACTATAGCCCTGTATGGGCTTCCAAATATCCCTTTGCCAATTCCACAAGAACAGCCTTAGCGAAAGGCTTCTTGAAGGGAAAGATGTAACTCTGTGAGATGAATTAAAAGAACACAGAGCAGTTTCTGAGAAAGCTTCTTTCCAGTTTTGAAAGGAAGATATTTCCTTTTCCACTATAGCCCTCTAAGGGCTTCCAAATATCCCTTTGCCAATTCCACAAGAACAGCCTTAGCGAAAAACTTCTTGTAGGGAATGATGTAACTCTGTGAGATGAATTAACAGAACACAGATCAGTTCTTCAGAAAGCTTGTTTCCAGTTTTGAACGGAAGATATTATCTTTTTCACCATAGCCCTCTATGGGCTTCCAAATATCCCTTTGCCAATTCCACAAGAACAGCCTTAGCGAAAGGCTTCTTGAAGGGAAAGATGTAAGTCTGTGAGATGAATTAACAGAACACAGAGCAGTTTCTCAGAAAGCTTCTTTCCAGTTCTGTACGGAAGATATTTCCTTTTTCACTATAGCCCTCTAAGGGCTTCCAAATATCCCTTTGCCAATTCCACAAGAACAGCCTTAGCGAAAGGCTTCTTGCAGGGAAAGATGTAACTCTGTGAGATGAATTAACAGAATACAGATCAGTTCTTCAGAAAGCTTCTTTCCAGTTTAGAACGTAAGATATTTCCTTTTTCACCATAGCCCTCTATGGGCTTCCAAATATCCCTTTGCCAATTCCACAAGAACAGCCTTAGCGAAAGGCTTCTTGAAGGGAAAGATGTAACTCTGTGCGATGAATTAACAGAACACAGAGCAGTTTCTCAGAAAGCTTCTTTCCAGTTTTGAACGGAAGATATTTCCTTTTTCACTATAGCCCTCTATGAGCTTCCAAATATCCCTTTGCCAATTCCACAAGAACAGCCTTAGCGAAAGGCTTCTTGAAGGGAAAGATGTAACTCTGTGAGATCAATTAACAGAACACAGACCAGTTCTTCAGAAAGCTTCTTTCCAGTATTGAATAGAAGATATTTCCTTTTTCACTATAGCCCTCTATGGGCTTCCAAATATCCCTTTGCCAATTCCACAAGAACAGCCTTAGCGAAAGGCTTCTTGAAGGGAAAGATGTAACTCTGTGAGATGAAATAAAAGAACACAGAGCAGTTTCTGAGAAAGCTTCTTTCCAGTTTTGAACGGAAGATATTTCCTTTTTCATTATAGCCCACTAAAGGCTTCCAAATATCTCTTTGCCAATTCCACAAGAACAGCCTTAGCGAAAGGCTTCTTGAAGGGAAAGATGTAACTCTGTGAGATGAATTAACAGAACAAAGAGCAGTTTCTAAGAAAGCTTCTACCAGTTTTGAACGGAAGATATTTCCTTTTTCACCATAGCACTCTATGGGCTTCCAAATATCCCTTTGCCAATTCCACAAGAACAGCCTTAACGATAGGCTTCTTGAAGAGAAAGATGTAACACTGTGAGATGAATTAACAGAACACAGAGCAGTTTCTCAGAAAACTTCTTTCCAGTTTGGAACGGAAGATATTTCCTTTTTCACCATAGCCCTCTATGGGCTTCCAATATCCGTTTGCCAATTCCACAAGAACAGGCTTAGCGAACGGCTTCTTGAAGGGAAAGATACAACTCTGTGAGATGAATTAACAGAACACAGAGCAGTTTCTCAGAAAGCTTCTTTCCAGTTTTGAACGGAAGATATTTCCTTTTTCACTATAGCCCTCTATGGGCTTCCAAATATCCCTTTGCCAATTCTACAAGAACAGCCTTAGCGAAAGGCTTCTTGAAGGGAAAGATGTAACTCTGTGAGATGAATTAACAGAACACAGATCAGTTCTTCAGAAAGCTTCTTTCCAGTTTTGAACAGAAGATATTTCCTTTTTCACCATAGCCCTCTACGGGCTTCCAAGTATCCCTTTGCCAATTCCACAAGAACAGCCTTAGCGAAAGGATTCTTGAAGGGAAAGATGTAACTCTGTGAGATGAATTAACAGAACACAGAGCAGTTTCTCAGAAAGCTTCTTTCCAGTTTTGAACGGAAGATATTTCCTTTTCACCATAGCCCTCTAAGGGCTTCCAAATATCCTTTGCCAATTCCAGAAGAACAGCCTTAGCGAAGGCTTCTTGAAGGAAAGATGTAACTCTGTGAGATGAATTAACAGAACACAGAGCAGTTCTTCAGAAAGCTTCTTTCCAGTTTTGAACGGAAGATATTTCCTTTTTCACCATAGCCCTCTATGGGCTTCCAAATATCCCTTTGCCAATTCCACAAGAACAGCCTTAGCGAAAGGCTTCTTGAAGGGAAAGATGTAACTCTGTGAGATGAATTAACAGAACACAGAGCAGTTTCTCAGAAAGCTTCTTTCCAGTTTTGTACGGAAGATATTTCCTTTTTCACCGTAGCCTTCTATGGGCTTCCAAATATCCCTTTGCCAATTCCACAAGAAAAGCCTTAGCGATAGGGTTCTTGAAGGGAAAGATGTAACTCTGTGAGATGAATTAACAGAACACAGAGCAGTTTCTCAGAAAGCTTCTTTCCAGTTTTGAACGGAAGATATTTCCTTTTTCACTATAGCCCTCTATGGTTTTCCATATATCCCTTTGCCAATTCCACAAGAACAGCCTTAGCGATAGGCTTCTTGAAGGGAAAGATGTAACCTTGTGAGATGAATTAAGAGAACACAGAGCAGTTTCTCAGAAAGCTTCTTTCCAGTTTTGAAAGGAAGATATTTCCTTTTTCACCATAGCCCTCTATGGGCTTCCAAATATCCCTTTGCCAATTCCACAAGAACAGCCTTAGCGAAAGGCTTCTTGAAGGGAAAGATGTAACTCTGAGAGATGAATTAACAGAACACAGAGCAGTTTCTCAGGAAGCTTCTTTCCTGTTTTGAAAGGAAGATATTTCCTTTTTCACTATAGCCCTCTATGAGCTTCCAAATATCCCCTTGCCAATTCCACAAGAACAGCTTTGCGAAAAGCTTCTTGATGGGAAAGATGTAACTCTGTGAGATCAATTAACGGAACACAGAGCAGTTCTTCAGAAAGCTTCTTTCCAGTAGTGAACGGAAGATATTTCCTTTTTCACCATAGCCCTCTATGGGCTTCCAAATATCCCTTTGCCAATTCCACAAGAACAGCGTTAGCGAAAGGCTTCTTGAAGGGAATGATGTAACTCTGTGAGATGAATTAACAGAACACAGAGCAGTTTCTCACAAAGCTTCTTTCCAGTATTGAACGGAAGATGTTTCCTTTTTCACTATAGCCCTCTATGGGCTTCCAAATATCCCTTTGCCAATTCCAGAAGAACAGCCTTAGCGAAAGGCTTCTTGCAGGGAAAGATGTAACTCTGTCAGATGAATTAACAGAACACAGATCAGTTCTTCAGAAAGCTTCTTTCCAGTTTTGAACGGAAGATATTTCCTTTTTCACCATAGCCCTCTATGGGCTTCCAAATATCCCTTTGCCAATTCCACAAGAACAGCCTTAGCGAAAGGCTTCTTGAAGGGAAAGATGTAACTCTGTGCGATGAATTAACAGAACACAGAGCATTTTCTCAGAAAGCTTCTTTCCAGTTTTGAACGGAAGATATTTCCTTTTTCACTATAGCCCACTATGAGCTTCCAAATATCCCTTTGCCAATTCCACAAGAACAGCCTTAGCGAAAGGCTTCTTGAAGGGAAAGACGTAACTCTGTGAGATGAATTAACAGAACACAGAGCAGTTTCTCATAAAGCTTCTTTCCAGTTTTGAACGGAAGGTATTTCCTTTTTCACTATAGCCCTCTATGGGCTTCCAAATATCCCTTTGTCAATTCCACAAGAACAGCCTTAGCGAAAGGCTTCCTGAAGGGAAAGATGTAACTCTGTGAGATCAATTAACAGAACACAGAGCAGTTCTTCAGAAAGCTTCTTTCCAGTATTGAACAGAAGATATTCCCTTTTTCACTATAGCCCTCTATGGGCTTCCAAATATCCTTTGCCAATTCCACAAGAACAGCCTTAGCGAAAGGCTTTGAAGGAAAGATGTAAATCTGTGAGATGAATTAAAAGAACACAGAGCAGTTTCTGAGAAAGCTTCTTTCCAGTTTTGAACGGAAGATATTTCCTTTTCACCATAGACCTCCAAGGGCTTCCAAATATCCCTTTGCCAATTCCACAAGAACAGCCTTAGCGAAAGGCTTCCTGAAGGAAAGATGTAACTCTGTGAGATGAATTAACAGAACACAGAGCAGTTTCTCAGAAAGCTTCTTTCCAGTTTTGAACGGAAGATATTTCCTTTTCACCATAGCCCTCTAAGGGCTTCCAAATATCCTTTGCCAATTCCACAAGAACAGCCTTAGCGAAAGGCTTCCTGAAGGAAAGATGTAACTCTGTGAGATGAATTAACAAAACACAGAGCAGTTTCTAAGAAAGCTTCTACCAGTTTTGAACGGAAGATATTACCTTTTCACCATAGCACTCTATGGGCTTCAAATATCCTTTGCCAATTCCACAAGAACAGCTTTAGCGAAAGGCTTCTTGAAGGGAAAGATGTAACTCTGTGAGATGAATTCACAGAACACAGAGCAGTTTCTCAGAAAGCTTCTTTCCAGTTTTGTACAGAAGATATTTCGTTTTACACTATAGCCCTCTATGGGCTTCCAAATATCCCTTTGCCCATTCCACAAGAAGAGCTTCAGCGAAAGGCTTCTTGAAGGGAAAGATGTAACTCTGTGAGATGAATTAACAGAACACAGATCAGTTCTTCAGAAAGCTTCTTTCCAGTTTTGAATGGAAGATATTTCCTTTTTCACCATAGCACTCTATGGGCTTCCAAATATCCTTTTGCCAATTCCACAAGAACAGCCTTACCCAAAGGCTTCTTGAAGGGAAAGATGTAACTCTGTGAGATGAATTAACAGAACACAGAGCAGTTTCTCAGAAAGCTTCTTTACAGTTTTGAACAGAAGATATTTCCTTTTTCACCATAGCCCTCTATGGGCTTCCAAATATCCTTTGCTAATTCCACAAGAACAGCCTTAGCGAAAGGCTTCTTGAAGGGAAAGATGTAACTCTGTGAGATGAATTAACAGAACACAGAGCAGTTTCTCAGAAAGCTTCTTTCCAGTTTTTAACGGAAGATATTTCCTTTTTCACCATAGCCCTCTATGGGCTTCCAAATATCCCTTTGCCAATTCCACAAGAACAGCCTTAGCGAAAGGCTTCTTGAAGGGAAAGATGTAACTCTGTGCGATGAATTAACAAAACACAGAGAAGTTTCTCAGAAAGCTTCTTTCCAGTTTTGAACGGAAGATATTTCCTTTTTCACCATAGCCCTCTATGGGCTTCCAAATATCCCTTTGACAATTCCACAAGAACAGCCTTAGCGAAAGGCTTCTTGAAGGGAAAGATGTAACTCTGTGAGATCAATTAACAGAACACAGAGCAGTTTCTGAGAAAGCTTCTTTCCAGTTCTGAACGGAAGATATTTCCTTTTTCACCATAGCCCTCTAAGGGCTTCCAAATATCCCTTTGCCAATTCCACAAGAACAGCCTTAGCGAAAGGCTTCTTGAAGGGAAAGATGTAACTCTGTGAGATGAATTAACAGAACACAGAGCAGTTTCTCAGAAAGCTTCTTTCCAGTTTTGAACGGAAGATATTTCCTTTTTCACCATAGCCCTCTAAGGGCTTCCAAATATCCCTTCGCCAATTTCACAAGAACAGCCTTAGCGATAGGCTTCTTGAAGGGAAAGATGTAACTCTGTGAGATGAATTAGCAGAACACAGAGCAGTTTCTAAGAAAGCTTCTTTCCAGTTTTGAACGGAAGATATTTTCTTTTTCACCATAGCCCTCTATGGGCTTCCAAATATCCCTTTGCCAATTCCACAAGAACAGCCTTAGAGAAAGACTTCTTGAAGGGAAAGATGTAACACTGTGAGATGAATTAACAGAACACAGAGCAGTTTCTCAGAAAGCTTCTTTCCAGTTTTGAACGGAAGATATTTCCTTTTTCACCATAGCCCTCTATGGGCTTCCAAATATCCCTTTGCCAACTCCGCAAGAACAGCCTTAGCGAAAGGCTTCTTGAAGGGAAAGATGTAACTCTGTGAGATGAATTAAAAGAGCACAGAGCAGTTTCTCAGAAAGCTTCTTTCCAGTTTTGAACGGAAGATATTTCCTTTTTCATCGTAGCCCTCTATGGGCTTCCAAATATCCCTTTGCCAATTCCAGAAGAACAGCCTTAGCGAAAGGCTTCTTGAAGGGAAAGATGTAACTCTGTGAGATGAATTAACAGAACACAGAGCAGTTTCTCAGAAAGCTTCTTTCCAGTTTTAACGGAAGATATTTCCTTTTTCACCATAGCCCTCTATGGGCTTCCAAATATCCCTTTGCTAATTCCACAAGAACAGCCTTAGCGAAAGGCTTCTTGAAGGGAAAGATGTAACTCTGTGAGATGAATTAACAGAACACAGAGCAGTTTCTCAGAAAGCTTTTTCCAGTTTTGAACGGAAGATATTTCCTTTTCACTATAGCCCTCTATGGGCTTCCAAATATCCTTTGCTAATTCCACAAGAACAGCCTTAGCGAAAGGCTTCTTGAAGGAAAGATGTAACTCTGTGAGATCAATTAACAGAACACAGATCAGTTCTTCAGAAAGCTTCTTTCCAGTTTTGAAAGGAAGATATTTCCTTTTCACCATAGCCCTCTATGGGCTTCCAAATATCCTTGCCAATTCCACAAGAACAGCCTTAGCGAAAGGCTTCTTGAAGGAAAGATGTAACTCTGTGAGATGAATTAACAGAACACAGAGCAGTTTCTGAGAAAGCTTCTTTCCAGTTTTGAACGGAAGATATTTCCTTTTCACTATAGCCCTCTAAGGGCTTCCAAATATCCCTTTGCCAATTCCACAAGAACAGCCTTAGCGAAAGGCTTTGAAGGGAAAGATGTAACCTGTGAGATGAATTAACAGAACACAGAGCAGTTTCTCAGAAAGCTTCTACCAGTTTTGAACGGAAGATATTTCCTTTTTCACCATAGCACTCTATGGGCTTCCAAATATCCCTTTGCCAATTCCACAAGAACAGCCTTAGCGAAAGGTTTCTTGAAGGAAAGATGTAACACTGTGAGATGAATTAACAGAACACAGAGCAGTTTCTCAGAAAGCTTCTTTCCAGTTTTGAACGGAAGATATTTCCTTTTCACCATAGCCCTCTATGGGCTTCAAATATCCTTTGCCAATTCCACAAGAACAGCCTTAGCGAAAGGCTTTGAAGGGAAAGATGTAACCTGTGAGATGAATTAACAGAACACAGAGCAGTTTCTCAGAAAGCTTCTTTCCAGTTTTGAACGGAAGATATTTCCTTTTCACTATAGCCTCTATGGGCTTCCAAATATCCTTTGCCAATTCACAAGAACAGCCTTAGCGAAAGGCTTCTTGAAGGAAAGATGTAACTCTGTGAGATGAATTAACAGAACACAGATCAGTTCTTCAGAAAGCTTCTTCCAGTTTTGAACGGAAGATATTTTTTTCACCATAGCCCTCTATGGGCTTCCAAATATCCTTTGCCAATTCCACAAGAACAGCCTTAGCGAAAGGTTTCTTGAAGGAAAGATGTAACTCTGTGAGATGAATTAACAGAACACAGAGCAGTTTCAGAAAGCTTCTTTCCAGTTTTGAACGGAAGATATTTTTTTCACCATAGCCCTCTATGGGCTTCCAAATATCCTTTGCCAATTCACAAGAACAGCCTTAGCGAAAGGCTTCTTGAAGGAAAGATGTAACTCTGTGAGATGAATTAACAGAACACAGAGCAGTTTCTCAGAAAGCTTCTTTCCAGTTTTGAACGGAAGATATTTCCTTTTTCACCATAGCCTCTAAGGGCTTCCAAATATCCTTTGCCAATTCCACAAGAACAGCCTTAGCGAAAGGCTTTGAAGGAAAGATGTAACCTGTGAGATGAATTAACAGAACACAGAGCAGTTTCTCAGAAAGCTTCTTTCCAGTTTTGAACGGAAGATATTTCCTTTTTCACCATAGCCTCTAAGGGCTTCCAAATATCCTTTGCCAATTCCACAAGAACAGCCTTAGCGATAGGCTTCTTGAAGGAAAGATGTAACCTGTGAGATGAATTAACAGAACACAGAGCAGTTTCTCAGAAAGCTTCTACCAGTTTTGAACGGAAGATATTTCCTTTTTCACCATAGCACTCTATGGGCTTCCAAATATCCTTTGCCAATTCCACAAGAACAGCCTTAGCGAAAGGCTTCTTGAAGGAAAGATGTAACTCTGTGAGATGAATTAACAGAACACAGAGCAGTTTCAGAAAGCTTCTTTCCAGTTTTGAACGGAAGATATTTCCTTTTTCACCATAGCCTCTATGGGCTTCCAAATATCCTTTGCCCATTCCACAAGAACAGCCTTAGCGAAAGGCTTCTTGAAGGAAAGATGTAACTCTGTGAGATGAATTAACAGAACACAGATCAGTTCTTCAGAAAGCTTCTTTCCAGTTTTGAACGGAAGATATTTCCTTTTCACTATAGCCCTCTATGGGCTTCCAATTATCCTTTGCCAATTCCACAAGAACAGCCTTAGCGAAAGGTTTCTTGAAGGGAAAGATGTAACTCTGTGAGATGAATTAACAGAACACAGATCAGTTCTTCAGAAAGCTTCTTCCAGTTTTGAACGGAAGATATTTCCTTTTCACCATAGCCCTCTATGGGCTTCCAAATATCCTTTGCCCATTCCACAAGAACAGCCTTAGCGAAAGACTTCTTGAAGGGAAATATGTAACTCTGTGAGATGAATTAACAGAACACAGAGCAGTTTCTCAGAAAGCTTCTTCCAGTTTTGAACGGAAGATATTTCCTTTTCACCATAGCCCTCTAAGGGCTTCCAAATATCCTTTGCCAATTCCACAAGAACAGCCTTAGCGAAAGGCTTCTTGAAGGGAAAGATGTAACACTGTGAGATGAATTAACAGAACACAGAGCAGTTTCTCAGAAAGCTTCTTTCCAGTTTTGAAAGGAAGATATTTCCTTTTCACTATAGCCCTCTATCGGCTTCCAAATATCCTTTGCCAATTCCACAAGAACAGCCTTAGCGATAGGCTTCTTGAAGGGAAAGATGTAACTCTGTGAGATGAATTTACAGAACACGGAGCAGTTTCTCTGAAAGCTTCTTTCAAGTTTTGAACGGAAGATATTTCCTTTTCACCATAGCCCTCTATGGCTTCCAAATATCCTTTGCCAATTCCACAAGAACAGCCTTAGCGAAAGGCTTCTTGAAGGGAAAGATGTAACTCTGTGAGATGAATTAACAGAACACAGAGCAGTTTCTCAGAAAGCTTCTTTCAAGTTTTGAACGGAAGATATTTCCTTTTCACTATAGCCCTCTATGGGCTTCCAAATATCCTTTGCCAATTCCACAAGAACAGCCTTAGCGAAAGGTTTCTTGAAGGAAAGATGTAACACTGTGAGATGAATTAACAGAACACAGAGCAGTTTCTCAGAAAGCTTCTTTCCAGTTTTGAACGGAAGATATTTCCTTTTCACCATAGCCCTCTATGGGCTTCCAAATATCCTTTGCCAATTCCACAAGAACAGCCTTAGCGAAAGGCTTTGAAGGAAAGATTTAACTCTGTGAGATGAATTAACAGAACACAGAGCAGTTCTTCAGAAAGCTTCTTCCAGTTTTGAACGGAAGATATTTCCTTTTCACCATAGCCCTCTATGGGCTTCCAAATATCCTTTGCCCATTCCACAAGAACAGCCTTAGCGAAAGGCTTCTTGAAGGAAGATGTAACTCTGTGAGATGAATTAACAGAACACAGTGCAGTTTCTCAGAAAGCTTCTTTCCAGTTTTGAGCGGAAGATATTTCCTTTTCACCATAGCCCTCTATGGGCTTCCAAATATCCTTGCCAATTCCACTAGAACAGCCTTAGCGATAGGCTTCCTGAAGGAAAGATGTAACACTGTGAGATGAATTAACAGAACACAGAGCAGTTTCTCAAGCTTCTTTCCAGTTTTGAGCGGAAGATATTTCCTTTTCACCATAGCCCTCTAAGGGCTTCCAAATATCCTTTGCCAATTCCACAAGAACAGCCTTAGCGAAAGGCTTCTTGAAGGGAAAGATGTAACTCTGTGAGATGAATTAACATTACACAGAGCAGTTTCTCAGAAAGCTTCTTTCCAGTTTTGAAAGGAAGATATTTCCTTTTTCACTATAGCCCTCTATCGGCTTCCAAATATCCCTTTGCCAATTCCACAAGAACAGCCTTAGCGATAGGCTTCTTGAAGGGAAAGATGTAACTCTGTGAGATGAATTTACAGAACACGGAGCAGTTTCTCTGAAAGCTTCTTTCAAGTTTTGAACGGAAGATATTTCCTTTTTCACCATAGGCCTCTATGGGCTTCCAAATATCCCTTTGCCAATTCCACAAGAACAGCCTTAGCGAAAGGCTTCTTGAAGGGAAAGATGTAACTCTGTGAGATGAATTAACAGAACACAGAGCAGTTTCTCATTAAGCTTCTTTCCAGTTTTGAAAGGAAGATATTTCCTTTCTCACTATAGACCTCTAAGGGCTTCCAAATATCCCTTTGCCAATTCCACAAGAACAGCCTTAGCGAAAGGCTTCTTGCAGGGAAAGATGTAACTCTGTGAGATGAATTAACAGAACACAGATCAGTTCTTCAGAAAGCTTCTTTCCAGTTTTGAACGGAAGATATTTCCTTTTTCACCATAGCCCTCTATGGGCCTCCAAATATCCCTTTGCCAATTCCACAAGAACAGCCATAGCGAAAGGCTTCTTGAAGGGAAAGATGTAACACTGTGAGATGAATTAACAGAAAACAGAGCAGTTTCTCAAGCTTCTTTCCAGTTTTGAACGGAAGATATTTCCTTTTTCACCATAGCCCTCTATGGGCTTCCAAATATCCCTTTGCCAATTCCACAAGAACAGCCTTAGCGAAAGGCTTCTTGAAGGGAAAGATGTAACTCTGTGCGATAAATTAACAGAACACAGAGCAGTTTCTCAGAAAGCTTCTTTCCAGTTTTGAACGGAAGATATTTCCTTTATCACGATAGCCCTCTATGAGCTTCCAAATATCCCTTTGCCAATTCCACAAGAACAGCCTTAGCGAAAGGCTTCTTGAAGGGAAAGACGTAACTCTGTGAGATGAATTAACAGAACACAGAGCAGTTTCTCAGAAAGCTTCTTTCCAGTTTTGAGCGGAAGATATTTCCTTTTCACTATAGCCCTCTATGGGCTTTCAAATATCCTTTGCCAGTTCCACAAGAACAGCCTTAACGAAAGGCTTCCTGAAGGAAAGATGTAACTCTGTGAGATCAATTAACAGAACACAGAGCAGTTCTTCAAGCTTCTTTCCAGTATTGAACAGAAGATATTTCCTTTTCACTATACCCTCTATGGGCTTCCAAATATCCCTTTGCCAATTCCACAAGAACAGCCTTAGCGAAAGGCTTCTTGAAGGGAAAGATGTAACTCTGTGAGATGAATTAACAGAACACAGAGCAGTTTCTGAGAAAGCTTCTTTCCAGTTTTGAATGGAAGATAATTCCTTTTTCACCATAGCCCTCATAGCCCTCTAAGGGCTTCCAAATATCCCTTTGCCAATTCCACAACAACAGCCTTAGCGAAAGGCTTCTTGAAGGGAAAGATGTAACTCTGTGAGATGAATTAACAGAACACAGAGCAGTTTCTCAGAAAGCTTCTACCAGTTTTGAACGGAAGATATTTCCTTTTTCACCATAGCACTCTATGGGCTTCCAAATATCCCTTTGCCCATTCCACAAGAACAGCCTTAGCGAAAGACTTCTTGAAGGGAAAGATGTAACTCTGTGAGATGAATTAACAGAACACAGAGCAGTTTCTCAGAAAGCTTCTTTCCAGTTTTGAACGTAAGATATTTCCTTTTTCACAATAGCCCTCTATGGGCTTCCAAATATCCCTTTGCCAATTCCACAAGAACAGCCTTAGCGAAAGGCTTCTTGAAGGGAAAGATGTAACTCTGTGAGATGAATTAACATTGCACAGAGCAGTTTCTCAGAAAGCTTCTTTCCAGTTTTGAAAGGAAGATATTTCCTTTTTCACTGTAGCCCTCTATCGGCTTCCAAATATCCCTTTGCCAATTCCACAAGAACAGCCTTAGCGTTAGGCTTCTTGAAGGGAAAGATGTAACTCTGTGAGATGAATTTACAGAACACAGAGCAGTTTCTCTGAAAGCTTCTTTCATGTTTTGAACGGAAGATATTTCCTTTTTAACTATAGCCCTCTATGGGCTTCCAAATATCCCTTGGCCAATTCCACAGGAACAGCCTTAGCGAAAGGCTTCTTGAAGGGAAAGACGTAACTCTGTGAGATGAATTAACAGAACACAGAGCAGTTTCTCAGAAAGCTTCTTTCCAG
Organism: Erythrocebus patas; assembly: GCA_023783455.1. Lineage (NCBI taxonomy): Eukaryota > Metazoa > Chordata > Mammalia > Primates > Cercopithecidae > Erythrocebus > Erythrocebus patas. The sequence continues at coordinate 10,303 of JAKFHT010004797.1, read as the reverse complement.
TTTTGAACGGAAGATATTTCCTTTTTCACCATAGCCCTCTATGGACTTCCAAATATCCCTTTGCCAATTCCACAAGAACAGCCTTAGCGAAAGGCTTCTTGAAGGAAAGATGTAACTCTGTGAGATGAATTAACAGAACACAGATCAGTTCTTCAAGCTTCTTTCCAGTTTTGAGCGGAAGATATTTCCTTTTTCACCATAGCCCTCTATGGGCTTCCAAATATCCTTTGCCAATTCCACAAGAACAGCCTTAGCGAAAGGCTTCTTGAAGGAAAGATGTAACTCTGAGATGAATTAACAGAACACAGAGCAGTTTCTCAGAAAGCTTCTTTCCAGTTTTGAACGGAAGATATTTCCTTTTCACCATAGCCCTCTATGGGCTTCCAAATATCCTTTGCCAATTCCACAAGAACAGCCTTAGCGATAGGCTTCTTGAAGGAAAGATGTAACTCTGTGAGATGAGTTAACAGAACACAGAGCAGTTTCTCAGAAAGCTTCTTTCCAGTTTTGAAGCGGAAGATATTTCCTTTTCACTATAGACCTCTAAGGGCTTTCAAATATCCCTTTGCCAATTCCACAAGAACAGCCTTAGCGAAGGCTTCCTGAAGGAAAGATGTAACTCTGTGAGATCAATTAACAGAACACAGAGCAGTTTCTCAAGCTTCTTTCCAGTATTGAACAGAAGATATTTCCTTTTCACCATAGCCCTCTATGGGCTTCCAAATATCCTTTGCCAATTCCACAAGAACAGCCTTAGCGAAAGGCTTCTTGAAGGGAAAGATGTAACTCTGTGAGATGAATTAACAGAACTCAGAGCAGTTTCTGAAAGCTTCTTTCCAGTTTTGAATGGAAGATAATTCCTTTTTCACCATAGCCCTCATAGCCCTCTAAGGGCTTCCAAATATCCTTGCCAATTCCACAACAACAGCCTTAGCGAAGGCTTCTTGAAGGAAAGATGTAACTCTGTGAGATGAATTAACAGAACACAGAGCAGTTTCTCAGAAAGCTTCTTCCAGTTTTGAGCGGAAGATATTTCCTTTTTCACCATAGCACTCTATGGGCTTCCAAATATCCTTTGCCAATTCCACAAGAACAGCCTTAGCGAAGGCTTCTTGAAGGGAAAGATGTAACACTGTGAGATGAATTAACAGAACACAGAGCAGTTTCTCAGAAAGCTTCTTTCCAGTTTTGAACGGAAGATATTTCCTTTCTCACTATAGCCCTCTATCGGCTTCCAATTATCCCTTTGCCAATTCCACAAGAACAGCCTTAGCGAAAGGTTTCTTGGAGGGAAAGATGTAACTCTGTGAGATGAATTAACAGAACACAGATCAGTTCTTCAGAAAGCTTCCTTCCAGTTTTGAACGGAAGATATTTCCTTTTCACCATAGCCCTCTATGGGCTTCCAAATATCCCTTTGCCAATTCCACAAGAACAGCCTTAGCGAAAGGCTTCTTGAAGGAAGAAATGTAACTCTGTGAGATGAATTAACAGAACACAGAGCAGTTTCTCAGAAAGCTTCTTTCCAGTTTTGAACGGAAGATAATGCCTTTTTCACCATAGCCCTCTATGGGCTTCCAAATATCCCTTTGCCAATTCCACAAGAACAGCCTTAGCGAAAGGCTTCTTGAAGGGAAAGATGCAACTCTGTGAGATGAATTAACAGAACACAGAGCAGTTTCTCAGAATGCTTCCTTCCAGTTTTGAACGGAAGATATTTCCTTTTTCACCATAGCCCTCTATGGGCTTCCAAATATCCCTTTGCCCATTCCACAAGAACAGCCTTAGCGAAAGACTTCTTGAAGGGAAATATGTAACCCTGTGAGATGAATTAACAGAACACAGAGCAGTTTCTCAGAAAGCTTCTTTCCAGTTTTGAACGGAAGATATTTCCTTTTTCACAATAGCCCTCTATGGGCTTCCAAAGATCCCTTTGCCAATTCCACAAGAACAGCCTTAGCGATAGTCTTCTTTAAGGGAAAGATGTAACACTGTGAGATGAATTAACAGAACACAGAGCAGTTTCTCAGAAAGCTTCTTTCCAGTTTTGAACGGAAGATATTTCCTTTATCACCATAGCCCTCTATGAGCTTCCAAATATCCCTTTGCCAATTCCACAAGAACAGCCTTAGCGAAAGGCTTCTTGAACGGAAAGATGTAACTCTGTGCGATAAATTAAGAGAACACAGAGCAGTTTCTCAGAAAGCTTCTTTCCAGTTTTGAACGGAAGATATTTCCTTTATCACTATAGCCCTCTATGAGCTTCCAAATATCCCTTTGCCAATTCCACAAGAACAGCCTTAGCGAAAGGCTTCTTGAAGGGAAAGACGTAACTCTGTGAGATGAATTAACAGAACACAGAGCAGTTTCTCAGAAAGCTTCTTTCCAGTTTTGAACGGAAGATATTTCCTTTTTCAATATAGCCCTCTAAGGGCTTTCAAATATCCCTTTGCCAATTCCACAAGAACAGCCTTAGCGAAAGGCTTCCTGAAGGGAAAGATGTAACTCTGTGAGATCAATTAACAGAACACAGAGCAGTTCTTCCGAAAGCTTCTTTCCAGTATTGAACAGAAGATATTTCCTTTCTCACTATAGCCCTCTATGGGCTTCCAATTATCCCTTTGCCAATTCCACAAGAACAGCCTTAGCGAAAGGTTTCTTGAAGGGAAAGATGTAACTCTGTGAGATGAATTAACAGAACACAGATCAGTTCTTCAGAAAGCTTCCTTCCAGTTTTGAACGGAAGGTATTTCCTTTTCACCATAGCCCTCTATGGGCTTCCAAATATCCCTTTGCCAATTCCACAAGAACAGCCTTAGCGAAAGGCTTCTTGAAGGAAGAAATGTAACTCTGTGAGATGAATTAGCAGAACACAGAGCAGTTTCTCAGAAAGCTTCTTTCCAGTTTTGAACGGATGATAATTCCTTTTTCACCATAGCCCTCTATGGGCTTCCAAATATCCCTTTGCCAATTCCACAAGAACAGGCTTAGCGAAAGGCTTCTTGAAGGGAAAGTGGCAACTCGGTGAGATGAATTAACAGAACGCAGAGCAGTTTCTCAGAATGCTTCCTTCTAGTTTTGAACGGAAGATATTTCCTTTTTCACCATAGCCCTCTATGGGCTTCCAAATATCCCTTTGCCCATTCCACAAGAACAGCCTTAGCGAAAGACTTCTTGAATGGAAATATGTAACTCTGTGAGATGAATTAACAGAACACAGAGCAGTTTCTCAGAAAGCTTCTTTCCAGTTTTGAACGGAAGATATTTCCTTTTTCACAATAGCCCTCTATGGGCTTCCAAAGATCCCTTTGCCAATTCCACAAGAACAGCCTTAGCGATAGGCTTCCTGAAGGGAAAGATGTAACACTGTGAGATGAATTAACAGAACACAGAGCAGTTTCTCAGAAAGCTTCTTTCCAGTTTTGAACGGAAGATATTTCCTTTTTCACCATAGCCCTCTAAGGGCTTCCAAATATCCCTTTGCCAATTCCACAAGAACAGCCTTAGCGAAAGGCTTCTTGAAGGGAAAGATGTAACTCTGTGAGATGAATTAACATTACACCGAGCAGTTTCTCAGAAAGCTTCTTTCCAGTTTTGAAAGGAAGATATTTCCTTTTTCACTATAGCCCTCTATCGGCTTCCAAATATCCCTTTGCCAATTCCACAAGAACAGCCTTAGCGATAGGCTTCTTGAAGGGAAAGATGTAACTCTGTGAGATGACTTTACAGAACACGGAGCAGTTTCTCTGAAAGCTTCTTTCAAGTTTTGAACGGAAGATATTTCCTTTTTCACCATAGGCCTCTATGGGCTTCCAAATATCCCTTTGCCAATTCCACAAGAACAGCCTTAGCGAAAGGCTTCTTGAAGGGAAAGATGTAACACTGTGAGATGAATTAACAGAACAGAGCAGTTTCTCAAGCTTCTTTCCAGTTTTGAGCGGAAGATATTTCCTTTTCACCATAGCCCTCTATGGGCTTCCAAATATCCTTTGCCAATTCCACAAGAACAGCCTTAGCGAAAGGCTTCTTGAAGGGAAAGATGTAACTCTGTGAGATGAATTAACATTACACAGAGCAGTTTCTCAAGCTTCTTTCCAGTTTTGAAAGGAAGATATTTCCTTTTCACTATAGCCCTCTAAGGGCTTCCAAATATCCCTTTGCCAATTCCACAAGAACAGCCTTAGCGAAAGGCTTCTTGCAGGGAAAGATGTAACTCTGTGAGATGAATTAACAGAACACAGATCAGTTCTTCAGAAAGCTTCTTTCCAGTTTTGAACGGAAGATATTTCCTTTTCACCATAGCCTCTATGGGCCTCCAAATATCCTTTGCCAATTCCACAAGAACAGCCTTAGCGAAAGGCTTCTTGAAGGAAGAAATGTAACTCTGTGAGATGAATTAACAGAACACAGAGCAGTTTCTCAGAAAGCTTCTTTCCAGTTTTGAACGGAAGATATTTCCTTTTCACTATAGCCCTCTAAGGGCTTCCAAATATCCTTGCCAATTCCACAAGAACAGCCTTAGCGAAAGGCTTCCTGAAGGAAAGATGTAACTCTGTGAGATCAATTAACAGAACACAGAGCAGTTCTCAGAAAGCTTCTTTCCAGTTTTGAACAGAAGATATTTCCTTTTCACTATAGCCCTCTATGGGCTTCCAAATATCCCTTTGCCAATTCCACAAGAACAGCCTTAGCGAAAGGCTTCTTGAAGGAAAGATGTAACTCTGTGAGATGAATTAACAGAACACAGAGCAGTTTCTGAGAAAGCTTCTTTCCAGTTTTGAATGGAAGATATTTCCTTTTCACCATAGCCTCTATGGGCTTCCAAATATCCTTTGCCAATTCCACAACAACAGCCTTAGCGAAAGGCTTCTTGAAGGAAAGATGTAACTCTGTGAGATGAATTAACAGAACACAGAGCAGTTTCTGAGAAAGCTTCTTTCCAGTTTTGAATGGAAGATATTTCCTTTTCACCATAGCCCTCTATGGGCTTCCAAATATCCTTTGCCAATTCCACAACAACAGCCTTAGCGAAAGGCTTCTTGAAGGAAAGATGTAACTCTGTGAGATGAATTAACAGAACACAGAGCAGTTTCTCAGAAAGCTTCTTTCCAGTTTTGAGCGGAAGATATTTCCTTTTCACCATAGCACTCTATGGGCTTCCAAATATCCTTTGCCAATTCCACAAGAACAGCCTTAGCGAAAGGCTTCCTGAAGGAAAGATGTAACACTGTGAGATGAATTAACAGAACACAGAGCAGTTTCTCAGAAAGCTTCTTTCCAGTTTTGAGCGGAAGATATTTCCTTTTCACTATAGCCCTCTATGGGCTTCCAAATATCCCTTTGCCAATTCCACAAGAACAGCCTTAGCGAAAGGTTTCTTGAAGGGAAAGATGTAACTCTGTGAGATGAATTAACAGAACACAGATCAGTTCTTCAGAAAGCTTCCTTCCAGTTTTGAACGGAAGATATTTCCTTTTCACCATAGCCCTCTATGGGCTTCCAAATATCCCTTTGCCAATTCCACAAGAACAGCCTTAGCGAAAGGCTTCTTGAAGGAAAGATGTAACTCTGTGAGATGAATTAACAGAACACAGAGCAGTTTCTCAGAAAGCTTCTTTCCAGTTTTGAACGGAAGATAATTCCTTTTTCACCATAGCCCTCTATGGGCTTCCAAATATCCCTTTGCCAATTCCACAAGAACAGCCTTAGCGAAAGGCTTCTTGAAGGGAAAGATGCAACTCTGTGAGATGAATTAACAGAACACAGAGCAGTTTCTCAGAAAGCTTCTTTCCAGTTTTGAGCGGAAGATATTTCCTTTTCACCATAGCCCTCTATGGGCTTCCAAATATCCCTTTGCCAATTCCACAAGAACAGCCTTAGCGAAAGGCTTCTTGAAGGGAAAGATGTAACTCTGTGAGATGAATTAACAGAACTCAGAGCAGTTTCTGAGAAAGCTTCTTTCCAGTTTTGAATGGAAGATAATTCCTTTTTCACCATAGCCCTCTAAGGGCTTCCAAATATCCCTTTGCCAATTCCACAACAACAGCCTTAGCGAAAGGCTTCTTGAAGGGAAAGATGTAACTCTGTGAGATGAATTAACAGAACACAGAGCAGTTTCTCAGAAAGCTTCTACCAGTTTTGAACGGAAGATATTTCCTTTTTCACCATAGCACTCTATGGGCTTCCAAATATCCCTTTGCCATTTCCACAAGAACAGCCTTAGCGAAAGGCTTCTTGAAGGGAAAGATGTAACACTGTGAGATGAATTAACAGAACACAGAGCAGTTTCTCAGAAAGCTTCTTTCCAGTTTTGAACGGAAGATATTTCCTTTCTCACTATAGCCCTCTATGGGCTTCCAATTATCCCTTTGCCAATTCCACAAGAACAGCCTTAGCGAAAGGTTTCTTGAAGGGAAAGATGTAACTCTGTGAGATGAATTAACAGAACACAGATCAGTTCTTCAGAAAGCTTCCTTCCAGTTTTGAGCGGAAGATATTTCCTTTTTCACCATAGCCCTCTATGGGCTTCCAAATATCCTTTGCCAATTCCACAAGAACAGCCTTAGCGAAGGCTTCTTGAAGGAAGATGTAACTCTGTGAGATGAATTAACAGAACACAGAGCAGTTTCTCAGAAAGCTTCTTTCCAGTTTTGAGCGGAAGATAATTCCTTTTTCACCATAGCCCTCTATGGGCTTCCAAATATCCTTTGCCAATTCCACAAGAACAGCCTTAGCGAAAGACTTCTTGAAGGAAAGATGTAACTCTGTGAGATGAATTAACAGAACACAGAGCAGTTTCTCAGAAAGCTTCCTTCCAGTTTTGAGCGGAAGATATTTCCTTTTTCACCATAGCCCTCTATGGGCTTCCAAATATCCTTTGCCCATTCCACAAGAACAGCCTTAGCGAAAGACTTCTTGAAGGAAATATGTAACTCTGTGAGATGAATTAACAGAACACAGAGCAGTTTCTCAGAAAGCTTCTTTCCAGTTTTGAGCGGAAGATATTTCCTTTTCACAATAGCCCTCTACGGGCTTCCAAAGATCCTTTGCCAATTCCACAAGAACAGCCTTAGCGAAAGGCTTGAAGGAAAGATGTAACACTGTGAGATGAATTAACAGAACACAGAGCAGTTTCTCAAGCTTCTTTCCAGTTTTGAGCGGAAGATATTTCCTTTTTCACCATAGCCCTCTAAGGGCTTCCAAATATCCTTTGCCAATTCACAAGAACAGCCTTAGCGAAAGGCTTCTTGAACGGAAAGATGTAACTCTGTGCGATAAATTAACAGAACACAGAGCAGTTTCTCAGAAAGCTTCTTTCCAGTTTTGAACGGAAGGTATTTCCTTTATCACTATAGCCCTCTATGAGCTTCCAAATATCCCTTTGCCAATTCCACAAGAACAGCCTTAGCGAAAGGCTTCTTGAAGGGAAAGACGTAACTCTGTGAGATGAATTAACAGAACACAGAGCAGTTTCTCAGAAAGCTTCTTTCCAGTTTTGAACGGAAGATATTTCCTTTTTCACTATAGCCCTCTAAGGGCTTTCAAATATCCCTTTGCCAATTCCACAAGAACAGCCTTAGCGAAAGGCTTCCTGAAGGGAAAGATGTAACTCTGTGAGATCAATTAACAGAACACAGAGCAGTTCTTCAGGAAGCTTCTTTCCAGTATTGAACAGAAGATATTTCCTTTTTCACTATAGCCCTCTATGGGCTTCCAAATATCCCTTTGCCAATTCCACAAGAACAGCCTTAGCGAAAGGCTTCTTGAAGGGAAAGATGTAACTCTGTGAGATGAATTAACAGAACTCAGAGCAGTTTCTGAGAAAGCTTCTTTCCAGTTTTGAATGGAAGATAATTCCTTTTTCACCATAGCCCTCTAAGGGCTTCCAAATATCCCTTTGCCAATTCCACAACAACAGCCTTAGCGAAAGGCTTCTTGAAGGGAAAGATGTAACTCTGTGAGATGAATTAACAGAACACAGAGCAGTTTCTCAGAAAGCTTCTACCAGTTTTGAACGGAAGATATTTCCTTTTCACCATAGCACTCTATGGGCTTCCAAATATCCTTTGCCATTTCCACAAGAACAGCCTTAGCGAAAGGCTTCTTGAAGGGAAAGATGTAACACTGTGAGATGAATTAACAGAACACAGAGCAGTTTCTCAGAAAGCTTCTTTCCAGTTTTGAACGGAAGATATTTCCTTTCTCACTATAGCCCTCTATGGGCTTCCAATTATCCCTTTGCCAATTCCACAAGAACAGCCTTAGCGAAAGGTTTCTTGAAGGGAAAGATGTAACTCTGTGAGATGAATTAACAGAACACAGATCAGTTCTTCAGAAAGCTTCCTTCCAGTTTTGAACGGAAGATATTTCCTTTTCACCATAGCCCTCTATGGGCTTCCAAATATCCCTTTGCCAACTCCACAAGAACAGCCTTAGCGAAAGGCTTCTTGAAGGAAGAAATGTAACTCTGTGAGATGAATTAACAGAACACAGAGCAGTTTCTCAGAAAGCTTCTTTCCAGGTTTGAACGGAAGATATTTCCTTTTCACAATAGCCCTCTATGGGCTTCCAAATATCCCCTTGCCAATTCCACTAGAACAGCCTTAGCGATAGGCTTCCTGAAGGGAAAGATGTAACACTGTGAGATGAATTAACAGAACACAGAGCAGTTTCTCAGAAAGCTTCTTTCCAGTTTTGAACGGAAGATATTTCCTTTTTCACCATAGCCCTCTAAGGGCTTCCAAATATCCCTTTGCCAATTCCACAAGAACAGCCTTAGCGAAAGGCTTCTTGAAGGGAAAGATGTAACTCTGTGAGATGAATTAACATTACACAGAGCAGTTTCTCAGAAAGCTTCTTTCCAGTTTTGAAAGGAAGATATTTCCTTTTTCACTATAGCCCTCTATCGGCTTCCAAATATCCCTTTGCCAATTCCACAAGAACAGCCTTAGCGATAGGCTTCTTGAAGGGAAAGATGTAACTCTGTGAGATGAATTTACAGAACACGGAGCAGTTTCTCTGAAAGCTTCTTTCAAGTTTTGAACGGAAGATATTTCCTTTTTCACCATAGGCCTCTATGGGCTTCCAAATATCCCTTTGCCAATTCCACAAGAACAGCCTTAGCGAAAGGCTTCTTGAAGGGAAAGATGTAACTCTGTGAGATGAATTAACAGAACACAGAGCAGTTTCTCAGAAAGTTTCTTTCCAGTTTTGAAAGGAAGATATTTCCTTTCTCACTATAGCCCTCTAAGGGCTTCCAAATATCCCTTTGCCAATTCCACAAGAACAGCCTTAGCGAAAGGCTTCTTGCAGGGAAAGATGTAACTCTGTGAGATGAATTAACAGAACACAGATCAGTTCTTCAGAAAGCTTCTTTCCAGTTTTGAACGGAAGATATTTCCTTTTTCACCATAGCCCTCTATGGGCCTCCAAATATCCCTTTGCCAATTCCACAAGAACAGCCATAGCGAAAGGCTTCTTGAAGGGAAAGATGTAACACTGTGAGATGAATTAACAGAACACAGAGCAGTTTCTCAGAAAGCTTCTTTCCAGTTTTGAACGGAAGATATTTCCTTTTTCACCATAGCCCTCTATGGGCTTCCAAATATCCCTTTGCCAATTCCACAAGAACAGCCTTAGCGAAAGGCTTCTTGAAGGGAAAGATGTAACTCTGTGCGATAAATTAACAGAACACAGAGCAGTTTCTCAGAAAGCTTCTTTCCAGTTTTGAACGGAAGATATTTCCTTTATCACGATAGCCCTCTATGAGCTTCCAAATATCCCTTTGCCAATTCCACAAGAACAGCCTTAGCGAAAGGCTTCTTGAAGGGAAAGACGTAACTCTGTGAGATGAATTAACAGAACACAGAGCAGTTTCTCAGAAAGCTTCTTTCCAGTTTTGAACGGAAGATATTTCCTTTTTCACTATAGCCCTCTATGGGCTTTCAAATATCCCTTTGCCAGTTCCACAAGAACAGCCTTAACGAAAGGCTTCCTGAAGGGAAAGATGTAACTCTGTGAGATCAATTAACAGAACACAGAGCAGTTCTTCAGAAAGCTTCTTTCCAGTATTGAACAGAAGATATTTCCTTTTTCACTATACCCCTCTATGGGCTTCCAAATATCCCTTTGCCAATTCCACAAGAACAGCCTTAGCGAAAGGCTTCTTGAAGGGAAAGATGTAACTCTGTGAGATGAATTAACAGAACACAGAGCAGTTTCTGAGAAAGCTTCTTTCCAGTTTTGAATGGAAGATAATTCCTTTTTCACCATAGCCCTCATAGCCCTCTAAGGGCTTCCAAAT